>OZ007556.1:179106461-179706461 GCA_963931855.1 Philhelius festivus
TTAAAAAAAAAAATGTTTTTCAAAAAAACCCAACAAATATTTTTTTCGAATATTTTTATATACAATATTATTTTAAACTTAAGGGGACTCCTGCTGAAAATTTTGGATTAAAATCCTTAGAGCCGTTAATCAGAAAGTCAAAAATCAAAAAAAAACGGGTCTATGGCAAGTAACCCTAATAACATTTTGCCCCAAATTTTTTTTTGACCAAAATAAAGTCCATATCCATAATATCACAACTAATTTATTTTATCAAAATCGTTAGAGCCGTTTTCGAGATAAATAAGATTTTGCATTACGGGTGTATGGGGGGGGGGGGGGGGACCGTTAGTTTTGGAGCTAAAAAAAAAATTTCAATTTTTCCTCTAGGGAATCACCGAAGACCCTTAACTACCGAGATTGAAAGAAATAGGTCCAGTGGTTTAGGCTGTAGTGAGAGGTACAGACAAACAGACAGACAGACGGAATTATCGGACCCACTTTTTTCGTCTTCGCTATCATCGTAATGTCAACTTTGATCAAAGGCTCGAGTTCGATTTTTTTTTTCCAAATGCATAACTTGCCCCATAGTACTTATATCGCCAGTAAAAATAGACAATGCCTTTACCTATATTGAATATATGCACTAAGAACTGCGGGTAACCCGAAAAAAAAACCGAAATGGTCCCTTTTATAAAAAAAAGATATTACCAACTTTTAAAAATCCCTTTATGGAAGGAACCTAACTCAAAACCTCCGATGACTTTAAATATTTTGGCTACAATGCAGCCTCAAAAAGTTACTATTTGGTGTGGATTTTGGACTGGCAGCGTCATTGGTCCGTACTTTTTCGAAAACGACCACAGAACGATGAAAATTAATTTTGTATGGCTTAAATTAAACCATATGGACCCAGACAATATATGGTTATAGTAAAACGGTACTGCGTGCCACATAACGACCTGCATGAACAATCTTATTGTAAAGTTATCTATCACAGAGGTGACGTGAATTGGCCATGAAGGACATGCGATTAGACCTAGATAGAATCATTCTTGTGGGGTTTTCTCAAGTCACTGGTCTATTCGAATAAACCACAATCAACAGATAACCTTAATGTGGCCTTAACGTTAATTTGAACTATGTTATATTTTATAACACATAATGACATACAAAGGGCTTTTAAAAAAAAAATTGTTAATACTCGTACCTCGAACACCTCTTGTCTTATTTCATTTTACCAACTACCCTCGCTTATTAGAGAACCCTTTCTTATCACCTTCTGACCCATAAATCATATGGTCCTGTGCATCTTTGGTTATATTAAATGTCTCAAGAAAAAAATTTCCAAAAGTAAAACGGATAGTGTATGTCTATTACAACTTTGTCAAAAATTTACAGCCTAGTATGAAAGTATTAAGCGTTGATAACTTTGTTTTCTCGTTTAAAAAGAACCCTAACCCTCATTGAACAAAAATGTTTCTACTATATATGGTTATTCCTTATCATTCATTTGTCCTATATACTTTACCATTAAGGTTCAGTATTTGATTTTTAATTCAAAGACTGTCAGTCCAAAAAAATATACTTACAGGAATAAGTCTTGCCTAGTACCTAGTAATTTACATATTTGCTAATTCTTAGAGGAAAATATTACTCATACGCCATACACCATTTTCTTAAAAAATCTTTACGAATATATTTTTATTGGATTTAAAAAAAAAAATATTTATTTTCTGAACCACATGAACATTTGTTTTTGGTTACTATCTGGAAGATTTGCATGTCAAAAAAATGTTCAAAATCGCCATAACGGCTGCAAGAATATTGATAAGTTTTTTGTAAACAGCTTACTTTGTACGATCTATCTTCTTCTTCTTCCTTTGTTTCGGCGCTGTTATGATCTCGATGTCGAGGGGATCATAACTCTCCCACGTATCTGCTTCACACTAGTGATCCGCCTGTGGGGTTCGCCGGGTTGACCTCAGAAATCGGCGGCAAGCCTCCCGGTTTTGTATTGTTCCATTTCTGAGGCCAACTGAATGCTGGTGTTTTTGCATTTGTTTGTACCAGGAGTGTTTAGGCCTACCTTTCTTTTTATTCCGAATTGGAACGTTGTATGATATTGCCTTTTTGACGGGGTTCTCAGGATCTCTCCTTTGAACATGGCAATACCAACTGAGTCGGTCGTGTTCAATTTTTTGGGAAATGGTATTCTTAACATGAAGGCTTCCTCGGATCTTCCTACTTCTAATTCGATCAAGCTTTGTAACTCCTGCTGTCATACGAAGCATCTTCATCTCAGCTGCCGGTAGCTTACTCTCATACTTTTTGTACATTGTCCAACATTGTGAACCGTATGTGAGTGCTGGACGCACAACTGAAGTGTAGAGCTTTCCTTTCAGCTTAGGGGGCATTTTTCGGTCACAGAAGATAGCAGAATTTTCCCGCCACTTCATCCACCCTACGCTTACGCGATGATTGATATCGTCATCACAAGTAGCTTCGCTATTTATCATAGACCCCAGATATTTAAACTTTTCACACTTGGGAAGCACTACTCCATTCAAATAAATGTCTGGAATAGGCCTGTGTGGATCAGAAAATGGGCAGCATAGGTATTCTGTCTTTTTCGCGCTTATGCGGTACCCACTTCCTTCTAGAACATCCACCCATACGTCAAGTGCTCGTTGTAGGGATATCGGGTCTTCACTTATGATGGCTCCATCGTCAGCAAAGAATAACTGATGCACTTTTGGATCCGTCACTTTGCCTTCAAGCAGGTAATCAAGAACTGTAATAAAGAGCAGGGGACTCAAGACACTTCCCTGGTGTACACCTACTGTGATTTCAAATTCTTCGGTGACTCCAGCTGCGCATCTTACTTTAGTAACTGCTCCATCATACATGTCCATAATTATCCGCACATAGGTTTCTGGAACTCCTCGTTGCCTGAGGGCCACCCATATTAGATCTCGTGGTTGCCGGTCGAATGCTTTTTCAAAATCAACCAATACGACATGCAAATCTTCCAAAGAATCCCGATGTTTTTCCATAATTATTCTTATACTCTGGATTGCATCCGTGGTTGACTTACCCCCGACAAACCCGCACTGGTCATCAGATAGCCTAATTATTTTTCGCAGTCGGCTACCCAAGACTCGCTCAACGATCTTCATGGTGTGTGACATCAGCTTAATCGAACGGTAATTATCACAGCTTCGAGTATCACCCTTTCCTTTATAAATTGGAAGAAGGTAACTTTCCCTCCATTGATTAGGCATGCGATCACCTCGTATAAGTTTGGAGACAAGAATCATGAGCCATCTAAACCCGATGTCTCCCATCTTTTTCCAAAACTCTGAGGGTATTTCGTCTGGGCCAACAGCTTTTCCCTTTTTGGAGTATTTTACCGCCTCACTAACTGCTTCGACTGTGACGTCGGATACTTCGCTTAAGTTAGGTGAAGCTATTGGAAAGTACAGCCTTGGAAATTGTTCGTTTAGAAGTCCGTCACAATACTGTCGCCACCTGTGAAGAATTTCGTTGTCTTCCACAAGAAGTTGGCCTTGAGCATTGTTAATGAACTTTGGCGAACAAATCTCCTGGGCATTTCTTCTTCTTTGAGCGGCTATTTTGAAGATAGTTGCGCCCTTATTCGTGTTTTGCCGTAGCTCTTGAATAGCACCAGCTGTCGGGGTAGAAATTTCATCCAGCTCCCGATACAGGTTTTCTGTATTCTTTGCTTGAATTTGGGCGCACTTCTTCTTCGCTTCTTTCTTGCAGTTTCTATATTCCACTTCGAGGCGTGACTTTTGCTCTGTATCATTAGAGGGGCACTTCGACCAAGCCTTAAAAGCCATTTTCTTTTTACTTATAACTGATTTAGCTTCATCATTCCACCACCATGTTTCTTTGCCTTGTTGGTTGTGTCCTTTTGAAACCCCTAACAGTGTTTTGGCTTTTTCTTTGCAAGTTCTCTGTAGGAGATCCCACATACTTTGTGCTGTACTCTCTTCATTTCGAACTATATCGGTGTTGTTATACAGAAAGTTTTGCATATTCGAAATGAAAGTTTCGCCTTTTTCCTTATCCAGATTATACCATTTGATCTTCCCAAAAGTTTTTGTATGTTTGTTGTCGTTCACTGTCTCCATAAAAAATTCTGTCAGTAGGAGACGGTGTTGGTGGGCGATCGCTTCTCCTAGTATCACTTTGCAATCTTTTACCCGGGGTTTCATGAAACTAGATACCAAATGGTAATCAATCTGGGTTTCATTTCCACCACTGCTGTAAGTGACCAGGTGTCGGCTTTGTTTGACGAACATGGTATTTAGTACGATAAGACCGTATGTTTTGCACATGCTCAGGATGTCTTCACCAGGAGGGTTCCTGGTGCCGTATCCGAGGCCTCCATGGCAATCTTCATAGTCTTCGTTTGTCTTGCCGACATGTCCGTTCAAATCTCCGCCCACGAACAAAAACTCTTCCTTTGGGATGTCCTTAAGTAGATTGTGAAAGTCTAGCCAAAATGCATCTTTTTCCACCTGCTCACATCCAATTTGGGGAGCATATGCAGTGACAATATTCCACAACTTTCCTTTAATTACCAATTTAAGGGACATCAAACGGTCGCTGGATTTCGAAATGGTCAATACGCTGCCTAATAGATGTTTTGCAAGGATGATTCCGATTCCGTTTTTACCCTTTTCCGTTCCATAGTAGAACATCTTATAGTATTTTGTCCTCGTATCCAAGAAACGGGCCCTGTTTCCCGTGTTTCGCCATTTTGTTTCTTGAACACATAAGATGTCCACTCGCCTTCTTTTCATCATCTCTTCCAGCTCGAAGCTTCGACCTGTCATACTGCCAACGTTCCAACTCGCAACTCTCAGATTTTGTATAATCTGCGGCATTACTTTGCTAGCCCCCGGAATCCGTCTAGCTCTGACCCGAGCATTGCTGTTCGGTCCAGGATCAGTACCATGTGTAACAATGGTAGTGCCTGGCGGGGTAGTGTCATTTCGGACGAGTACTTCCATAATGCTTGAATTCACAAAATTATCGAGTATCGACGTGTGCATGCTCCAGTTTTGTATTTGATCTCTCTTTTACGGCACCGGTGATCTCCAGTCGTGCCAACCCAGGGACTGGCATGCACACTTTTGGGAAAGTTTATAGGTGTTACGTGTCGCTAGGTTCACCTTGCTGTTTGTGGCCTAGATGTATTTACTCCTTTAGTCGCCTTTTACGACAAGCGGGGAGGCGCTGCAGGAATATTCTAACCCGTCCCTGCACAGTATTTGTACGATCTATCTATATGCCAAAATCTATACTATTATTTGTATAAAAGTTTTCTGTTGTTTGTTTGTCAGTTTGGATGTATATATAGTGATTGTAGGACAAAATTCCCAATCCGTGTGTCCCAATGTCCATTTTTCCCAAAATGAAATTTCCCAATTTTTGTTATTCCCAAGGCAATGGTTTCCAATCATTATTTGTCCCAATGCCGAGTTTTGCCAATAAAATATTAAAAAATAACGTTAATACTTACAATTAAGTATTATACCTTTTTTTAAAGCCAATACTCTGTTCTATTAGATAGTTCTTAAATCAAGTGAAAACTATGCACAGTTTTTGAAAAAAAAAACGAGTTTTAAACTCAAATTTTGGGAAAAAAAAAAACATAAAAAAAAGTTTAAAGCTTAATTTTTCAAAACTGCAAAGTTGTATATTATTATTTTTCCTAAAATTCGTTGCTCTAATTTATTCTTATTCAAAAACTGAAAACTAGATGATTTTATGTTGTCTAGTTTTTGAAAAAATTGAAAATAACTAAAACTACTTTTTTTCTGGGATATTTGCTTTTTTTGCTTGCTTACGCATTGCGGCGTATAAACAGGCACACTATAGGATTTGGGGTAGGTGCGAGGTTGGGTGTATGCAAGGTTTTTTTTGCATTTACAGAATCTAGATTTAAAGAAACTTTGAATTTACCCTATGGCCTATATCCAATGTCTACTAAATATATGTACGTAGCCCAAAAAAACGTTTTCATTAGTTTTATAAGAAAGATTAAAAAAAAAAATTGGAAAAATTGTATTGGGACACCAATTTTTTGGGAAAAAAAAATTGGAAAAGCATATTTGTTGGGAAAAAAAAGTTGGGAAAAATATCCGGTTGGGGGCCATGGATTTTGGGAAAAATGGATTGGGAAAAATGGTTTGGGAAACTTGACCTCCTACCTTGCAAAACTAAGGCCACATTCCTAAACGCAAGATTTGCAAAGCAAAACAATTGCAAAGCAGATATAGAAAATCATGTTTGACAAGAAAGTAGCATCGATTGCATTTTTTGACACTCTGCTTACCAGAGATTTTTGTATTTGCATTTTGGAACTGTTTGCTTAGCAGAATTTGCGCAAGATATGCAATTAGGAATTTGTCCTAATAAACAAAAAAAAAAAAAAAAACAATTTGAGCAATTTAATTTTTGAGTGTTTTGACGTTTCTCTAATATTCTTCTTATTTACGGTCATCATTCATGTTTGCGAGCGCTTACATGCGTCTTTTTAAGATCCTGTCTAGATTGTGACTTTTCATTGCGCCATTCATGACGATGTTTTTGTCTAAGAGTCCAAGGGGCATATTATTCCTTCGCTTCATCCATATTAAAACTTAAATCCGGATGTGAGATATACAAATTCCATGTAAATACAGTAAATACATATCAGACCAAAAACATAAATGTTTAAAAAAGAGCCAAGTTCTTTTATACAAAAACCTTTGTGTAATAAGTCAGCCGTGAAAAGTACTGAGATCTAAAAGTGCGCCAAGTTATTCTTACTTCATGAAGGTTTAATATCGAATATTTAAAGTAGAATAACATTGAAACAGCTACAATGTAATAGAGAAATTTTATTATTTAATGATTACTGACTAAAATTTGATGGGTTCACTGATCAAGTTTTTAAAACCTTTCGAATTGGGCATAGAAAAAACTTGCCAAGTGAGCCCATCAAATTTTAGTCAGTAATCATTAAATAATAAAATTTCTCTATTACATTGTAGCTGTTTCAATGTTATTCTACTTTAAATATTCGATATTAAACCTTCATGAAGTAAAAATAACTTCGCGCACTTTTAGATCTCAGTACTTTTCACGGCTGACTTATTACACAAAGGTTTTTGTATAAAAGAACTTGGCTCTTTTTTAAACATTTATGTTTTTGGTCTGATCTCACTCCTTTTTGCAAAGATTTTAATGTTTTGCCATGTAAAAATCTCGAAAGATACGGAAAAATAAAAGGGTGGACTCTACCTTATAAATTCAACTTAGTTTATAGCTTCCTATTTTTTTTTTGTATATTTTCTTTTTGCTATTGGTTGTTTTGATTTGCGCTTCAATTGTTTCTTCTTGTCCTGGAAAGATACCTAACACTAAGTCCCCTATTACACGTTGCCTCATGAGACATGTCTCATTTTTGACTTTCCTTTTAAATTTGTATCCCGTGAGGCAAAAGCTATTACACGTTGACTCATATCTCATGAGACTCATGTCTCATGAGACTCATGTCTCAAATTTGCCAATTGTTCGTATTTTTAATGCACAACACAACATAAAACGAATATGAGAAAAATAAACGTCAAAATGAGACTACTAAAAATCAGCCCGGTACTCACCGGGAATATTTTTGTGCATCTCATTTCCTTATATCTGCTTTCTTTTTTGCACTTACGTGAGCCTCGTCTCGTGAGACATCGTGTAATAGGGGACTAACATACCTACTTTAATATACCTACATCCGCTCAAAGCCATAAAAAAGCAATAATTGTTGAGGATGCGATGATGTTTTTGTTGCAATTTTAACTCATTTTTTTAAATGAAGGTAGACCACCAATTAACAGCCTAATTAGTGGTTTTATTATAGTTCACATCACAGTTAAGAGTTTTTTTTATGTAAACTCATAACTTTTTCAGGTATGCAAATGTTTTCTTTTTTCATTCATGTTAACATAACATAGAGTACCAAATCGAGCACCCTAGTTCTAAGAAAAGTTATGAAATTTCAAAATGCATGTATAGTTTCAAAATGACAATAAAAAGTCACTTCGAATTAAGCTATACCCTTCCACCAAACTTCATCATTCTACAGCAGTCGGAAGTGCTCCATATAAATCAAACTTTTTCTCGGAAAGTGGGCGGATACCACGCCCTCTGAATGGAAAACCTCAATTTTTATTTTTGGTCCTTTATATGCAATTTGAGCCTGATCGTTCTATCAAATTTCATTGTTCTACTGCAGTTGGAAGTGTACCATATAATTTACATATCAGTTCTGAGGAAGTGGGTGGATAACACGCCCCCGAATAGAAAACCTCAAAATTGTATATGTTTTTCTTTGTATGCAATTTAAGCCCTACCACTATACCAAATTTCATCGTTTTACAAAAGTCGGAAGTGAAAGTGGGTGTATTTCACGCCCCCTGAATGGAAAACCTCAATTTTTATTTTTGGTCCTTTATATACAATTTGAGCCCTACCGTTCTACCGAATTTCATTGTTCTACTGCAATCGCAAGTTTGCCATATATAATTTACATCAGTTCTGAAGAAGTGGGCGGATACCACGCCCCTGAATGGCAAACCTCAAATTTTATATTTTTTTCTTTGTATGAAATTTAAGCCCTGCTACTTTACCAAATTTCATCGTTTTACAGCAGTCGAAAGTGCTCCATTCAACCAACACCAATTCGGTGAAAGTGGGCGGATACCACGCCCCCTGAAAGGAAAACCTTGGTGTTTATTTTTGGTTCTTTATATGCAATATAAGCCCTACCGGTTCACTAAATTTCATCGTTTTACAGTAGTCGGAAAAGCTCCATAATACGATGTCGGGAAGTGCTCCAAAATTCGGAGAAAGTGGGCGGATACCACGTCCCCTGAATGGAAAATTTCAAATTTTTTTTTTTTCCTCTGCTTGCATGACAAGACCTACAGTTGTGCAAAATTACAAGATTCTACGATGTCGGGAAGTGCTCCATAATTTTGATGATCTGTCAGTCAGTCAGTCAGTCAGTCAGTTACGGTTTTTGTGATTTTTGAGGCCTTATATCTCAGGAACCGCTTATGCTAGAAAATTAAAATTTGGTGAGGCGCCTGTGCCTGACTACCATAGCAAATATTCGGAGTTTTAAGTTTCTGACTTCATTGGTACTGAAGATAGGGAGGGGTCAAAACTCGCCTGAGTTTGTTCCTGTAAAAAGGGTGTAGTGCCAGAACTTGGCTGGGCACTACCGTGCCCTCTGATATGGATTTAAGTTTTATTCTGGATGTATCGAGTGAATAATATGGCGGTTTCTATTTTCATATTCATTTTAATAAAAAGATTTGCCAGTTTCCCAAAATATTTTCCAATTCATCAAGAAAAATTATGTATTTTGTGAGATATAGATTGATTTTAAGGCTGCGATATGTACATTAGGGTGTGTCAAAGTGCTCAACTATGGTATTTTCAAATGTAATAGCTTTTAAAAGTTGCATTGCTTATCAAAATTAAATCCTGCGTTTAAAATTTTCATTTTAATAATTATCTTTGGCTCCCTCAAAAATAGGATGAAATCCAAGAAATTTTGATTTTTCGAGATTTTTGAAATATGTGTTGTTTTAAATTGCACCGTGTGGATACAAAAAAATTATATAAAATATTTTTAGGCTTTCAAGGCAAAGATAATTGCAAGGAAACACTTTTAAGCTTATATTTGTTTAAATTGAACACTTGATAAAGAAGCTATGAAATAATAAAAGAAGGAAGAAAAATTATTTTTTTATGTAAAATCGTTTTTTTTTTACAAAAAAAAAAAATTCTTAAATATCAACGGAACCACCTGCAATATATTTGTATATCTTTTCGTAAAGACAAAAAATTCTTTCTGTATTTTGTTAGTTTTTTTTTTAGTATACGTAAAAAAAAATTACTGTAAATTAATTTTTTTTTCAACTTAACCGATTTGAGCGAGCCAAGGACGAACGATGGGAGCGGGTCATAATTCTGGTTTTCAAAATTCTGTTTTTTTATAAAAATTCTGTATGGTCAAAATTCTGTTTGTCCAAAATTCTGTATTACTAAATTCTGTCAATGCAAAATTCTGTATTTCAAAATTCTGTATTTAAAAAATTCTGTATGTGCAAAATTCTGTTTCCTGAGCAGTGAAATTCTGTCTAAGAAAAATAACCATTCTCGTCAAAATATTCATAGTGAGTTTATTAAAGATTTATTGAATGAAAATAATATATTAATATCTAAAAGAAAAGTAATATTTCATGTCAACAACGAACTTTAAACATATTTAATAATCCAAATTTACATTACATACATTACATATAATTTCAATTCTATACAAAATAATAAACAAAATATTTAATACAAAACTAAGTTTTTTGGGATTCTTTTTAAAAGTGCGCACTTTTTTACATTATCAAAACAATTTCTCTTTTACAACATATTTACAGAATTTTTAAAAACAGAATTTTGAAAAACAGAATTATGAAAGCAGAATTTTGAACGTACAGAATTTTGAAATGCAGAATTTTGTAATACAGAACTTTGGACATCCAGAATTTTGTACAAACAGAATTATGCAAAACAGAATTTTGGCATGCAGAATTTTGAAAGCAGAATTATGTATGACCCATACCGAATTTCGACCCCAACCCACGAACGATATCTTATTTTTTTTTACATGTTCTTAAACCTCAGACCCTAATACAACTTTTGAGCACTATTACATTTAAAAATAAGAGTACTTTTTTGCGGCCATACAAAAGTGACACACCCTAATGTACATGTACATCGCTGTTTCGATGGTCAAAACACATTTCCATAGTGTCGCACTTTGATTTTGATAGATATTTGGTAATTGGCAATTTAAGTTAATTTTAAGTTGAAAAACTATTTCTGAGATAACTTTATTCAATTAATTTGCAGGTTTAGCTCAAAGTTACCACCAGCACTGAAAACTTGGCGCAGCTTTTCAATTTAGAATTTATAGTTGTCAAAAATTGGAATGTAATTAAGTCTGAAAGTTCCATAAGCTATTAAAATGGAAGTCAAAATAAATGTTTGTCTGCAGTTGCAAGTCAACTTAAAACAGGAACAAGTGCGAAATTGCAACGTGTGAATTGCCTATACATCAGTGTTGAGGCCAACTTGAATTAACTTTCTTTTTGATGGATATACACAGTACTCACATTTTAATATATTTTATTTTTTTTATATAAACAGATTCTTTCTTTTTTTAATTTCAATTCAATTCAAAGCCAATCGTTCAACTCATGGATCGAAAATCCAATCCAAATGCATCCTTAAAATATGAGAAATAATGGAGTTGTACACGAAAAAAAGACGATTCTCTTCGTTAATTACGCAGTGTGTACCTATTTTGTCCATATATTATGGCTTTATTAGTAAGAGCAAACATTCCCATTATTCTCGTCAGTGCGCATCGTACGACGACAGGGAATATGAGTGCTGTCTACTAGCATACCAGTCTCGTGAACTTTTTGCAAAAACTTGCGTACAGGGCACAGCGAAGGGTGCCTCATTTCGGTAAAATCTTCTTTTAAGAAAACGCACTGTTTGGGCTGCACAGCACTTACTTTGGAAATAAGTTTTAAATATTTCCCAGGGTTCAAGTGTAAAGCGACTCATATTATTCCGCGGAGGTATGATCCTGTTTTTCTGTCAAGATTTCGAGCTGGAAACAGCTGTCAGTGTCAAAATAACCTATGATTTAAAAAGAAACCACTAGATGGCCCACCTTTTATGTTGATTAGATTTGGATGAAAAATGTCTTCTAAATTGTAGAAAATACTTTGCATTTGAATTCGATGTGTGAAGATTCAGTTGATGTGTTTTACACTAGCATATTATAATTCGTAATGAATTTTTTAATTTGTACCGAAATAAAGCATTTAAGTCAAATGTGTGTGATCATTTAGAGTATAGCATATCTTTGTTTATTCCATAAATGCGTGGCTAAATTGGCTTTTTATTCCATTCAGCTCAATCTACCATTATTTATAAAATTCTCCCTTACCTGCTTTCATAAAAAAGTCAATGATGATATTTTTTTTGTTTGAAAGTACAATATTAAGGAAACGACGAGGAATCACAAGACAAGGAGAAAGAAATTTTAAACATAGCTTTTAAAACATTAATGAAAAAATATATAACTTAAAAATAAAATATAAATACTGTGTGTACTTATAAAAAAAATAAAATGAAAAGTAATTTAACCAAAAAAATGTCATGCGTCCATTACATAAACTTAGAAATTTTCGAATCATGATTTTAAATAATTTTTTTGCTTGATTTTAGTAGTCAGTTTCAGGATTGCAGATTGCAAGACCGGAGCAACGTCGGGTATTAACGGCTAGTTTTAAATAAAGACATTACTACTCGTAACAGCAACTACCATAAAATCTTTAATGAATTTAAAAAACTCTTTTTATTTTTTTTTAGAAATAAGATCTTTCTTTACTTGGACAATATTTTTTTTTTAAGTGTAATTAAAATTTAATATATAAAATCTTATTTCTTGAAAAACCGCTTCTGCGATTTAAAATTTTTCTTTGCTTCTTTTTTTTGACGATTGTTTTAGCTAATTCACGCATTCTTAACAACGTTTTTTTTATATGTTTCCATATTTTTAAAAAGCACATTTTTAAAATTTTAAGTTTCGTGAACATAAAAGCAAGTTTATGTGGCCCAGTCGTGCATTTTATTTTTCTTCTTACAACCCTGGACATACTCATTTGTATGTACACAAAAATTTCCTAACTTTATCAACAAAAAGTGGTTTTTCGGATGCAATAAAAGCCTTCTCAGAGGACTGAATAAGAAGGGATATTTTGTGCTACTAAATGGAATTCTTTATTCTATTTCAACTTCATCCATTTCAATTTTGTTTCATTTGTATTCAATAATTAATTAAACTAGCCCAGACTCATGGCCTTCCTTTTGTCAAAACTACTTAAGGTAATCCCCTAAAAACCTTTGGGAAAAGCCTGGGTTCTTGCTAAACTATTTTGAAATGAGTAAGGTTCGATAGATTTCGATCCCCAATCGATACTTCCTCAAATATGTAATTTAAAGCTTTTCTATGAAAGAGAAGATATACTCCCCTTTTGATATGACAAATACCTCCTGCTTTAAAATGCCCATTGTTAAAACAAATCATTCTGTCTTTTCTGTTTCTAGTTGTTAATCAAAAATATACAGTCCAAGTGCATGATGAATACGTTATGACGGGCAATACAGCAGTCCTCAAATGTCAGGTAAGTTCTGATGGTCTGATGATAAATATATGTATGTATATTCGAAGGTTGAAACTTGCTTACCTTAAAAAAATACAATTGATTTTATTTGTATTTTTTGTTTTTCTTGTAAAATGGATTTTATTTTAGGTTCCCAGTTACATGTCGGAGTTTGTCATGGTTACCGCATGGGTGCAGGATACTGGTATGCATCTCTATCCAAACACAGACATCGGAGGAAAGTACACTGTTTTGTCGAATGGTGAATTGTATATAAACAATGCAGGACCAAATGATGCATACAAAAGTTACACATGCCGAACTGTAAATAGACTGACAGGTATATTACTTATTTGAATTTCTAGAGAAATTAGTTTTAGTCATGTTTGTCGTCCTTGTTGGATAGAATTAATACTTAATTCTATTGGAAACTCACATGCGAATTGGAGACATAGCACGCAGAAGGAACTATAAGGTCTTTTTCGTAGTTTAGTTAAAATTTAATATCTGGTTTTCTGGGGAGGTGTATTCAATAAGTCCTCATGCAATTTGAAATATTCAAGTACGTGTAGAAATGTGGATATAATGGGGTTATACGTGTTATCACAATATAATTTCACAAAAATGTGTAATTTGTTTTTTAATACAAGATATTATTTTGATTTATAAAAAAACAAAACAATATTTTCTTTCACACTACACCATAACCTGACATTCATATGGAGATATGCACGGATATCTGATAAATTTTCAAAAATATACTAAGCCCACTTTCGAGGTGAATCCATTAAGTTTAAACATAGTCCAAGAAAAGGTTGCTTTAAATAAATTAATTTTGAATTACATATGTATGTATGTATTTTCGTATAACATCTTTACTTCCGAGTTATAGGTACTATAAGACAAGTTATGTATTTAAAAAAAAAAAAAAACGAACTCTAGATTTTGATCAAAGTTGACATATAGATAATAGCAAAGACTATAAAATCTCGCAACTCTATCTGTCTTTTTGAATATCATTTTAATTCCCCCCCCCCCCCCCCACACGTTTTTTCTTTTTTTTAAGATCAAAAATAACGGATTTTTTTTTTAATTTTATATATAATTTTTTTCTCAAAAACTGTTTTAGATTTTCTTTTGAAAATTTCTAAAAATTTAGTTTATTTTTTTAGTTAAATTTTCCGAAAAATGATTATTAATGTTACCCTATTAGAACTTTTTTTTTGTTTTTGATTTTCTCGAAAACGGTACAACCGAGTTTTATATTTTTTTATGCTAGAGCTATCCAAAAGTTTGAATAGTTTTGTCTATTCAAATTTTCAAAAATTTTGTTTTGATTTAAAAAAAAATTCAAAATATTTTTTTCAAAACTCAATATTTTAAAATCCCCATGCTCCATTTTTACTGGCGACTTATAGGTACTATAAGGCAAGTTATGCATTCGTAAAAAAAATCAAACTCGAGATTTTGATCAAAGTTGACATTACGATGATATCGAAGACGAAAAAAGTGGGTCTGGCAATTCTGTCTGTCTGTCTGTTCGATTACAGCTAAACAGCTCGGCCGATTTTCTTCAAACTTGGTAGATATGGGTTTTAATTTTTTACCCCCGGATCAAAAACATTTGATTTTTTAAGACCAAAAATAACGGTACCTGCCATACGATTTTTTTCGAAATTTTATAAATATTTTTTTTTTTTAAAAAACTGTCCCAACGATTTAAAAAAAAAAATTCAAAAAATTTAATTTAGTTAAACCTAGGTAATGGTTGAAAAAAATTTTCCAAAAAATGAGTAGTTTTGGTACCCCCCTTGGGACCAATTTTGTTGTTTTTGATTTTCTCAAAAACGGTACCACCGATTTTGATAATTTTTTTATTGCTAAAGCTTCCCAGCAGTTTGAATATTATTGTGTATTCAAATTTTCCAAAAAAAATGTTTTGGATTTTTAAAAAAACTTTCAATTTTTTTTTTTTTTTTTGAAAACACAATATTTCAAAAACCCCATGCTCGATTTTTTCAAAACTTGATAAATAAAAGTTTGGAAAAATAATCTACAAGATATGAGAAAAATAAATTCATTTTACCTAAAAATAACGGTACCCTCCATACAAATGTTAAAAAATGGTTTTCGAAAATTGTATTTTTCTCGAAAACGGTTCCGAGAATTGTGCTTAGATTTTTTTTCTTTGTATTATTTTTTAATATCTGTAATTTAATAAAAAAAAAATTGAAAACAAGATATTACTGACTGTACCTACCATAGAACGATTTTTTAAAATTTTTAATTTCTCATTATCAGCACAACGGATTTTCATGAAATTTCGTAGAGAGAAGCTTCTAAAAAGTATAAAAAACATTGCATTTCAAAACTTTAAGAAATGTATTATTTTGAATTTTGAAAAAAAAAATCAATTTTTTGTTTTTTGAAAATTCAAAATCTCGAAAACGGCTCAATACTTTTTTTTGTAAATTTAATTTTAAAAATATATATATAAATACAATAATAACAACTTCAAATTGACCATTTCGAAATCCAGCGACCGTTTGATGTCCCTTAAATTGGTGATTAAAGGAAAGTTGTGGAATATTGTCACTGCATATGCTCCCCAAATTGAATGTGAGCAGGTGGAAAAAGATGCATTTTGGCTAGACTTTCACAATCTACTTAAGGACATCCCAAAGGAAGAGTTTTTGTTCGTGGGCGGAGATTTGAACGGACATGTCGGCAAGACAAACGAAGACTATGAAGATTGCCATGGAGGCCTCGGATACGGCACCAGGAACCCTCCTGGTGAAGACATCCTGAGCATGTGCAAAACATACGGTCTTATCGTACTAAATACCATGTTCGTCAAACAAAGCCGACACCTGGTCACTTACAGCAGTGGTGGAAATGAAACCCAGATTGATTACCATTTGGTATCTAGTTTCATGAAACCCCGGGTAAAAGATTGCAAAGTGATACTAGGAGAAGCGATCGCCCACCAACACCGTCTCCTACTGACAGAATTTTTTATGGAGACAGTGAACGACAACAAACATACAAAAACTTTTGGGAAGATCAAATGGTATAATCTGGATAAGGAAAAAGGCGAAACTTTCATTTCGAATATGCAAAACTTTCTGTATAACAACACCGATATAGTTCGAAATGAAGAGAGTACAGCACAAAGTATGTGGGATCTCCTACAGAGAACTTGCAAAGAAAAAGCCAAAACACTGTTAGGGGTTTCAAAAGGACACAACCAACAAGGCAAAGAAACATGGTGGTGGAATGATGAAGCTAAATCAGTTATAAGTAAAAAGAAAATGGCTTTTAAGGCTTGGTCGAAGTGCCCCTCTAATGATACAGAGCAAAAGTCACGCCTCGAAGTGGAATATAGAAACTGCAAGAAAGAAGCGAAGAAGAAGTGCGCCCAAATTCAAGCAAAGAATACAGAAAACCTGTATCGGGAGCTGGATGAAATTTCTACCCCGACAGCTGGTGCTATTCAAGAGCTACGGCAAAACACGAATAAGGGCGCAACTATCTTCAAAATAGCCGCTCAAAGAAGAAGAAATGCCCAGGAGATTTGTTCGCCAAAGTTCATTAACAATGCTCAAGGCCAACTTCTTGTGGAAGACAACGAAATTCTTCACAGGTGGCGACAGTATTGTGACGGACTTCTAAACGAACAATTTCTAAGGCTGTACTTTCCAATAGCTTCACCTAACTTAAGCGAAGTATCCGACGTCACAGTCGAAGAAGTTAGTGAGGCGGTAAAATACTCCAAAAAGGGAAAAGCTGTTGGCCCAGACGAAATACCCTCAGAGTTTTGGAAAAAGATGGGAGACATCGGGTTTAGATGGCTCATGATTCTTGTCTCCAAACTTATACGAGGTGATCGCATGCCTAATCAATGGAGGGAAAGTTACCTTCTTCCAATTTATAAAGGAAAGGGTGATACTCGAAGCTGTGATAATTACCGTTCGATTAAGCTGATGTCACACACCATGAAGATCGTTGAGCGAGTCTTGGGTAGCCGACTGCGAAAAATAATTAGGCTATCTGATGACCAGTGCGGGTTTGTCGGGGGTAAGTCAACCACGGATGCAATCCAGAGTATAAGAATAATTACGGAAAAACATCGGGATTCTTTGGAGGATTTGCATGTCGTATTGGTTGATTTTGAAAAAGCATTCGATCGACAACCACGAGATCTAATATGGGTGGCCCTCAGGCAACGAGGAGTTCCAGAAACCTATGTGCGGATAATTATGGACATGTATGATGGAGCAGTTACTAAAGTAAGATGCGCAGCTGGAGTCACCGAAGAATTCGAAATCACAGTAGGTGTACACCAGGGAAGTGTCTTGAGTCCCCTGCTCTTTATTACAGTTCTTGATTACCTGCTTGAAGGCAAAGTGACGGATCCAAAAGTGCATCAGTTATTCTTTGCTGACGATGGAGCCATCATAAGTGAAGACCCGATATCCCTACAACGAGCACTTGACGTATGGGTGGATGTTCTAGAAGGAAGTGGGTACCGCATAAGCGCGAAAAAGACAGAATACCTATGCTGCCCATTTTCTGATCCACACAGGCCTATTCCAGACATTTATTTGAATGGAGTAGTGCTTCCCAAGTGTGAAAAGTTTAAATATCTGGGGTCTATGATAAATAACGAAGCTACTTGTGATGACGATATCAATCATCGCGTAAGCGTAGGGTGGATGAAGTGGCGGGAAAATTCTGCTATCTTCTGTGACCGAAAAATGCCCCCTAAGCTGAAAGGAAAGCTCTACACTTCAGTTGTGCGTCCAGCACTCACATACGGTTCACAATGTTGGACAATGTACAAAAAGTATGAGAGTAAGCTAACGGCAGCTGAGATGAAGATGCTTCGTATGACAGCAGGAGTTACAAAGCTTGATCGAATTAGAAGTACGAAGATCCGAGGAAGCCTTCATGTTAAGAATACCATTTCCCAAAAAATTGAACACGACCGACTCAGTTGGTATTGCCATGTTCAAAGGAGAGATCCTGAGAACCCCGTCAAAAAGGCAATATCATACAACGTTCCAATTCGGAATAAAAAGAAAGGTAGGCCTAAACACTCCTGGTACAAACAAATGCAAAAACACCAGCATTCAGTTGGCCTCAGAAATGGAACAATACAAAACCGGGAGGCTTGCCGCCGATTTCTGAGGTCAACCCGGCGAACCCCACAGGCGGATCACTAGTGTGAAGCAGATACGTGGGAGAGTTATGATCCCCTCGACATCGAGATCATAACAGCGCCGAAGCAAAGGAAGAAGAAGAATAACAACTTCAAATTGGCATACCAACATTTTTTCTTAAAAATGTTTTAAAATTTTCTTATATAAAACCTTATTTTTTAAGAAACCACTACAAAGACTAATAATTTTTGTTCTTGCATAAATCAATATTTGCTTGAATCACATGGCATCCTATTCTTACCTTTAATTACTAAAGTAGTTTTTTTTAGTCATTTAAAAAATGAATTTTATGCTTATGAACAGTTTCTCTAATAATATTAATTTTTGAAATTCTTAGTCTTTTACATAGGAGCAAGTTCGTGCGACCCAGTCGTGCATTTTATTTTTTTAAACTAAACAACTAAATGTTTCTTAACACAATCTACATGATTTTAGAAAAAAAAAATTAATTTTACGTAGAAATAGCGGTATCCACCATGCAAATGTGAAAAAATGGTTTTCGAAAACCATATTTTCTCAAAAACGGCGCCTAGATTTTGATAAAATCTTTTCACTTTCGATTAATTTTTACAATCTAAAATTCGATAAGGAAAATATTGAAATTAAGATATTATTGACTGTACTGTACCTACCATAGAACCATTTTTTCGAATTTTGAATTTCGCATTATCGTCATAACGGATTTTAATGAAATTTTGTACAGAGAAGCTTCTTAAAAGTTTAAAAAAGATCGCGTTTCAAAACTTAACTTAAAAAAAAAATCATTTTTTTTTAAATCGATATCTCAAAAACTGGGCAATATTTTATTTTGCAATTTAATTTTTAATCATACAGTAATAAAGACTTAAAGTTGGCGTACCAAAATATTTTCTTAAAACGTTTTAAAAATTTTGTATATAAAAGCTCATTTTTGTAAGAAACCCTCTATAACGACTCATAATTTTTGCTCTTCCATAAATTCATGTTTGCCAAAAAAATTCAGGCAATTCTGTTTTTATCTCTAGCTACTAAAAGAGTTTTAAAAATGAAGCTTATAGTTTTCTCTGATTACATTAATTTCTTAAATTCTTAGTCTTTTACAAAAGAGCAAGTGCGTGCGACCCAGTCGTGCATAGCCTTAGCACGATACTGTAGTTAGAAAATGTTTAAAGTTAAGAAAGAGCTAGTAATCTTCTTAAAAGTTAGTAAATTGTAAAGTAGTATCATGCTAATACCTTAGCATTAAGCTGTTTAAAATTTTGCGCCATTATAACGTTTTCGATAAATTTTCAAATACAAAAAATGCTTTTTGCGAAAAAAATTTTCTTTAAATAAAAAAAGTGTCTATTAAATTACTAAATACCGCATTGTTTTAGGAAAATCAAAGCGACAAGCAGAATTGCAGAATATTTTTAGGAATCGAACAGAATCGAACAGTTTATTCGTTCTATCCAGTTCTGCGTATTCTTACTTGCAATACAATACAGCGAGTTATGAGGTAGTAATAAGAATAACTTGAACCTGAGAATTTGATTAAAGCAAACTCGTGACATTACGATGATAGAAAAGATGAAAGCAGTTGGTCTCGCAATAATGTCAATGGCTGTTGGACTGCAACATAAACGGTAAAATCGATTTGCCTTAAATTTAGTATAGACATCGATTTTTAGTCATTTTTCCGAATCATTTATTAATTTTTGTTTTAAGATTAAAACTAGACAGTACGAACGGTACCTGTCATACAATTTTTTTTTGAAATTAAACAAAATATTTTTGTTTTCTCAAAAACTGTTCTACAGCTCCTTTCTTAAAATATAGCTAATTGCTGAACAAAAATATTCCGAAAATTTGTGTTAATGGCAAAGGGGATAATAGAGTCAGAGAAGTTAGTTTCCGATGTTAAGTTAAAAAAAGGTAGACAAATCTGTAATGATCATATTCAAGGAACCAAATCTGTACATGACCAAAAACTAAGGCAACAAATAATACACTGTCACAATCACAAAGGTAGTAAAAATATTTGGTCATTTTTAAAAAAAACTTTTAAGATACTACTTGCTATTAATTTGATGCTCCCAGAAAGTGTGATCACTGCTTCTGTACTTGAGGGCGTAAAAGATTTTATACGACGAGTCTTCTTTCGCACATATACAGTCGCAAGAATACTGACTGAAAGATCTCGATACACATAAATCCGCTGGCCAACATAGTATCCCCCCTATTGTTCTGCAGAGGTGTTCTTTAACGATGGCAAAACCCTTGCGTAAACTTTTCCATCTTTTCTATCTTTTCTTTTCATCTGAGTGGATGGAAAACAGCATTTATCCAGCCTGTCCCAGAAAAAGGCAAATAATCTTCCCACTATAACTTTCGTCCAATTGCACTTAGGTCCCTTCTTTCCAAGGTCATGGAAACGCTGATAAATCATCAGCTGAAGAAATATCTTGAAGAAAGAAAGCTCCTCAATGAACGTAGTAAAACGTCTGATAGTATACCTCACCGAACGTTTTGGAGAAAGTAAGATTATTGCACTTGATATTTCAAAAGCATTTGATTATTTGATGGAGTTTGGCACCAAGCTCTTCTATCGAAAATGCATGCATTTGGTATTGATGAATCTACGAGTATTCTTCATTAGAATAGAAATTACCTTTCGAACAGCACAATACAAGTTGTGTTGGATGGTCTTAAGTATGAAGTTAATATAATGAATGGTGGTGTGCCACAGGGCTCTGCCTTGTCTCCTATTCTCTTTCATATATTCATCAATCATCTTTAGTCTGAAACTTTTAATCCATTAAATTGTTTTACTCACGACAATACCCTCAGTTCCTCATATTTGTGTCAAGAGGCACGGTCTTTTCCATCGGATGTGGATTTATAACGGCAGCGTATGAAAATTCTGATCTCGATAGCATTGTCAAATGGGTAACTTTAAACTGCTTAGAATTTAATGCTTCAAAAACGGATTGCTTACTTAACCGATCGTCTCGAATTTCGACGTCAAATGTTGGAGAGTCATGTATGATGGGACACCGAGTCGAAGTAGTGTAAGATGCCGCCAAAAATATAATGGCCACCACGGACTGTCAACATTGAGCCGTTCCTACTGAAAAACCCTTATTGCCGAATCAATCATCTTGAAAACCAGGAAATCGAAAATGCTGAGAACCCAAAACCCCGTAAACTTAGGATCCCAAAAATTCAAAATGCACTAAATAACGCACAATCATATTTTATTTAATACTATTTGTCCGGACTCAGATGTTGTATATTCATATTCGTTTACTAGATTTTGGGTTGCGGAAATCTCTCCGACTCCCCGTAAAATCAAAACCAGTTTTAACTAAATTGGCTTGCAACTACATTTTTTTTTTGTTTAATCAAGTTGTAAGATTTTGCATTTTCAGATGACCAATTTATTCAAATTGGTAGTCAAACCATCGTAAACTATAATACAAAGACTTAAATTAAGAAGAAGTTTAAATTATAGCCTTCATTTCGATAACACCCGGAGAATAGTGGTTCTTCTAGATGTCAGGTCTAAGGTAATAAAAATGAGAACATATGTATTTCTCTCCTGGCGAAATTATTTTCCTACTTTTTTTCTCATTCGCTGTTATGGGGCCAACATGTTCCACAAAAATTTCTAGCACAACCCTTTCCACCACACATTACTATTACCATTGCAGCATTATCAGAGAGAGGAAGAGCAGGTCCAGAGGAAGTGTAATCGAAACCACTGTAAAACCAGGTCATGCATTACTTCACAAGATACACAAGATGCTACTATACCATCAAAGATGGAATGCCCCCCAACTGGAAGGCAACATCATCATCATCATCGTCATCATTCTGGGGGCCTTGGAGTCATCAGCAGCATCGTCTTCATCGACACGACACGCCACGCCACTTATGTGCGGTTTTGTCCCTCGAATCCTCTGAAGTGGAACATCCTTGCTATACTCTTGACTTCGCCGTTGTTGGTGTCGGTGTCGGAGTCGGTTCTGTCCTAGTCGTCTTTCTCTATTTCGTTGTGAACTTCTTGCATCACACCAACTCCTCAGGGAGACATTGGGTGTTGGTTTCAACTCTCACTCGTATGATTCGTAGTAGTTGCCACTTCTTCCATTAAAAGTGACATAAGGTATAGGAAAACTCATAATTTATCTATTTCTTTTTTTCAGGATATCTGGTGCGATATAATTAAATGCATGAATGGGTACTCAATGGGCGATTGTGGTAACCGACATTATATATCCTCCCAAGACCTCCCCTACTGCCTGCCCTCCTTCAATGGCAGGAATGCAATTCTTTGAATTATGTGGTGCGCACGATTTGTATTATTTAGTTGCAAGTTGCAAAGTAAAAGGAATTTATTGTGTACGTGGTGCTTAAAGGTATGTGAGTTGCCATACATATATAGGAGTTGCATCCTTTGAATCCTTTATTTATATTTTTATTTATTTTTTGAGGAATGCAAACTTAGGCATGGGCTTGTAGATATATCGACATAATTCAATAGAGTCGCTGTGAAAAAGGATCTTAAGAGCACTTGTGACTCGAGCTGCATTTTATTTGACAAGTTCTCATAAATATATTTCTGTAGGTGTATCCTGATTTGTGATCCTGATGTGCTCCGCTCCCCCACATCTTTTGCCCTTATTTCAACTAATGGAAGTTGGCTTTCACTTTGGAAAACTATTTGGGATGATGCAACAAAGGATGATCCACATTAGGGTTTTTTGATGGCAGAGCTTGCTTTATGCACAAACACACTTAACTTGCTTTGAGTTTATGTATTTTGAATTAAATATTCCCTTTCGATGAGGTCCTGTGTTGGTACGAGTAGGTAGGTGGGTAGGTAGGAGGTGCATACATCAGGTAAATGGAAATCTTTTGTCTGACGATGATGCTGTCAGAATAGATTTAGATAAATGATTAACGATTGCTTTGAGTCATGATGATGAATAGTTGAATGGATAAAGCATGCCGGGGATCGGGAAGGGGAGGAGTATTGAGTTTGATGGTTGGTTACAAGATTAAGATCTTGTCAAGTTTATTGACAATCATTTAAGTAATGTCGTTAAGTGAATTGTTCTAAGTAGAGTACCCCTGTAGACAATAATGGCTTTGACACTTTAATTGTTCGCATTACCTATTTCATGTTGGTTTTAGTTTTAAGTAGCACTTCTCAAGGTCTCATTTGGTGACATTGTATTTAAAATAATTATAATCAAAATTAGGATTGACAAAATTAAATACCAAAACTCATCATCAGACTCCTTTTCGTCAAGTGAACTGAAAACAACTTTTTCTGTGACTGTGGATTGAACAAAGACAGAGCGTTTTCAGAAGCTTATGCACTTAGCATCACACTAGAAAATTCATCAAGAATATGGTAACCCCAACCAGCGATAACACACTGAACTATTACTTTCAATTCAATTCTTTTTTTTTTTGCAAAATATAAGTATTCGATCATTAAATTATAAATCGTATAAATCGTAAAAAATTAAGGGAAACAGAAAAATTTAATCAATAATCTAATAAACATTCTCGAGAAAAAAACAATTTTTTAACTTTTGTATGTTGAATACCGATATCTTTCGATAAAATTACAATATTTTTCTACATCTTTTCAAAAGGATAAAAAGTCTTTTAGTTGATAAGTTTTCGAAACATTGAGTTTTCAAAAAACAAAAATGTAGATACAAAAAGAAAAATTTGAGCATCTAAGCTAAGCCTTTTAGGAACTTCAGTAAAAATGAGTCATCTATATCAGTTGTACAGTTTTTGAGAAAATCAAAAACAAAAAACGGTTAATTGAAAAGTACCACTAGGAACTATTTTTCGGAAAGATTTATCCAACCATAATCTAACTTTTACTAAAGAAAATGTTTGAATTTAAAAAAAAAAAGAATATTTGTATCATTTTTTGAGGCAAATAATATTTTCTTAAATATCAAAAAATTCGTAAAAAAGGTGTTTTTTTTTAATTTTATGTTTGGACATAGCAAATCAAAAAATGTGTTGGGAGAATGATTAAATAAAATGCACGACTGGGTCGCACGAACTTGCTCTTATGAATTTCAAAAATGAATGTTATTAGAGAAAAACTGTTCATAAGCATAAAATTAATTTTTTAATGACTAAAACAACTCCTTTAGTTGTTGGAGTTAAAAACAGGATGCCATGTGATTCAAGCAAATATTAGCTTATTCAAGAAAAAAAATTATAAGTCTGTACTGGTTTCTTAAAAAATAAGCTTTTATATACAAAATTTTTAAAACATTTTTAAGAAAAAATATTGGTACGCCAATTTAAAGTTTTTATTATTTTTGAAATAAAAATTAAATTTACAAACAAAACTTTTGACCCGTTTCTGAGATATCGAATTTTCCCAAAAAAAGTAGATATTTTTTTCAAAAACTCAAAAATTATTTTTTTTATAAGTTTTGAAATGCAATGTTTTTTAAACTTTTTAGAAGCTTCTGTATAAATAATTTCATTAAAATCCGTTTTGTCAAAAAAAAAAAGAAATTCTAAATTTGAAAAAATGGTTCTATGGTAGGTACAGTCAGTAATATCTTAATTAAAATTTTTTTTTCATTAAATTACAAATCGTAAGAATTAACCGAAAGAAAAACAATGTGTCAAAATTCTAGGAGCCGTTTTCGAAAACCATTTTTTAACATTTGTATGGTGGGTACCGTTATTTTTAGGTAAAATAATTTTTTCTTACATCTTATACATAAATTATATCAAAAAACTTTTATTTATCAAGTTTTAAAAAAATCGAGAATGGGGTTTTCGAAATATTGCGTTTTCAAAAAAAAAAAAAAATTTGAATTTTTTTTTAAAATGCAAAAAAAAATGTTTTTGAAAAATTTGAATACAAATTAATTTTGAAACTACTGGGGAGCCTTAACATAAAAAATGATCAAAATCGGTTGTACGGTTTTTGAGAAAATCAAAAACAAACAAAAAAAAAATGGTTCCAAGGGGGTACCAAAAATAACGATTTTTTGGAAATTTTTTTGTCAACCATTACCTAACTTTAACTAAATGAAATTTTTGGAATTTTTTTTTTAAACCTGTGGGAAAGTTTTTGAGAAAAATAAGTATTTGTAAAATTTCGAAAAAAATTTGTATGACAGGTACCGTTATTTTTGGTCTTAAAAAAAAAAAAGAAAAAAACGTGTGTGGAAAAAATCAAAACCCATATCTACCAAGTTTGAAGAAAATCGGCCAAGCCGTTAAGGCTGCAGTCGAACCGACAGACAGACAGACAAAATTGCGAAACTCACTTTTTTGGTCTTCGCTATCATCGTATTGTCAACTTTGATCAAAACCTCGAGTTCGATTTTTTTACGAATGCATAACTTGCCTTATAGCACCTATTAGTCGCAAATGCTATCTATCAAGTATAAAGAAAATCGATGTACATATATTACTTTAGGTCGATCAAATAGAAAGACAGACAGACACTTTTTTCGTGCTCCCTATCATCGTTTGATCAAAATCTCGAGGACGACTTTTTTCAAATAAAACTTGGCATATTACGTAGTACATACCTAACCAATGTATACATAGTAGTTGTATGATGATGATTATACACATAGTTGTATGAAAAGGGTTTTGCGAAAAAGGCGGTGTAGATGTTGAAATGCAATAAAACAAGTTGTGTGTGTGGTATTAGGAAATTTCTTTTTTTTTATTTGAAAAGCCCATTTATGTCATTATGTACGGAATATGAATGACATCGTTCAAATGGCCGCTTCGTCTTCTTACGGAGACACATTTTAAATGCCTCTTATATTATTCGCTGAGACCTTCGACTTCAGGAAAGTTCATAAGAAAAAGTCTAGAGTGGTCAAAATGCATGATATTGGAAGGCAGGAAGGCAATATACATCACCGCTGCGAGATTTCTCAATTCGTCTATGCGGAATGACAATCGTGGCGTCTGCTGGAACTACATGTCCACTAGTTCCATATGGTTCAATTCGGGCAATAACAAATTGGTTATCATAGTTCTGTAGCACTCGCCATTGACGGCGATATATGGCAATTTTGCTCGTTAATACAGCCATTCATCCATAAATGCTACAAGTTGTTTAAAATGATTTTTCGTCCGAAATTGGGATCCTCTTCCAAACACTCCGAAGCCCAGTCAGCGAACACACGGTGTTATCTATAGTCATGAACTTTGAGCTCCTGGGTCAGTTTTTGCCCAAGTATCGACGCACAATTCGGCAAGATGAAGTCTGTCAAAGACCGAGTTGGAAACAAAAGATTGAAGAGTCGGTTGTGAAGGGCCACCACGTCTACAGTAAAATAGGCGAAACGCACGTAACGTTTGAACTACCGAACACTTATTTTGATAATAAAGTTTCATCATTTGGACGTGCTGTTTATATGTTTCATTTGCCATGGTGATTGAGTATCAGTGACTGAATAATAAATAACAGATTTGACACATGTCACCAAAACAACATGGCCGCCACAGCTCGCCAAAATCTACCTGTGCCAATTGAAAAAAATTTTATATTTTAACGCGGGTAAAGAAGTGGAGCATGAATGGTTTTTAATGATTTTACTTTTCCCTGCAATGAAAACGACGATACATACTTCTGATTTGTCTGACAATGCCTGTCTTTAAAAAATCTTTAAAAAACAAACATCTGAGCTACCGTAGATGTTGAATGAAGACGTTTGGTCTTGGAAGATTTGTTTTGAGTTTTAATTGACTTCCAATTTTAAGAACAAAAGTAAATTAGTTAGAAATTTGCACAAAAAGGTTATTCTCGCTAAGATAAGTCCAGGTTCAGGTTTTACGTAAACTAGTCCCTCTTATTTGTTCCATTTTATGATACCTCCTTGAACACACATATCTCAATATCAGATACTGTGAAACATTTTAGCATTCACACAATCCTATATGCCCATTGTACAGATTTTTCCTTTTAAGAAACTAGCATTTTGTCGAAAATTCCCTCCGGTATAACTCTAGCCCATGTATACCCATTTTCAGAGCAAAAACAAGCTCTTATCCAGGCCTGACCGGTCCATAACTTTTAATTATTAGGACAAGCTATAGGCAGTGATTTACCGCAATGATTCGGAAAAAATACACAAAACATCTATAACTCCCTTAATGCGAACACCTTCTGCTTGGTATGCCCAATATCCATGTCCAGGTCTTGTTCCGAATGTTTAACCATCAGGACCTACATATTTATGCCTCGTTTCACTGATTTGCCCGTTTCTGAGCCAGCACATTCTTCCCCCATAACATCCTTCAAATGATTTATTATCATTTAACGCGCGGCTATTCGACTTGAATTTTGTGTAATTAAATAGGGGAGCACCTCTATACTTGAGGGGGTAGTGTCGAGAGTGGTTTTGTGAAGCATTTGGTTCGTAGGAAGCCTTACGGATGCGGCTTTATGTATGTAAAGTATGAGTACTATATTCTCAGTCTTTGCGGCAAACAGTGATGTAATCGAGTGCAAGGCATTAATATTTCTGCATTAAATATCGGAGTTCAATTTGGAGAGGAGCCTGCCTGTACGCCCAGCCTCAACTCTCTTTATGCAGGGATAGGCTTGTTATACCAACTTATTCTTAGAAAACTTTAGCTGATGGTGGTAGGCGATGGCGCTATAACCGTACTCCCTGCAGGCAGGCAGGTTAGGCTATTAATTCATGTTCCCTTCAAGGATCATTAATGTTTTCAACGTTGTTCCACCCTCTATGTACATCTTAGGTAATAAATTCAAATAGGAGGTAGGGAGGTGTGCTGTGCTATATAACTCCTCTTACTTAATCCTAGATACTCATTCACCTGCAACCGTTTAATATGTTTTCAATAATCCATGCCTTTATTTCTATTTCCATGTCTCCCTTTGTTCGTTTCATAAAACGTGTAATACCTACAATTACTGTGCCTTGGCTCATGTGCGTGTAATCATGTGTGCAATTGCAAATGCAGGCGAAATTCAAATATCAACCTATCCA
Source organism: Philhelius festivus (assembly GCA_963931855.1). Lineage (NCBI taxonomy): Eukaryota > Metazoa > Arthropoda > Insecta > Diptera > Syrphidae > Philhelius > Philhelius festivus. The sequence continues at coordinate 179,134,980 of OZ007556.1, forward strand.
GGACGTATCATTGTAACAGAGCCCAAAGGAATGGTACAGCCAAGGATAAATGTGGAGAAACATTCAATGAGGCATGTCGTACTTAATGGCCAGACAACGTTGCCGTGTATAGCCCAAGGACATCCGGTGCCAACATATAGGTAAGTGAGTATGTATTCGAGTGGATGTGTTCGAAACTTGACTTTTTGTTTAATAGAACTTGTGTAAAAAATGATTCTATACTGCATGAGTATTTGTGTGTGTGTTAATAGATCTATCATTATTTAATTATGGTGTTTAACAAGATACATACATAACTGATTATTTTTTTTGGAAAAAGATTGGTAGGTATTTCACATTCCTTTAGGTATTAGTTTTAAAAAAATGAAAATTAAATCTTTGGAAATTTTTAGACGAAATCCCCGTGGTTTTTGACACATCGAATGTGGTCTTGCAGCTAAATATGGAAGACCAGAAGTCCAGAATGGCTTTAAAATTTTTGAAACGGCTTGTTTTATATTTGTTTTAGAAATGTGGCAATTGGGCTTATCCGTCGACAACTTGCGTCCTAAATATTCACCTATGCATCAGTCTTTAAGAACATGATAGTGACAGGTGTCTTATGTGATGCAAATCATCCAACAGATTCTGCATACTACTCGTATCAACGAAATTATTGTTTTTATTTTTGTACATTGGTCGATTCACGAAGCCTTCGACACGGCCATAGTTCGAATAAAAAAGATGCCGAAAAATGTGTCACTAGATGTAATTTGGCAGTAGTTTTGTTTATGAACGAAAAACTTTTGTCTGCTTTAGGATTATTTTTATTTGACAGCCTAACTTTTTTCTGCTAAGAGTCGAGAAAATGATATCGGCTAAGTGGTGGAATTGATGGGGCTCGTTTTTCAGCATTTCTCATCACTCTTCCTAGAACTTCCAGTGATAGGTCCACGCATAGTTGACGGATATTCTCTTGAAGATCTTAAAAAGTCTGAGGCTTGTTGACATAGACTCGTTACTTCAAAAAAAAAAATCACATAAGGAGAGTGGAATGGTTAAATCGGGTGATCTTTCTGGCTGGCCAGGCGTGAGATTCGGTAACCCGGAAATGTAGCCCATAGAATATTGGTTGTGGCTCACGGTCCATCCTAGTAGAAAAAGATAAGCTCCAGTCATAATCCATCCAATTGAGCTAGGAGAACTTTGTTGAGCACTGCCCTAAACCGCTCGCAGTCCACTGTAGTCGTTTGCCTCGCGACTTTTTCGAAAAAAAGATGACTCCTTCAGTGTAAACAGCATACGTGCAGTAAATTTGAGCGAGCATTATGGCTCTTCGTAGGTTATACGTGGATTTGAGTTGCCCCAGAAGTGATAATTTTGTATATTAACATATTCAAAGAAATGGAAATGGGCCTGTCGCTCATGATGATTTTCGATGAAAATTTGTCTCCCTCGTGGTCGAGAGTGAGGATGGCTTGAGCATACATTACAAGCGTTTGGCGGTCAACCGCTAACAGCTGATGTACTGTCTGCACTTTGCAAGGGAACACCATCGAAATTTTTAATAAAATTCAGTGCAAAGACCGCTGATTGATACTCCAAGGTTCTCTGTGACACCTTCAGGAGAACGGCTGCAATATTCGCAGGAGAACGGTTGCGATATTCTTGGGAGAACAGCTGCTCCGGATCCCGCCAGACCTCGTAGAAACTCTTGTATCTTATTGTCCCATGCTCTAGGCTTGGCTTGGCTGCCACATTGTACACATACACACATGACACATAAGAAATGAGAACTCCGAAATGTACCACCTAAATTGAGGTATAGGTATTCAGATGTTTTTGGAATTAAACATAGCCTTTCAGCTGTTCCAATGTGCGAAAGGCGAATTTAGAAACCTGTTTTTTTTTTTAAATGATATGCAATCACGTTTGTCAACATTCATAAATGCATCCAGTCTGAAATCCAGCATCGGCATCCCTTTTTCCATCAAATAATGCGCATTTTTTAATAGTACTATATTAGCCATGTTTTTTTAAAGAGTGAATAGCCAAATTAGCAAAATTTTACATGCAAAACAATAAAAACATCAAGAGTGAATTATAATTTGGTCAGCAATCAGAGTGAATATAGAATGAATAAAAATTGTTGATATATTGTGATGTAGATGGCGCTTAAATCGAGTGCAGAAAAACATTTGCTTGGTACTGGGATGTGTTCTGGAATGCATCTTTTTCTCTCAGAGATTTTTATTATGTCAAGACGTTTGGAAATAAAGCTTCATGTCTATTTTGTAAAAGACGTATAAAAAATCTCAAATGTCAATTGATTGAAAAACTTTTAAAAAATCTTAATTTTTTCACTGAAAAATAGAAATTTTTGGATATATTTTTGTTCAGGAAAATTGCGATTTTAGGGCTTTTGGAAAGCATCTAGAAAGAAATAAAATATACTATATTATCCATCTACCAAGCCATAAACTGTCAAATTCCATTGGAGGATGGCTGAGATCTCGTTGGATTAAAAAACATCAACAAAATCAGATTTTTTTTTAACGATGTAATGATTGAAACACACGCTTTTACTTAAATCTAGTGCTTATTTATTTATTCATTAAATATACAACTTTATGGCTTGGCGGAGGACAAACAACTGAAGATGGATGAGAACCTCTTAAAGAGAGATGATCTATTCCTGGTCAGGTTATCAGGTTGTGTACATACACATACATATTTTAATTAATAGATACTAATGCATTACTACAACTTTCCCCTTTAATTGTTTGTCCTTAACCAATTACAATTAGTTAACAATTAGTTCAATCTTTTTTTCTTTTTCTTAAATTATGTGTCTTAACATAAACAGGTGGTCTCTGGTCAGTTACAATATTATTTTCAATGTTACTATTTAGCTTTTCTTGGTTACAATTATTTACTGTGCTTGTATTTTGATCCGTGTTATGTGCTAATGATTTACATGTCTCAGGCAAATTATTTAATGAATTCCGATTTTTTAGCACATCACCCTTCTCTCTCTCTAATGTGACACTATCTTCTACATTATTTTCGTTACTTTTATTTTTATTTATATGCAAATTACTATCCATTAAAATTTCTGGGACATATGAATCATTAGTTTTTTCATCACATTTAATAATTTGATTAAGATGTCTTTTCCAAATTTTATTGGATTCATTAACTTTAACTAAATATGTCTGTCTTCCTAAACGTTTAATAATTTTAGCTTTTGACCAACATTTTTGGTTTGGCGAAGAATAATTTTTAACCATAACCATTTCATTTATATCAAAAGATCTTTTACTCTTACAAGATTTATAATTACGCTTTTGATTCATTTGTTGTTTTCTAATATGTGACTTAACATTATTTATGTTAACAATAATATTTCGCTTAGGATTTAATAAATCTAAACGGGTTCTTAATTTTCGGCCCAGCATTAATTCTGCCGGAGACACACCTGTGCTTGAATGTATTGTATTCCTGTAGTCAAGTAAAAATGCATTTAAAGCTATTTCGATATTATTGCTTGTATTATTTTTATTATCCAAAGCCCGTTTCATAGCGTTTTTAATCGTCTTAACGAAGTTTTCGGCTTGACCGTTCGTGGCAGGATTACCGACTGGAGTCGTTTTGTGTATAACACCATTCATTTTTAAAAAATTCTCGAACTCTTTTGAAACGAAAGCGGTTCCGTTGTCGGATACCAAAACTTTTGGTACACCGAACCGTGCAAAAATGGGTCTTAACTTTTCTATTGTTGCTCGACTTGTAGTGTTGTTAGCCATATCCAAACACTCTGCCCACTTACTATGGCTATCAACTATAACCATGAACCACTTCTTAAAAATCGGACCTAAGAAATCAATGTGAATTCGTGCCCAAGGTTCTTCAGGCCATTCCCAATTCAACAACGTTCCCTTTGGAGGATTACTTCTAGTAGATAGACAGGGTTCACAAGATTTAACAATTTGCTCAAGGTCGGCATCAAGTTTTGGCCACCAGCAATATTCTCTTGCCATTGCTTTCATTTTAGCAATTCCCATGTGAGTTTTGTGCAACTCATTTAACATGCATTTTTGCAAAGCCGTTGGAATCACGATCCGGTAGCCCCAAAACAAGCAACCGGACTCCACGCTCAGTTCATTTCGTCTTAAATAAAAAGGACGTACTCGCTCATCGATTTTGTCATGTACCCAACCGTTTTGTAAAAATTTTTGAATACTGACTAACAAACTATCATTTTCCGTTTTCCGCTCAACCTCTTCTATCGTAACAGGCATTCTACCTATTTCTTTAACGTAGTTAATGTAGAGATTTTCAGACACCAATTGCTCATTTTCATCATCTTGATCTTGTGCACAAGGAAACCTCGAGAAATAATCAGCCACATTGGCTTCCGACTTAACACATTCAATATCAAATGTATACCCAGCTAAAACTAATGCTATTCGTTGGAGACGGTTTGCAGCCATTACGGGAATACCTTTTTTAGAACCTAGTATGTGCATAAGAGGTCTATTGTCCGTAACCAACGTAAACTTTTTACCGTATAGGTATTGATGGAATTTTTTCACGCCAAAAAGTATAGCAATTGCCTCTCTATCCAGTTGAGAGTATTTCGTTTCAGTTAAGGTTAACTTCCTAGATGCGAATTCTACCGGTCTTTCCAGACCATTTTCGTAAACCTGTGCCAGAACGGCACCTAGACCAACAGGACTTGCGTCCACTGTCAACTTCACGGTCAACGAAGGATCAAAATGAGCTAATGCTCTATCTGACATTAATCCATTTTTAATGTCTTCGACCGCCTTAGAATGCACACTAGTCCACTTAAACCCAACATTTTTCCTAAGAAGATCATAAAGTGGAGCACATAGAGTAGTAATGTTAGGTAAGAACTTCCTGTAAAAGTTAACCACTCCTAGGAACGACTGTACTTCTTTTACATTATTTGGATTTTGAATTTCTTGAATAACCTTTAATTTATCTGAACAAGGGCGCAACCCGTCCTTGTCGATAACGTGTCCCAAGTACGTTACTGACTTAGCAAAAAATCGACACTTCTCTTTATTCAGCTTCAAACCAGCATCTTTTAGCACCGAAAGTACTTGATGAACCTTTTTAACATGTAGCTTCCTATTACTAGCCGTCATTATAATGTCATCTAAAAATATGGCAACCCCATCTATTCCCAATAACAACTTCTCCAAAGCCTTTTGAAATTCTGCTGGCGCCGGAGCTAACCCATACACTACTCGAGTATAACGGAAGAGACCTAGACTAGTAGAGATAGTTGTAATATCTTTAGACTTCTCATCCAACTCTAACTGTTGATATGCTGTGGATAAATCTAAGACCGTAAACTCTTCTCCACCGTGAAGTTGCGAAAATATTTCCTCTGTTCGAGGCATGGGATGCTTTGCCACCATCAATTGCGGGTTAACGGTGACCTTGTAGTCTCCGCAAATTCTAACCTCACCCGATTTTTTTGAGATTGGTACAATGGGAGTTCCCCACTCACTATAATCAACCGGTTCTAGTATACCTAATTTAACGAGCTTATTAATTTCATCATTTACTTTTTCTTTTAACGCAAACGGAATCGGCCGTGGCTTGAAGAACTTTGGCACGTAATTATTTTTTAATTTCAATGACACCGTAGTTTTATTAAATTTGCCTAGTCTTCCATCAAACAGGCTGCTAAATTTTTTAAAAATGTCTGTAATATCTATTTTGTTATTAGCTTCAACATAATTAAGGTTTTCAAATTTGATATTAAACGCATTCAAAAAATTTCTACCGAGCAAGGGTGGACCACCATTATCCACGACAACAACATCAACTGTTTCACATTTGTTCTTGTAGCACACATTCATAGCACAAAAGCCAATCGGTTTAATTAATGTGCCGTTGTAATTATTAAACACGGAATTCGTTTTTTCAAGCTTATGCCATAAAAATAGATCACGATACGTTTGTAAGGAAATCGCGGATATTGATGCACCCGTATCTATTTCCATGACTAAAGGAATACCATTCATCCAAACTTTGATTTTAATTGGTTCACTTTTACCAGAATTCGAAAAAATATTATACAATGACAAATCAAAGTTATTTATATATTTTATATCATTATAATTTTTTTTACTCGGACAAATTTTTTGCAGATGTCCGCGCTTCTTGCATACATTACATCTATAATTTTTATAACGACATGTGTTTTCCGTGTGGTTCGATGAACCGCAAACTTTACATTTACTATTGCTACCACCACAACTACTACCTTGTTGTTGCTGCTCTCTCTGCTGTTGTACCCTCGCCTTAGTTGTTTGATTACTGTGATTTTTTTGTTTCGCATGTCCAATTGCATAAATGCCCTCAGTACCAGGCTCTTGCTTAACATTGACATCATATTGATGCTTCACACACTCCACCGTATTTGCCACCTCCACTGCTCTATCAAATGTCAAACTCGAAACATTCTCTAAAAACAGTTTGTCTTTAGCTGCCCCTTGCTCCAGCCCCATCACGAATTTATCTCTGACCGCTGTATCAAGTTCCGTTTTAAACTCGCAACAAACAGAAAGTGCTCTAACCCGCGCAGCCCACTGATTTATGCTCTCAGAATGTTCTTTTTGCGCTGAGTAGAATTTGAACCTTTCAGCAAATCCTGATACCGTTGGTTGAAAATGCTTGCTCAATGCCACCACTAACTGCTCATATGTTGCATCCACGATTTTTACTGGATGAACCAAGTTAATAAGCAATTTATATGACAATTCAGACAAAGCATTAATCAAAATAGCTTTTCTTTTAGCCTCTAACTCGACATCATTTGCCACAAAAAACTGTTCTAGTTGGATCTTAAACACGTTCCAATCGTTTTGGTGAAAATCAAATTTTTCGACAGATCCGATAAAAGACGTCGACATTATAGGTATACTACTTTTTTATAGCTTCGCAATGCAATATTAAAAAATACTTAAAAAACAATACCGATTTGCACTATAAGGTATATCTATTTTTTTTTTATTCCTCGTCGCCACTGTAATGATTGAAACACACGCTTTTACTTAAATCTAGTGCTTATTTATTTATTCATTAAATATACAACTTTATGGCTTGGCGGAGGACAAACAACTGAAGATGGATGAGAACCTCTTAAAGAGAGATGATCTATTCCTGGTCAGGTTATCAGGTTGTGTACATACACATACATATTTTAATTAATAGATACTAATGCATTACTACAAACGAAAAATCGATTTTTTTACTCATTAAAATTGTAATTTAGGGGCTGGAAAGAATATGGAAAGAAATATTCTAAATACGTCAAAATAAATTTGAAGTTACTCTTAAATTCGTGTCAAACTTTGAGATTCAAAGAGAGTGAATATAAAAGTGACTATAATCGTTTTTTCGATTTTCTTTACTGAGTGGCTATCAATTTTACATAAAACACGGCTGTTTAAGATCCGATTAAATAAAAAGAAAACGAATTTTTATTGTGGGAAAAATTATATAAAAAACCCACATTTATTCTATCCGTTCTCCGGACCTCCAAACATTTGCTCTCACGGTGAGCTACCGATCGAGACTGAGACTACATTTCATTTTTATATTACATTACATTATTTTCGTATTCAGCATGAATGGCCAGTGTTGCCATTCGTAACAACGGCAATTGAAGGAAAGAATCAAATAAATAGCATTTTCCAAAAATGTGTGCATGGAGCTCCAAAAACGGAAATTTTGATCTTAAATTAAGTAGTCTTCGTCATTTGGTACCCATGTCAGTGATCAATCGAAAATGTCAATACTGAAAATTGATTTTTTAACTCGGGAAGTTTTTGCTTTGCGGATCACAAATTTGAAATTAGTTTTGCAAGAAAAATAAAATTGTTGACACAAAACGGCGGATGTATTTATTAAAATTAATTTATTTCTATAATAAGAACATAATATTTGGAGATTAAGAATCCGAATCCAATAATTAGTTTTCGAAGTTCTGAAAATGTATTCTTGGGTCAACGATGGCGGAATTCCTGCGGTGAGATCTTCGACCGACTTCCGTGCATTCACGTTTCTTTATACCTATATACTGTTGACGAACATCTTCAGCCCTTCTTATTGTTTAGTCCCTCAATTCTTTAAATAAAGATCAAGTGAGGTTGCGGCCAGTGCTTCCCTTCTAACCACCGTATTCACTGTCGAAAATAACGAACTTGCTCCTATGTAATACACTAAGAATTTCAAAAATGAATGTTATAAAATTATTATAAGCATAAAATTAATTTTTTAAATCACTAAAACAACTCCTTTAGCAGATGGAAAAAAAGCAGGATGCCATGCGATTCAAGCAAATATAAGTTTATGCAAAAACAAAAATTTTAAGTCGTTGTAGTGGTTTCTAAATAAAATAATCTCTTTATACAAAATTCTTAAAACATTTTTAAGAAAAAATTTTGGTACACCAACTTAAATTTTTTACTACTGTACGAATAAAAAAATAAATTTCCAAAAAAAAATATTATTATTATTGAAATGCAATGTTTTTAAAGCTTTTCAGAAGTAATATATTAATTTCAAAATTTATTTAAATTAACTATAGATCGTAAACCCTAAACGAAAGAAAAAAGTTTTACCGAAATTCTCGGAGAAAAATACGATTTTCGAAAACCAATTTTTAATTTTTACCGTTATTTTTAGGTAAAATAATTTTTTTTCTCGCATCTTGTATATTATGTTGAAAAACTTTTATTCTTTTATTTATTTCGAGCATAGAGTTTTCGAAATATTGATGTCTGATTTTTTTTTTTTTGCAAATTTGAAAAAAATAATTATGAAATTTCGAGAAAAATTCGCATGCACAGGTACCATCTTTAGTCTTAAAAAAATAAAATGCACGACTGGATCGCACGAACTGGCTCTTATGTAAAAGTACTTTGGAATTAAAGATACATTTTATAAATATAAAACATGGATTTAATGAGATAATAATATTCAAATGCATTAAATTGCCGTCTGGTTTCCGGAAAAGTATGCATTTATGCAAATAAACTTTAAAAAATCGTTTTATTATTAAATAAATTTTTTATATAAGAAATTTCTCTAAAAATTTTTAAGAACAAAATGTGGGATGCGAATTTTAAGTATTAAATAATATTGATTTTAGGAAATAATTTCAAAAAATAATCGTTCATAGGTTTTGAAGATATAGATTTAATTTTTTTTTCCCTTTTCAAAAAAAACCAACAAATATTTTTTCGAATATTTTTGTATACAATATTATTTTAAACTTAAGGGGACTCCTGATGAAAATTTTGGGTTAAGATCCTTAGAGCCGTTAATGAGAAAGTCGAAAATAAAAAAAAACAGGTCTATGGCAGGTACTCCTAATAACATTTTGCCCCAAAATTTTTTTTGACCAATCATAGCCTATGTTCATATTACCACGCCTAATTTTTTTTATCAAAATCGTTAGAGCCGTTTTCGAGATAAATAAGATTTTGCATTACGGGTGTATGGGGGGTACCGTTAGTTTTGGAGCTAAAAAAAAAAATTCAATTTCTCCTCTAGGGAATCACCGAAGGCCCTTAACTACCGAGTTTGAAGAAAATACCTTCGGTAGCTTAAGCTGTAGTTCGACGTACAGACATACAGACAGACAGATGGAATTGTCGGACCCACTTTTTTCGTCTTCGCTATCATCGTAATGTCAACTTTGATCAAAATCTCGAGTTCGATTTTTTTTACGAATGCATAACTTGCCGTATAGTACCTTTAAGTCGCAAATAAAAATGTTTCGGTCCTTTGACCATTCTTTCATTTTTACTATTAGTAAGAGCAAACATTCCCATTAACTATGGAACACAACGTCGTTCAAGTGGCTGCCTCGGATGGGTTCGTAGTAGCGCATTCTGTCACTTCAATTTACCAAAACCTTGTTGGTGGTTTTGAGCTGTAGCTCACGGACTGCTTAGATGAAGTACTTGAATCAGTCCTTCACGGTTCCCCACAAAAAAAAAGTCTAAAGAGATCAAATGGCAGCTCCGAGGCGACCAGTTGGCATCGTCAAGACGGTTGATAACGCGATTTGGGAATTTGGTGGTCTCAAGAACTTTTTGCACAAACTTGCGTGCAGCTTGGGGAGTGCTTCATTTCGGCCAAGACTTCCTTTGAAAAAAACGCACTGTTTGGGCTACACAGCAACTGATTTCGTTCCGCTGAGGTATGATATTGAGTTATGGACAAAATTGCGAGCTTGAAACAGCTGTCAGTGTCAAAATAACATATACTTTTAAAAATGAAGCAATAGGTAGCCCACCCATTATAATAGGAGAAATTCAACTGGATATTTCACTAGAACGTTGTTTATAAGATTATCGGTTAAACAATGAACGATCAGGATACATTGCCCCCTCATATTTTCCTATGCTTAGGGTTGGATTTCCATTTCCAATAACTAATTAATTTCAAGTGCCTTGTGATGTTTCCAAATATGATAATCTTTCTGCAAGTCATCAAACATAGACTCGCTACTCGACAGTGTCAAATTTTCTTTAAAAAACTCCCTCAGTTTCTGAATTACTTGTCCACAGGCTTTGGGTTCTTGATTTTTAAACCTCCGATCCAACAGAGTTCCCAACGATATGAGTATTATACTCTATAACATGAAATCTGCGACGCAATTCAGCAGACAAAATTTTCTGGACACGGTAGATGAACTCAAAAGTTGAATAAAGACTTTAAAGTTCTATTTCCAAGCAGTTAAACATTGAATTATTTTTGAAATCCTAAAAAAAATGTGACTGTTGTATATTAAAAAAATTGATCCTAGTTCGTACCGGAACAAAAGTATCGAGTTTGTACTTGTATTTGCTTGGTTCGATTCATCCTTAATCGCAGTTCTTAGAGAATCTTGGATATAATTAAGGGCAGAGTCCTGAAAAATTCAATCGATTTTGAAAACGAAAACGAATACGAGCAGAGTTCCAAAAACAGCAACAAACATAGTTTTCTAACAACTCATTTGATCTATAAAGGTCTTGATCCTAGAGTGAACATGCTTGGATATTTGGTACCGATGTGTTTGATGTCCAAAAGTAGCGTTGCCAGACGTCCCGTTTTACCCGGTTTACCCGGGACGTCAGGGCAGCTTTTTTTCCCGGGTTCGGACTCAAACTCGCAAAATAATGCCTAATGTACGTAAATATCTTTCATTGATAAGGAACAATCGCTGAATTGTGATTTAATCTTAATAAAATGCTTTTAAAATTTCAATCAAACGAACCTAACTCGACGAAGAATGTATTTTTGCAAACTGACATCTGTCATTAAAATTGACAAAAGAAAAATATTTGATGCAAATGACAAATGACAAAAGAGTCATTTAATTAGTTATTAATAAAATTATTTATTTATTTTGATCTACACGCATATTATAATTTTTTATTTTTTCCCGGGCAATATGTTGAAGTCCCGGGATTTTTCATTATCTTAGCCATTTGTCCCGCCGAGGTGTAAGAAAAATCTGGTAACCCTATCCAAAAGACCCTTGTATTTGTGTCAGTACAATACGTTCTTTTGAAATAAATTTTTTTAATCCCCTAACATTATAATGGTCCTCCCTGTTCGCATAATTTCACTTCGCCAATAGACGGTATTTTGCTTAAAATTAATCAAAATATTTCCTTAAAAAGTATAGACATTCAAATTTCAACAATGTTAACATTGTTGAGGAAATTTCCACACTTTAGTTCCTAAGTTCTGTTTATACTTCGTTTGGCCACCCTTTTCTCATGAATAATTCCAACTTCATTTACTGCTGAAACTAAGTTTTGTGTGCTGAAGCCCAAGTAAATATAATGTACCCTCACGTGTAGGTCCCAGCAACTATCCATGGCCAAAGAGAAGGACTTTCTAACAGAGTCTCTGGAGTGGAATTTTTCGTGGTAAATTTCACGTGGACCACGAGACATTGCATGCAATTAATATATTATACAAAGGGTTGTCCTTCTCCATCGCTACCGCCTAATGGCACACCATACGAGTACTCTATAGCTTGTAACATGCCATCCTGCTTATGGGTAGGTCCTCTTTTCCATTCTTATCATCCTAATAATTTTATGCGTCCTTTTGTTTTTATTTTTATTTTGCGAAAGTTTTGCTGAGTTCTCCGTTGGCGTCCTTTCGACCTAGTTTTTTGTAAAACAGGATGTTATCCAAACAAGCCCTATATTTTTACTGTATAGTTTGTGTACACTTGTACACTGAATACGTACATCTTTAATGTGAAGAGATAAGAGTACGTTAATGTTGAAGCAACAACAAATATCAACTTGCTGATTGAAAATAAAAAGTTGAATTGTAAAAAATTATTCAGAAAAAAAACGAGCAGAAAAAACGCCACGTGGAATGACCATTCATATTATTATTTAAAATATTGTTGATGCAGGTTCCTGAATACTGAAATACTCATTTGCATATAAGGAAATTTCCAAAGGAACACAAAGTGCATACTCCATGCAAATAAATAAATATTTGTATGCTTTTGTGTGTGGAAACAATTCGGAAAATTGTGAATACATTTTTTGTCAAGATACACATTAGGTGCATACATTAAAGATTCAATGAAAAATGTTCCATTCACAAAGCGTGTTTTTTTTTTTTTTTTTTTTGACAAGGATGGCATCTTCAGACTTTATGTGCTTAAAGTGTTTTTCCTTCAAATTTGCTTAAAAAAAGAATCCGGGATGTTTAAAAATGTGCTGTAACGCAAGTACGAGTAAGTTTTTTTTTCAAGTCATGAAGATTTGTGTCGAGCTGTTTCAGGTCTTAGAAGATTGTGTTATACAAAAGTAGGAAATTTGCTATGAACAACATTGTTGTTTTCCCTGACCAACATTTTCTGAACCGACCTTTGCGAACATATTTCTATACCTTATATTTTATCCTTGTCTGTACATATCACACTCTTCACATTAATATAAAGTTTATACTTCTTCCATTATGCTTTTCCACTTGGGTGACTTTAAAGATCCTACGAGTTGAAGGGACTTTATACCTAATTGCTATGTTAGTCCAAAGTGGCAACGATTAGGAAGAGTTTTTTGTTTTCAAAACTGGTTTCGCTTTCGTGAAAAGCAATAATACGTCCCTATTTGGTCGAATTCGTGTAAACCATGTACTATTATTAACTGGTTCCCGATTTCTGAAGTCTCTCTGCCTGAGACATGATCTTCATCTAGCATCTACAAATCTCATACATGGTACTTCCAGTCATCCAGAAGGGGACCTTTGGCATCTTCTTTGGCTTGAACCTCAAAATGGTGGCTTTCCTTGTTGCCAGAAAAATGTTGGCTAATATTCAAATACTCTCTTGAGTGAAACACTGTCGCCCGTTCACTTCATGTGGCTTGGTTTACCTTTGTCGATGTGCTTTGATTTTCTCCACAACATCCATATTCTGGTGCATAGTACGCGGTATCTTTATCTGTATTCGCCCTCTTTGCACACAAGACCAAATAGAAGTTGACGAATTTTTGCAAAAAGCCAATTATTACCAGCTCTCAACTTCTTGAAATAGATAGGAGAATATATTCCTTCACAAGTTCGTACTTGAAAACTTTATGAAACTAACGTGTTAACAGATATTTTTACTTGCGACCTATAGGTACTATAAGGCAAGTACATATTGCATTCGTAAAAAAAATCGAACTCGAGATTCTGATCAAAGCTGACATTACGATGATAGCGAAGACCGAAAAAGTAGGTCTCACAATTCTGTCTATCTGTCTTTTCGACTACAGCCTAACCGGCTCGGCTGATTTTCTTAAAACTTGGTAATAATTAAAAATGTTAAAAAATGGTTTTCGAAAATCGTATCGAGAATTTTTGCTAAATTGTTTTTCTTTTGATTAATTTTTACGATCTATAATTTAATAAAAAAAAATTTGAAATCAAAATATTATTGACTGTACCTACCATAGAACCTTTTTTCGAATTTTGAATTTCTCGTTATCGGAATAACGGATTTTAATGATTTTTTTTATAGAGAAGGGTCTAAAAAGTTTAAAAAACATTGCGTTTCAAAACTTTACAAAAAATATTTTTTGGATTTTTGAAAATTCGGGATGTCAAAAACGGCTCAATATTTTTTTTTTGTAAATTTAATTCTTATTCGAACAATAATAAAAACTTTAAATTGGCATATCAAAATTTTTTCTTAAAAATGTTTTCAAAATTTTGTATATAAAAGCTTATTTTTTTAAGAAACCACTACAACAACTTATAATTTTTGTTCTTGCATAAACTAATAGTTGCTTGATACACTGGCATCCTGTTTTTAGCACCAAATACGAAGGGAGTTTTTTGAGTCATTTAAAAAATAAATTTTATGCATATGAACAGTTTTTCTCTAATAACATTCATTTTTGAAATTCTTAGTCTTTTACATAAGAGGCAGTTTGTGCGACCCAGTCGTGCATTTTATTTGAACACGGCTTGGGCTTAGACGCAGAGTCAATTTTTCTTTGCAAGATAATGATTTTTACATCTGAATCAGAATTTCTAAAGCTTAGAAGTATTGTTTAAATCATGAAATAAAATTCTTCAGCCCGATTGGTGGATATGAGTGATATCTTCGAAATCAGTTATCAGAAGTATTAGGTGACTTTCTTTTATCGATTATGTATAATAATCGTTGACTTACGACTAATTATTTTTCTTTTTTAATTTAAAATCACAATAGGGAAGTTTAAACTTTTAATACTTTGCCATAGCTTTTAGACCATGAACTCATGAGGCTTGGTTCTTCTTAGTCTCCAAATATTGCCAAATACATTTAAGACGATTTAGATTTCGGAGTTAGTATGACTTCGCAGTCGCTGGTTGTGTGATACAGCCTGTTGTTTAACCACTTCTGTAACCATTTTTACTTGCGACTTATAGGTACTATAAGGCAAGTTATGCATTCGTAAAAAAAATCGAACTCGAGATTTTCAATAAAGTTTACATTACGATGATAGCGAAGACTTAAAAAGTGGGTCTCGCAATTCTGTCTGTTCGACTACAGCCTAAACGGCTCGTCCGATTTTCTTTAAACTTGGTAGATATCATTTTTAATTTTTCCCCCCACACGTTTTTTTTTTCTTTTTTTTTAAGACTAAAATTAACGGTACCTGCCATACGATTTTTTTTCGAAATTTTATAAATATTTTTTTCTCAAAAACTGTTCGACAGATTTTAAAAATAAAAATACAAAAAAATTCATTTAGTTAAAGCTAGGTAAAGGTTGAAAAAATTTTTTCGAAAAATTGTAATTGAAGGTAGCCCCCAAGGAACCATTTTTTTGTTTTTGATTTTCTCAAAAACGGTACCACCGATTTTGATCATTTTTTTTTACTAAAGCTCCCCAAAAACATTAATAGAATTGTGTACTCAAATTTTCAAAAATTTTTCAAAACTCAATATTTCGAAAACCCCATTCTAGATTTTTTTTTAAACTTGATAAATAAAAGTTTCTCAATATAATCTACAAGATGTGAGAAAATAAAATGCACGACTGGGTCGCACGAACTTGCTCTTATGTAACAGACTAGGAATTTTAAAATCGAATGTTATTAGAGAAAAGGTTCATAAGGATCAAATTATTTTTTTAAATTCTTTTAGTAGTAAGAGACAAAAACGTAATGCTATCCAAATATGAATTTATTTATGCAAGAACAAAAATTTTAAGTCGTTGTAGTGGTTTCTTAAAAAAAAGCTTTTATGTACAAACTTTTAAAAAGCTTTTTAAGAAGAAATTTTGGTACGCCAATTTAAAGTTTTTATTATTTTTCGAATAAAAATTAAATTTAGAATAAAAATATTGAGCCGTTTCTGAGATATCGAATTTTCAAAAAAAAAATAGATTTTTTTTCAAAAATTCAAAAAATATTTGTTTATTTAATTGAAAGAAAAAAAAATTTATCAAAATTCTAGGCACCGTTTTCGAGAAAAATACGATTTTTGAAAACAATTTTTTTTAATTTTTTAGCATTTGTATGGTAGGTAGGTAAAATATTTTTTTTTTCTCACATCTTGTAGATTATATTGAGAAACTTTTATTTATCAAGTTTAAAAAAAATCTAGCAAGGGGTTCTCGAAATAGTGAGTTTTGAAAAAAAAATGTTGAAGTTTTTTTTAAAAATCCAAAAAATTTTTTTTGAAAATTTGAGTACACAATTCTATTCAGGTTGTTGGGGAGCCTTAGCAAAAAAAGCTGATCAAAATCGGCTGTACCGTTTTTGAGAAAATCAAAAACAAAAAAAATGGTTCCAAAGGGGGTACCTCAATAACCATTTTTCTGAAAATCTTTTTCAACAAATACCTATTATATATAATTATTATAATTTTTAAAATCTGTCGAACAGTTTTTGAGAAAAAAAAATGTTTATAAAATTTCGAAAAAAATTCGTATGGCAGGTACCGTTATTTTTGGTCTTAAAAATCAAATCAAAAAACATCCGGGGGAAAAAAATTAAAACCCATATCTACCAAGTTTGAAGAAAATCGGCCTAGGCGTTTAGCTGCAATCGAATGGACAGACAGACAGAATTGCGAGACCCACTTTTTTAGGTTTCGCTATCATCGTAATGTCAACTTTGATCAAAATCTCGAGTTCGATTTTTTTTCCGAATGCATAACTTGCCTTATAGTATACCTATTAGTCGGCAGTAAAAAATATTATTTTACCTAAAAATTAAGGTACCTACCATACAAATGCTAAAAAATTAAAAAAATGGTTTTCAAAAATCGTATTTTTCTCGAAAACGGCGTTTAGAATTTTGATAAATTTTTTTTTCTTGCAATTAATTTTTACGATCTTAAATTTAATAAAAAAAATTTGAAATTAAGATATTACAGCTTGTACCTACCATAGAACCATTTTTTCGAATTTTGAATTTCTCATTATCCACATAACGGATTTTAATGAAATTTTTTATAGAGAAGCTTCTAAAAAGTCTAAAACACATTGCATTTCAAAACTTTAAAATAAATATTTTTTGAATTTTTGACAAAAAAAAAAATTATTTCTTTTTTTTGAAAATTCAATATCTCAGGAACTGCTCAATATTTTCTTGTTAATTTAATTTTTAATCGAACAATAATAAAAACTTTAAATTGGCGTACCAAAATTTGTTCTCAAAAATCTTTTAAAAAGTTTGTATATAAAAGCTTTTTTTAAGAAACCACTACAAAGACTTAAAATTTTTGATCTTGCATAAATTCATATTTGTATAGCATTCTGTTTTTGTCTCTTACTACTAAAAGAATTTAAAAAATCATTTTATCCGTATGAACAGTTTTTTCTGATAACATTCGTTTTTAAAATTCCTAGTCTATTACATAGAAGCAAGTTCGTGCGACCCAGGCGTGCATTTTTTTTTTTTTTTTGAACTCTACAATGTAGATCGCTATGTCTTATGTACTAAATGGAAATTATTATTCCACGAAGGACTTTGTTTTGAAATTTTCAGATGGGTTCAGCATTTCGCTTCTTTGTACAGTCATATGTCCCATAGCTGGATAACATTTATCCGAAAAGGTTTCAGCACTTGCTGTTCTGGATAGATTAGCCAAAATTATTTCCTAGAAACCAGTCGATTTTTCTTTTTTTCTTATGTGCTCCTTCCATTTCAGCTTTGCATCGAAAGTCATTCCAAGGTAGTTTTGTCGTAAGGCACAGCTTTACTATTGTTAAATATTGGAACTTTATTTAGCTATTTATTTGTATATTTTTATTTCGTTTAATTTGATATGCCATTATTGCGTTCGTTCAATCTCTAACTATCGACTGCAAAAACTATCTATCGACTGCATTTTTCAATTTTCTTGTAAAGAATTTATTAGGAACCAACATTGCTGTATCGTCAACAAGATGAACATTATAGCATTAAATTCCACTGGGCATTCCTTGTATAGAAAAAATATAGAGTTAGTTTAAGGACACTTCCCCTTACTCCGTACCGTACTCTTAAGAGCCAGTTCGTAACGTAAGATTTTAGTATTTCGTAGTACTTCACTTTGTATTCAAGTCCTAAATGCCAAACCTTGTCAAGGGCTTGTGCAACATCTAAGCATGGGTTAGGTTGGGTTAGGTTGTTGAACCGACAATTGATATCGTTATCGTCAAACTTAGATCAATATAGATCCATTGTGTTACCCGTGAGTGTAATCATTCATTTCTGATAAAAACCTTTGCATTGACGAAGTTCAATATGTGAATTCCTGAAATATTGGAAAGATCTTATAGATTGTCAAAGAAGTAACTACCAACACATTTCCTTCTCTGGTGGCATAGTGAAGGGCAATGACAGAGAAAGTGTGATGTGTCTTCATGCACGTCTTCGTTGCCACATCCCCTGCATAGGTCAACTTCAATGAGTTTAATTTTAAATGTATGATATTTCAGTCTAATATTGTGCTGCGTGCCAAGAACATAAAGCTCTTTGCGGCAGCAAGAGACAAGCTTCGATTTTATCACAGTGGCAGAAATCGCTTTTATTGCCGCTTGGCTATCAATGTAAAAGGTGATATCAGCCCGTGGTATTGCCACCATTGATACATGTCTAGCAGCTGTTGTCACTGCCAGGACCTCTGGTTGGAAGACACTAC
Organism: Philhelius festivus; assembly: GCA_963931855.1. Taxonomy (NCBI): domain Eukaryota; kingdom Metazoa; phylum Arthropoda; class Insecta; order Diptera; family Syrphidae; genus Philhelius; species Philhelius festivus. The sequence continues at coordinate 179,153,640 of OZ007556.1, forward strand.
TGTAATCTGGGAGTCTAAGTGAGTTGTTTAGCTCAAGAGGTTCTGAGAAAAATCCTGCACCAACACCCGTGTCCATTTTAGAGCCATATCAGTATATATTGCTGTTGCTGATTCACTGGTGTAGGGTTGGTTGTTCAATTATTCTTCTTTGCTTGGAAAGGCAGTTTGGAATGGTTTATAAAAGTCAAGTTCGGATGTTGTATAATCTGTAATGATACTATCACCCAAATATTTCTGAAGAATTTGAGCATGTTCTATTGCACTGTTTTTCCAGGTATTAGTCTGGCTTAGCGTTAAGGCGCTATATGCTGCGGATTCTTGTACGAAAAGGTCTAGGGGTTTCAGGTTGAGTATCGCCTCCAACCCTGCAGTTGGTGTGGATCTCATGGTCCCCGTAATCCCAATGCACGCAAGTCTCTGTACTTTTGTCAGAGTTTTGAGGTTCGTGCTTTTTTTCCGTTGCATTCCACCATACCAAATTACCATAGGTTAGTATTGGTCTGATTATCGCCAAACACATCCACCCGATAATTTTTGGGCTAAGTCCCCAGGATTTCCCAAGCATTCTGTTACGGGAGTAGAATACAATCATTCCTTTTTTCGCTCTTTCCTTAGTGTTAAGACTCCAGTTTAATTTCCCATCTAGAATCACACCAAGATACGAGTACTTTGCCTGATCTGAAATCTTCAGCGTGGTGCCCCACTTTCTAGTCCATCGACTAACCTTAGAAAGGGCGTATTCGATCTGTTCGCTGATAGTGGGTAAGAATTTAACAACATCTAAAGCCTAGTACGCAGATCGGGAAAAATTTTGTCTCCCATACATTTTTTTTCCTGGGACAAATTTTGTCTCGGATATTTTTCCGAGCAGTACGCAGTTCGCGCGCAAAATTCATACTATTGTGAATTGCTCTACAAAATGTCTCCACTAAATTTTGCCAGGAAAAAGAATGATACAAGCATTATTTTGCGGGACAAATTTTGACAGCCAAAAGTGATTTTTGCCAAAACTGGTTTTATGTAAAAAGTGCTGATGCTTCTCTTGAAAGCATCGAGAGGAGATTCCAAAAAGGTATGAACGATTTTTGTAAGACAACCCGTTCCAGAGATATACAACAAAACACATAAAATTATTTTTTAATTCTCCAACTTCAAACTTTTGCGCGAGATTGTGAAAAGTTTTGTAGAGATTAAAATTGTAGAGATAAAATTTGTCTTGTCTCGATCTGCGCACTAGGCTTAAGCATAGAGCTGGATATAACTGCTACAAAATGCTTACGAAAACCCATCGGAGTACTAATGATTGGAGAAAAAAAAAAAAAAAACCAAAACATTAAATAAACCGATCCTAATCCATTAGAGGGGCCATAAAGATTTTACTTTTCTATCTTTCAAAACAGTTGTACCTCTTCGCATAATGGTTAAGGCGAAACTCTATTGATCGACCTTAAATCCAAAAATATTTTTTTCAGGGGTACTGCGTCTTCTTACTTGGTTATTATAAATCTTCCAAAGATATCTCATGTGATGAAAATTGTGGGTCTCTCCTTTTTATGTCAACTAACTAACTGACACAAGAAAGCTTGAGAGTTGTCATTAGTCACTATTTTTTAGTAAAACTAACAATTTTATTATATTTTTGATTTATCTTTATTCAATGTTAAAATGAAACAAAAATAAAATGCACGATTGGGTCGCACAAAATTGCTCTAATGTAAAAGACTTACAATTTCAAAAATGAATGTTAGAGAAAAATTTTCTTAAACATAAAATTCATTTTTTTAAATAACTAAACAACTCCTTTAGTAGTTGGAGTTAAAAACATTATGCCATGTGATTCAAGCAAATATTGGTTTATGCAAGAACAAAAATTATTTACCTAGAGTAGTGGTTTCTTAAAAAAATAAGCTTTTATATACACAAATTTTTAAAACACTTTTAAGAAAAAAAATTGGTACGCCAACTTAAAGTTATTATTATTAAAAGAATAAAAAAATAAATTTCAAAAAAAAAAATACTGAGCCATCTTTGAGATATTGAATTTTCCCAAAAAAAATAGATTTTTTTTTTCAAAACTTCAAAAAATATTTTTTTTTAAGCCTTCAAATGCAATGTTTTTTAAACTTTTAAGAATCTTTTCTATAAGAAATTTCATTAAAATCCGTTATGCCTATAATGAGAAACTCAAAATTCGAAAAAATGGTTGGATGCTATATGTAGTTATGATTAGGCTAGGACCGCACTTGCGATTTTTTGTCGAAGCGATTAATAAGTCGTAGTCGCTACAAATTATTGTCATGCACGTCATTTTTTTGAGCGCGATTATTTAATCGCAAAAAATAAAATACAATACTTCTTATGTGAGTGGACGCATTTGCTACAAATAAGTAGCGACAGAAAAATCGATTGAAGAAATGGAACTTATTTCATTTTTATAATCGCTACGCTTTTTAAGTCGCATGTGCGTGCATTAAAATTTAACGCCATATGTCCTATTTCATGCGGCTAAGAAATCGTGGATTAAAAATCGCAAGTGCGTGCGTAACAATTTCTTCTTGCTACTACAATTTTTAAGTCGTAGTAATTTAAATCGCAAGTGTGAGCATGTCCATTTGAATACATTTGTTTTATTTTAAATTACGACAATCGCATCGCAAGAAAAATGAAACAAATTGCGACCTTTAAATCGTCACGATTTGTTGGTATCAAGTGCGTTCATTCTCATTTAAACTCATGTGTTCTATTTTTGCAACTAAAAAACCGCTGTTGTAGTCATACAAGTCTGACGTTGAAATCTTTTAGTTGATTAATAAAATACAATTTACTGGAAATATAGGATGACACGTAATGCAAATGAGATGGAAATCTGAAGAAAAAAATTTAGAAATATTCAGTTGCATTCCTTTTTAAAACTATACAATCGTAATAGTTCCGCTTCAGAGAATTCCCATCAGTTAACCCTTGATTACAATGTACCATTGAATTGAGAGATTCTTTTTTTAACCGGACTACACGAATGTTAGAAGACTTAATCCGGCTCAATTTTTTTTTCTACTTCCAATATTAAGACATTCAAAAGCAACGTGTATCGTTATCTCCATTTATGTTCTCTCCAACCTTTCTGCTCACTCTTACTGTGCTAAAAATAATTAAATGTATACTCCTTAAAACTCCCACAACGAATAATCAGAAAAAAAACTTTAGTTTTCTTGTTATTAAAACCTAAGCTAGTCTTTAAGCGTGACTGAAACATAAATTGATCGAAATAAGATAAATTTAAAATCCCAGTTTCAAAAACTATCAAGTTTATATAACTTTCACAATTTTCAAACTTTAAAACTATTTTTTTTTTGTAATTTTCAGATGGTTCAAGGAAGAAAATGAACAACTACTGCCTTTACAACTAAGCGATCGAATAACAATGATATCTGCGGGCCTGCTAAAAATTACTAAGGTAAGTTCTATCTTCCTAATATAAAACAAAAACTATCATCCATTAAAAAAAAATTGAGAATCCAGTCGGGAAAGCCACATCCTTCAGAAATGTCGGAAATAGCTTTACCGACTTATCTTGCTGCGATGACTGGGTAGTAGGGGGTAGGTTTCCATTTTAATACCCCTCTCTGGATGAATGAAACAAAAAACCGATGTATTTTCTAATTGCTACTCTCTGCCCAATGTTCCATATCCATATTCATTCGTTCTCTCATTTCAGGCTCGACTCGAGGACAGTGGCAAATACCTATGTTGGGTGAATAATACTGCCGGCGAGGAAACAATCCAAGTGTCGCTCACTGTCACAGGTATTCAATGAAATTTAATTAAATAAAGGATACGGCATCTTTCGAAGAGACTGGACAGGCTCTTAGACTCCCCCATCACACATCCCCCTATGTCCAATAATAATATCCTTCTGGCCCATATTTCTTCTCGGCCAAAGCTACTGTCATTATCTATGTTTCATGCAGGATTCTAATGAAATTTGACTTTACCTCCCTTGATATTGCCATAGCCTAGACAAAAACTGGAAAAACTCAGTCAAAAAGGATACCTTCTATATGTGGTTTTATTTCTTTCCTCTTTTAGCTCCATTAACCGCTCATCTGCAGCCGCAGGTACAGACAGTCGACGTGGACAAGGACGCACAGTTCCAGTGCATCGTATCTGGACATCCTGTGCACGACGTTAATTGGTTACATGATGGAAAACCAATTCTGAGAGATAATCGAGTTGAGGTACGTTGTACTCTTTATACACAAATACGATACCATATCCAACCGCCCACTTTTTTAAAAATAAATTGTTCGTATACTGCAAATGGGGATGAAATGAAATTAAAAAAAAAAAAAAAAAAAAAAAAACCTACAAAGTATCGTAGAATCATAGATAAGTGAATTTCGTGGCAAATGTGGGTTTCTGCTGCATCAGCGCTGGATGGGGGATGCAAATCTGCATATAGTTGGGCTGAGCGCGCGGTTGAACTGTGATTTTAAACCCGCATCCTCCATCCTTTTGCATACATATTTGCATCTCATGCATCAAGCTAAAATATAGAACGGGATAATAGTGTTTTCAATCGCTTCCACTGCGTGATGCGATGCGGTAGGAGGTGAGGGGGTGGCTGCAGGAAGAGACACTTAATAAGATTTAAAATAATGATGGATGGATGGAGAAGTGCAGAAATGCAAAACAGGATGTTAAATTTATGTTTTGAGGTGAAGAAGGTTTTGACCCACATTTGCATTCGCGCCAATAGAATTTCCATTTTGTATTTCGAGCAAAAAGCATAAACCAAGTCAAACGAAAGTGATTTTGCGCGAATATAGGGTTCTGAAGTGGTTTTGTGATGTGGTGGTGCTGCTACGTGTTTTCAAGTGGTATTCTCTAGTTTTGATTTTTTGTTCTTCTTCTTCTTTTTTTTAGATACTAACAGATCCACCAAGACTGATTATTAAAAAGGTGACTAAAGAAGATCCTGGAATGTATCAATGTTTTGTGTCAAACGAATGGGAACAAATACAATCAACAGCAGAACTGCAGTTAGGAGGTGAGTGATAGCGATAGACAAGTTTTATTCTAAATAATGAAAAAAAATTAATAATGTCTAAGGACAAATTGGATTAAGGATGGGTCTCGTCATCAACGTTGGTATTGTGGTTTCTATCGTTAAAAATATTAACGATATCTGTCTCAATTTGATTGTTGTCAAGGAGACAAAAATACCCTTAAACACATTTTTAAGAAATCTGTTATCAGCCTTAGGAGCCATTACAAAAAAGTTGTACCAAACACCGCTTACAAAAAATTCATTCCTAGAATACCTTCGGAATTGTTGATCTTTTAACCAAATATTTGTGTGAGGGTTTGTCTATTTAAAAAGATTGGGATAAGGGTGTGATGTGTTAGACTTGTATGCCAAAAAGTGCAAGACGTGCATGTACACAAAACTCTAAGCCCGCATAGAAACTCACAAACACGCAAGGGTTAATTGATACTCTTTTGATGTTCAACATAGCATGAGCGATGCGAATGGAATAAGAGGAGGTCTTGAAAATTTGCTAATTTATTTGTCAAGGGAAAATCGTACAGTGTAGATTTTTCCATAGTCATGTTTTGGCGGCTAAAAACATACCTCTGCATTTGGCGGTTCGTCCAAAATTAGACTCGAGAGTGAATTGAAGTACAGTGCCTTGCATAAGTATAACCGCACCTGTAAAAATGCGTTTTGTAGAAAATTAAAATGAGAATGACATCTTACTATTTTTTTTATTGAATGGCATTAATAATCAAGTAAATTGAGAATAAAAAAAAGTTCCGTTATTTTCTCTTCTAGTGTTTAAAAATTAAAAACAGATTTTCTTGTATTTCAAAAGTATAACCGCATTTATATTTTTATTTTTTCTTTATTTAAATTAAATTTTTTAGGAAAAACTAGTAAGAGATCATGCTGCACCTATTTTCGACTAAGATAAAAATTCTTTTTGTCATACTGTTGACATGGGTTTTTAATATGAAATCGTCTATAGAGTTCCATTCTTCCACAATTGCCTCTCGCAGCTCAGCAACACTGACAAATTGCCTATTATGGGCATTCATTTTGCGGGTCAAAATTTCCCAAAGGTTTTCAATATGGTTACAATTTGGAGAACGTGCCGGCCACTCCAACAAAATTATGTTATTGGATTCGAACCACTTCAAACTTTGACGACTAACGTGAATTGAGGCATTATCTTGCTGGAAGACATGCCGAACTCGAAGAAATCGTCTCAAATTATCCTTAAGGTTGCATGATAGCGCGTCGCCTTGCCTCAGACCTTTTTCGACATCAAAGGGTTCAGTGGTGTTCTTACCGACCTTAACGGAGCCGCGAGATTTCTCCATCGCCATCCTGCACAAGCGGATAAGCTTGTCAGGGATTTCGAGATGAGAGATGGCTCTATATAGTTCTTCTCTGTCCACGCTATCATACGTGACTTTGAAATCGATAAAAAGGTGGTGTGTATCGATTTGAAACTCCTGAGTTTTTTCCAAAGATTTTCCGGGCCTGAAACCACACTGATAGGGGCCGATCAGCTCGTTGACAAACGGATTTAGGCGCTCACACAGTACAGACGGCAGGATTTTTTATGCGACGTTGAGGAGACTTATACCTCTGTAAATGGCACACGTCAGAGCATCTCCTTTCTTGTGGATAGATTGTCTTGGAGATCGTTTAAATACATATATAACGTAAGGCAGAGCACTTAAAACGTATCCCTATCTGATGCCTTTGTTAGAGGAGAAAAAGTCGAATACAATTTTAACATCCTCAACAGCAGGTGCCCTGATAATGGCAACCATTTTTGAAGAAATTCCCGCTACAGAAAGTTTATAGAATAATGTGTTTCTATTAACATTATTGAAAGCAGCTTTAAGGTCAATAAAAATGCATAGAGCTTCTTTTTCTGATTGAGTTGAATTTGTATGTGAAATGATAGATTACAAACCTATAGTCGACAGTAGAATAGTTAGATTTGTAAACTGCTTGAAATTCATTAATTTTGTTATTATCTTCTAACCAAGTTGTAAGTCTGTCTAGAAGTACGGTGGTAAATAATTTACAAAGCGTGTCAAGAAAAGACAGTCCTCTATAATTAGACAAAAGATTTTCATCTCCTTTCTTGCACAATGGAAAAATAACCGATTTTGCTACGATTCGGAACGGTTTCAATTTCAAATACATATTTAAAAAAAAATAATTTGTGAATCTCGATGACTAGATACGAGCTGTCATTTTTATAAAATTCGTATGGTATTCCATCCATACGTTCGTACGTTCGTACGTTCGTACGTTCGTACGTGCGTACGTTCGTACGTCCGTACGTTCTGGTACCATTTTTCGTCGTCGATATCTCAAGAACGAGTAAAGATATCGACTTCAAATAAATTTTGTTTAATAGATAATAACTTCGAAAGAGGCTGAAAGGGCATTTATTAAAATTCAGTGAGTAGTTTTTTCACTATAACGGTTTAAAAAAAAAGTAAAAATTTTGGTTAGTTACAAATATCTCACGAAAAAATAATGCTATTGATTTCAAATAAAATTTAATGTACTCATTATAAGGTCATACAGATTTGGTATGAATTTGGAAAACAATGAACATACCGTTATTTTTTTAAATAACAAAAACTGAAAAAAAAATTTCATAACCCAGATATTCTAAGAACGGAAAACAATAATTTTATTTTACGAAAAATAATGTGTTTGACAACTGGTGAAAATTTCAAAAAAAATCAATTTACAGTTTTTTTACAAAAAATAAAAAACTATATAAAATTCTATTGAAAATTGGTAAAAATTGTTTTTCGACTCAAATTTCTCCAGAACTAGTAGTGATATTGACTTCTAATTTAGTTTATTTTATACATAGTATAATTTTGTACAATTGGTAAAATGTTGACAAATATTGAATTAATAGTTTTTTTTTAAATAAAAAAACTATTAAAAATTCTAGTGAAAACTAGTTAAAATGATAGGAATGAACACCGATAGTGCCTTCTAAAGTATGTTGTTTTATACATCGATACCTTCCCGTAAGAATGTATAATAAGCGGCATTTCTAAAATTGTTCAGGAAACGAAAAAAACGAATAAAGTTCTAGTTGAATCATAGTGTGCTAAGAGACAATTTTGGTTAAACTAAGTGACATCTAACAAAATTTTTTGTTGCTCACGACAATGAGATCTTTATTAATGTCGCTTAGCATAATTTTTTTGGCGGATAATACAAATTTCAGGGGGCAACATTATTTTAATGAGAAAACATGGCAGTTGATAAATTTTTTTATTTGTACTCTAGTTTCCTTTTCATGCATAACAGGTTGGCGAAACCCAGGCGAAAACGTGGCCCTTAACATATAGTATATTTCCTCATCAAAAAGTCATTTTCGAAAAAAGTGTCGCTTAGTACATTCTTACGGGAAGGTATCGACATAATACAATTATTAACATATGGTTAAATTTTGACAAGTATCGAATTGACAGTTTTAACAAAAATATTTCGTTTTTAAATTTTTTTCAATTAAAATGTTTGGAACCGAAATAATAAAGTAATTTCTATAATATAATACATAATTTTATTATTTATTATCAACTTAGTTTTTAGAAGATTGTATGTAGGTACTGTACATACGTATATGAATAAGGTTGTTCAGTTGTACCTAAGTCCCACATATTCAAATTCCATTAATAGCTATGGTAAAATTGAAGAAAACGTCACAATATGTTTTTATCTTTTTGTCCATGAAAAAGATGTAAAATTCTACTCAAGGTTTTCTTAGGTGTAGGAACACAGATATATTAAAAACCACGGAAATCTATAATTGAGTATACAATATGTACCTACCAACCTTCGTAATTATTACAAGAAATTTAACATTTTAAATAGAAAAGTTTAAAATTAGTTAAAAAAAAACATAAAATGAGCGACTTAGTATCCTCATCATCAACAAAACAAAGCAAATTTCCTAATATCATAGTATGCCACAAGCATCATCGATTTTTAAAACAGGAGTCATTGTATATCCAGTGCAGATCACAGCGTTTCAATCCGGAAAAACCGCAACAACAATTACACTATGATTGATCTTCCATCTACTGCTTAAAATGCTTGAAATGCTTTTCAATCTTAAAATAATGTTTGTTTGAATTTTACAGCTAAAGTTTGTTTCGCTGAAAATTTAGTTATTTGAAAAAAAAACTAAATATAAAGTTTTCAAGACCACAAATGGGAAGTTATCAGTGTGGGTCGCACCCAGCCTCTTTTTTCTTCTGTAAAAAAAATAATTTGACATCATTTGAATTAAGTTGAAAATTACCTGAAGCAATTTATGTAGAAAATAATTATTATGTATGAAAACAGTAAATTTGAGAATTTCTGTAAAATTAAGTCCGACAGAGTTTCGAATTGCAGAAAAACTATGCGCTCTTGTATATGAAATGTAATATAATCCCGTCAATCACTAATAACTATCAAAACCACAGCAAGAAAAAAAAGAGGCTGGGTGCGACCCACACTGATAACTTCCCATTTGTGGTCTTGAAAACTTTATATTTAGTTTTTTTCAAATAACCAAATTTTCAGCGAAACAAACTTTAGCTGTAAAATTCAAACAAATATTATTTTAAGATTGAAAAGCATTTTAATTATTTAAAGAGATTTGAAATTGAGATTTTTGATGTTGATCGTGAGCAAAAAAAATTTGTTAGATGTCACTTAGTTTAACCAAAATTGTCTCTTAGCACACTATGATTCAACTAGAACTTTATTCGTTTTTTTCGTTTCCTGAACAATTTTAGAAATGCCGCTTATTATACATTCTTACGGGAAGGTATCGATGTATAAAACAACATACTTTAGAAGGCACTATCGGTGTTCATTCCCAAGAAATTCGACTTGAAATACAATTTTAACTAGTTTTCACTAGAATTTTTAATAGTTTTTTTATTTAAAAAAAAACTATTATTTCAATATTTGTCAACATTTTACCAATTGTACAAAATTATACTATGTATAAAATAAACTAAATTAGAAGTCAATATCACTACTAGTTCTCGAGAAATTTGAGTCGAAAAACAATTTTTACCAATTTTCAATAGAATTTTATATAGTTTTTTATTTTTTGTAAAAAAACTGCAAATTGATTTTTTTTGAAATTTTCACCAGTTTTCAAACACATTATTTTTCTTAAAATAAAATTATTTTGAGTTTCAAATTGTTTTCCGTTCTTAGAATATCTGGGTTATGAAAATTTTTTTTTCAGTTTTTTTAATTTAAAAAAATAACGGTAAGTTCATTTTTTTCCATATTCATATTAAATTTGTATGACCTTATAATGACTACATTAAATTTTATTTTAAGTCAATAGCATTATTTTTTCGTGAGATATTTGAAACTAACCAAAATTTTTACTTTTTTCTTAAACCGTTATAGTGAAAAAACTACTCACTGAATTTTAATAAACGCCCTTTCAGCCTCTTTCGAAGTTATTATCTATTAAACAAAATTTATTTGAAGTCGATATCTTCACTCGTTCTTGAGATATCGACGACGAAAAATGGTACAAGAACGTACGGACGTACGAACGTACGAACGTACGAACGTACGAACGTACGAACGTACGAACGTACGAACGTACGAACGTACGAACGTACGAACGTACGAACGTACGTACACACACACACACAGACATCTCTCTAAAAATGATTGATATAGCCTCTAGGGACCTTGAAACGTCGAGAAATGTCAAAAATTCCAATTTGACAAATCGGACCGATTACAATAACTCCCTATGGGAAGTTAAAAATGTGTAGAAAAGTTTTCTCATTTTAATTATACTCAAAAGTCATCTGTCTGAGAAAACCTCATGAGCATTTATTATTCTAATTGAATCGACGTCATGTATACATACTGCTGTTGACATCTAATTCCAGTTGCTATTAAAATATTTTCTCATTTTGTTTTCCAGAAACCCCAATTATTTTCCTACTTTTCATTTGAGAACAATTAATTACAACTTTAGAAAGTCCTTCCTCTAAAAACTCCAAATAGAAAATTTCAAAACCACAAAACAAAAACAATTAGAAAATTCCAAAATACGTAGGTAGAGGTACCCACTTTAGTTTTTAACTCAACCAGCGCGGTGAATATTATATACATACCTTGTATTTTAGAAAACTGTTCTTCCTTTCGTTTCGCATCCGTCAGGACTTTTTAAGTTAAATAAAACTACTTTGCAAAATTGCCTCAAGTGTATAAATAGAATTGTGAGACGTAAGTGTATGAATTGTATTAGAATTTTCAAATTATCTCAAAGGATGTTCGTACAGTCTCCGTCTTTCCGGAACATCATTTTCACAGACATCCTTTCCCTTCCACAAGGACTTTTAATTAAGTTAAACAAAATACATCTTTCGCAGTTTCCTGCAATTCAAAACCAGCGGTATCTGCTCTTCAAAAGTAAATCAACGGATAGTCCAGAATGAAAGCTTAACATTATTCCTTCGTCTTGACAAGGACTTGCGGCAGTAAAATCCAATAGTTCTTAATGAAAACCCGCCGTTAAATCATAAATATTGGACAAAAAAAAACCCTCTTCCTCGTTCTGATAGAAAAAAGCAAATTTCCGTCCTCGAAATTTCAAAAGAAACAAGAATAAAGACAGCGGAAAAGATGAGAGCTTCACTTTTGTGTGTGTGTATGAATGTGTATATCATAACCTTCTTCTTCGTCTTCTTGATGTAGCGATAAAGATAAAATTGCAATTTGCTTGGTCCTTCTTTTAACTGTGCGCGATGATAACCACAAATTACGAGCCAATCTCGATCGATAGGAAACCGACATTTTATAGGGCAATCAAGATGGATATTTGCTTTCCTTTTCAATTCCAATCTCGAAAGGATGAGGAGAACCCATCCATTTTGTTTTTGCATTGGAACAAGAACAGCAACAAAAACAAACGGTGTCCGTTGTAGATATTACCTATTGAAAAAAAATTGAAGAGCAACTCAAACATCTAAGGGAATACCCATATGAACGAACCTACCTATACATTTCTCATTTCAGATGCCTCACCGGAACTACTTTATTGGTTTTCAGAGCAAACGTTGCAGCCGGGACCGACAGTTTCATTGAAATGCGTGGCAACAGGGAATCCACTTCCTCAATTTACATGGTCCCTGGACGGATTTCCGGTAAATATATAGAACTATGAGTGTATTCTTGTAATGTTAATCGATTTTACGCGCGGCAAGTGTATAGTTGTCTGTCAATTCAGCTCGGCTCAACTTGCATGTCCAACATTTTAGATTTATGTAAATTTCTGTGTTTCAAAACTTCTGATTTTAATTGCAATTTTCCCGTATTTTTCTTCTCTTTTATTTATTTTGTTTGGAATTTATTTATTTCCGAACACGCCCTCGGCTCTTCGGATCGACATTATTGTAACCAATATGGCGATGTGTAATCGAAATCCGGATGGACGAAACTACTATACCATCGCATAATATTGACCACTTGTTGAATTTGTACAATGCTGGATATGTATAGATACCGGACAATTCGAGATTCCTTGTTGGGCAATATGTAACGATACATGACGATGTCATCAGTCATGTCAATGTGTCAAATGTCAAGGAGGAGGATGGTGGCGAGTATACATGCACAGCACAGAATGCTATTGGCAAGTAAGTGAAGAGTTGACTTTTTAATTAAATGATTATACGGGTTTATTGAAATAAATTGACTTAACTGGGTTAAGTTGTGTTTTAGCCTAAGGCAATGAGAATTATACTATTGAACAGCCACTGAACCGAAATTTCCGGTTTTAATAATGTTTTTGGAAAATATAAAATATCAGTTTGCTTTAAGGTAAGCGCCGCACCTGCAGGCCTTAATTAAAAACCCTTTTTTTTTTGTTAATACATCTGTTATACCCAAAGTTATAAGTTTTTGAAGCTTACCAAATCGACGATTATTTCAATGATATTTATGCCTATTACTCGTACCGATGTCGTCAGGTTTTTTGAGACTCTTGTTTTCTCTGTCGTGTCAACAAATCTGTAGCAGATTTTTAAAAGACAAAAAAGTAATAGATATCTGTCAAATTCAAATGCAATTAAAAAAAATCATTATTCGGTTTAATTTAATTAAAAATAATTAATTAGAATGATAAGTGTAGAAATATTTTATAACATTATGTAGCGAGAGTGACTAGGATGAAGAAGGAGGCCGCAATCCTCCTTCTTGATCCTTTTTTTGAAAATGCAAAAATACAAATACAAAAAGTGTATAAGGCTAAACTGAAATCCATTTGATAAGCCTGATACCAAGTGATTTCAAATTTTTAGGTAGAAATGGCGACCAGCAGCAATCCAGCGTTGGTGCCCAATTGTGGCTCAAGTGTGCCATTTCGATACAATTATTGTGAACATTTTCATGGAGTCATCCAGTTTGGATTAAGTTAAAAAATATGGATATAGTAGGTTTTGTGTTTGATTTTACACAATCATCCGGAAATTGGACCCCTCACTCAGCTGGACCACGACACTCATCCGACACCATCTACACTGTGCCAAACTAGGCAGCTTGTTGACTGGTGCTGAAACGATAGCCAATCCGATTGAGTGATCATCTGGCCCCTGCACTGTAGGCTTTCATCAAATCCCTCAGTCCGCTAGCTCAGGATCTTAGGGCTCAAATAAAGGGCACGGCACAGATTGTGCTCTAAATTTGGCCAGAGCAGGGCATTTACAAGAGGAAGTGAAGGATCAAGTGTTCGGGATTTATTATAGGTGTACCAAATCTTTCCACCTACGCAACGGTTTGATTCGCTAAGAAAAATTGGGAGAATTTTGCCCTTTATAACTCTGAGAGGAATTTTGACTCTTTCCGCAAGTGAATTATGAAGGGCTGATCCTTGCCTGCCCAGCTCATCCGCCTTTACGTTTTTTTTTTTTTTTTTGAATTTCTCGAAGATTGTTGTACTCTTCAACAATCTTCTGGTATTTTAGCTTATCAGCAGCGTCCCTCTCATGAACTGTTTCGACTTCCTGGCTATCTTGCCAAGAATAAAAGAAGTCCTCTTGAAATTTTCCTTTAGAAGGGCGTTCGCCGATTGTTTTCCGCAAGTGAGCTATAAAGGGTTGACCCTTGCCAGAAAAAAACATTCAACGACGTTTGACATTTACACATTAAAAGAAAGGCTTAGTTCTTGTGTACGGCGCGGAATTGACTGCCTTGGATTCTCCTGCAGGCACAGCGACGTTAATTTATGCAGATCTTGTGTTTCGTACCTTTGAGTCAAATAATAGTCGTTTCGGAAGGACTTTGCAGGACAGGCTTAATCAGTGAAAGTCAACTGTCAAAATCCAAAATTTCCTATTGAAAATCCCTTGCATCAGAAACAAAATTATAAGCTATAAAAGCCTCCATGTTGGTCGATTTTTAATTATTTTAACATAAAGGGATTTTGTGTTCACTGAATTTCGTTGATTCGCAACGAACAAAAACCAAATACTTTTCAAAATTTTAGTGATTTTTAAGCTGTATTTAGACTTTCGGGTTTGTGCTCTGTGTATGTACGTTGTTCGTTGTTGCTCGTACGCGGAACAACGAGAATGTAATTGATTAAAACGAACAAGAACTAACAACGAATGAAGAACGTACAAATCAAAGGAGCTCGAAAATTTCGGTGTTCGTTGCTCGTTGTTACCCGGATAACGTATGTTTAAATGCGAAAACTGATTAAATAAACATTGTTTTGCAGTGCCGTGCAACTTGTAGGGACATTTTTGAAGTTTTTTTTATTAGAGAATGGAGCATCAGAATGTTTCATTATAAATTGGTGTACCTATAGGTAAATTAATGAAATATTTTGTCCATGGGTTTTATCTTTTTAGTTAGAATAATAATACTTCAGATATAATAATCAGAGGAACATGCAAAAAAAACACGAAATTATTGCGATAGCACAATATTTTGTCTTTTTTCTCAACTATTAATAGTGCTGCCACTGCCAACAATGTGTTTGTTGTTGAGAACGACCTGAAAAACAAAACCGAATTAATGTAAATGCTTCTTCGTTGTACGTTGTTGAGAGAAGAACGAACAACGCACAGCGAATGAAGAACCAAAGTTTAAATGGGGCTTTAAGTTTAATTTTAAATTAATTTTGTGAAGTTTAATTAGCATGAAGAGTTCCGAGTGAATTATTAAGCCGAATTATGAAGCCGTTTTTCAACGAACTTAAAAGCCCATATGAGTGTAAGGCTTAAGACCAGGAAAATAAAATATTAACGAAATAATCACATTAAAACATTTACATATAAAAATATTCACATTATAAACAGCAATTTCTGATGGACTTTGATAAATGGTGGAAATATCCAGTTTAGCTTATGGTAAAAAAAAATAAAATTATTCATTTGGCAACCAACGTTAGACTCGTGTAAAATTGAACAAGTGACGCTTCTTATATACAACCTGCAAACTTACACTGCTAAATAAAATAAGTTAATACAGTTAATTAATTTAATTAATCTGATTGATTGTTTCAATCAAATTGGTGTTGCAATTTGTATAATCTTCAGTCCCGTAAACTAACGATTTGGATGTGTAATTTCACCATCACCATTTGATTAAATCAAACGAGAAGATTATTTGGTTTTAAAATTTTAACCTAGATACTCGTTTAAATAAGAAATTTGTTATATCAATCAAATGTAGTTATTGGATTTAAACACATTACTCTAAGTCACAGATAGAGCGAAAAAGCAGGCGTTCTGTTTCTGAGGATAACCAGGAGATGGAAAAAGAACTAGTAACAGCACCGGAAAAAAAGAAAAAAGAAAATACAATAAGCAAATGGTAACCAGCACTTCTTTCACTACTTGCTGTAAAGGGAACTGTGATAAAGATAGTTTTATACACTTTTAGTAAGATATGACTGTCGTTGAGAGCTGCAAATTATTGTATAGTAACGAAATTGTACAATTTATTGCAGATATGAGTAATTTGTACGCTTTACAGAGAAATCACACTCTAAATGTTGCGAACCAAGAAATTAGAATGTACATTTCAATATTGCTATTCAAAGGATACTTGACAGTAGTAAAGAGTGATACCCACAACGAGGTTTTAGCTTCCAGCATGAGGCAAAATAATTTTTAGAGAATCAGCATTATGTTCATCTCTGTGATAGTACGTCCTTACCGCCGCACAATTAACTTTACGAAATTTCGCGAGTATTTTTACGAAACTGAACAAAATCTTTACAGTTCATTTCGAAATAGCTGGTTCTTCACATATTTCTATTTATAAGACTATTGTGCCCTACTTTGGCAGACATGGTACAAAGCACACATCCACGGAAATCCAATAGGGTTTTGTCACAAGCTTTGGTCTGCACCAACTAACCATGGATACTTAGTAGGTTGTGAGCTTTATCGAGGCGCGTCTGGGCCTATATCCTCAAGATGCAGTCAGGTATGGAGCTAGGAGCTGTTGTTATTCCATTCCAGATTACCACAACTGGTACCTTATAAATTGTACTTTGATTATTTTTTCGCTGGCTTACCATTTCTTAAGTGTTTGAGGGAGCAAAATGTTGGATGAACTAGTACAGTTTGAGAAAACTGTCTAGAAAATTGCAAGCTGCCGAATTCAAAGGAGATGAAAAAAAAAAGCCTAGAAGTGGACTGTCTAGGGAATTTATTGCAGCTCACTGGCATGACAATAGTGTCGTCACCACTGCATCCAACTGTCGAATTGACCCCTGTCACCAAAGTTGATCGGATTCGTAAATAAAAACCGATCGAAAATTAAAGTAGATTACCAAGCTGCCATCAAGAAGTACAACAACACATGGGTGGATTAGATCGTTTTGACGAAAATGTTGATTCCATGAGAGTAGGTCTTAGCGGCAAGAAGTGGTGGTACCTCCTGTTTGCTTTTGGTATACTCGTATATGCTGCTTGTCAAAATGCATGGCTTATCACAAGGAAAAGAGAACATAATGGACTTACTGTTATTTTCATAAAAATTTCGCTACTGTCTTCTTATAAAAATATGTTAAGCGTAAAACCCGTGAGTGTCTATATTGAAGTGAGATCAAAAGTTGAAGCCGAAGATCACTCAGAAATTCACTGTTCCCAGCGACGTTGTGGATTGTGTCACTAACGTACGCGAAAAATCTGGGCTAAGTGTACCTAATATCTGTTTGCGCCAAAAGTGCAGGTTGTATGTTCCACAATAAATAAGTCTTCACATAATTAATTTGTAACATTCTTGTTTTATACATAAATTAATATTGTTTTCAAAAATTGATGTTTTACTTTCTGCAAGCAAAAATGGGAAAAATAAAACGAGCAGTGCCCATCAGTGTCACCAATTGTTCTTGGCTTATCGACCTACACTTTTTCTTATAAATATAAATATCCCCCAAGAAAGAAGTCCATTTGTGTCAAATCACATGATAACACGGCCATTGAATTTGTAGCGCAAAAGAGCCATTGTTTCGTTGGCTGTGTGGCAAGTGGCACCATCCTGTTGGAAGCACATATCCTCCAGGTCCATATCCCCAATTTCTGGCCACAAGAAGTCCCTTATCACCTCGCAATAGCGAAGACCATTAACGGTAACTGCTTGGTCGATCTCATTTTCGAAGAAGTACGGCCCGATGACGCCGCCAGCTCATAAATCGCACCAAACAGTCACTCTTTGTGTATGCATCAGCTTTTCAACAATCACTCGTGGATTCTCATTTGCCCGAATGCGCCAATACTGCTTGTTAACGAATTCATTGAGGTGAAAGTGTGCCTCGTCGCTCAATATAATTTTCTTTGTAAAGTCACCATAAACTTCTGTCTGTTCAACCAACCATTCGGCGTATTCACGACGCTTGAAATGGTCTGGTCAGTAGGATTCAGCTTTTCAGTCATTTGAACCTTGTAAGCGTGTAATTTCAAATCTTCATTCAAAATTCGAACCAGTGATGTTCGTGAGATGTTTAATTGTTGGGCACGAAGACGAGTCGAGGTTGACAGATCTTCTGCCACACTATCACGAACAGCAGCAATGTTTTCCGCAGAACGAACTGAGCGAAAAGGCTTCAACAATCTTAACGCGCTGCTCAATTGTGTACCTCTCCATGGCTGAATTTGTCAAACACCGAAACAAAGGAATGTCAAATTAAGTTGGGCAAAAAACTTGACGTTAAAGTGTGAGTCACAATTAACATCGTGTATTATGGTTGGACCACCCTTTTTTCTCAAAAACATAGGCATGGGAATTGAAGAGTTAAAAATCTGTACTAACAATGCGATAGTGGTCCCGTGAATTTTTAGTGCGACCAAAACAGATTTTCTGAAGGTTTTTAGGGATTTGCTCAAAGTGGACATACAGAATCGATAAATGATATTAAATTAAAAAATAAAAGAATGTTTTAGAAAAATTGCTCTTTAAGCTCAAATAAAAAACAAATTCTTATACAGAAATTCAGTAATGTTTATGAAAAAAAAAAATTGAAAATTCAATCAAAAAGTATTAGCGCACCCTCGAAATTCAATGCGTACCCGCATTTAGCTTCTTATAACTCTTCCTTATTTTTTCAGTATGCCCCTTTTACTTATCATAAGAAGTTCGAATCACCATTTTGTTACTTTACACGTATTCAAGGATATGAAAATAACAGTAAAATAAGAGGGTTCTATTTAACTCTTCTCAAATAAAATGTGCCTGTGTATCAGGGTACCGTTCCATTAGATATTATAGGTACCTACACTATTGTCAGAAGTGGGAATAAAAGATACCTACATAAATTGGGTTCATATGATCCGTGTGTCCTAATTTCACTCAAAACACTGACGAAAATAGTGTCGCTTGTGTTTCTCTTCCATCCATTTTGTTATTTTTCGAATAAGGGGTTTCCGTCTATCATCATTTATCGCATATCCTCACCAATGACCTAACTAAATTGTGAACAAATTCTACAAATTGATATCAATCACACTTCATAAACCTCGAATTCACCACACACACAAAAAAAGGTTTTGCCTGCAGAAAAATGAAATTGAAAGAACGAAAAAGACCCAAAGAATATGACTTCCTTACCACTAAATGGAGCCTTACGAAAGGACATAAATATCGTCACCACTTTATTTTTATTTCATTGCGTCTTGGCTCTTGGGTTTATTTTTGTATCTGTCTGTTTTATTAATATTTTCTCTTGTATCTTTATATTTCCAGAGTGTCACACAGCGCTAAAGTAAATATTTATGGTCTTCCATATATTCGGGAAATGCCAAAAATAACAGGAATATCGGGAAGCGATTTGATAGTTAAATGTCCTGTCGCTGGATATCCCATCGATAAGATCCACTGGGAAAGGGGTGAGTTGGTTTATAGTGGTTATTTTTTTGTATGATTTTTTTTTCGGTTTTATTTTTTGTGGTAAGGGTAGAGTCACAAGGCTTGGAGGAATGGTAAATGGTGAATGGGGCATGCATACAAAATTCACAGACAAAAAATAAACACAAAACAAAATGCTTTTTATGCTCACATAAGCAGAATTTCCTTCCTTCGTTTTTGACGTTCGTTGGTTGTTGATTCCAAAGGACATACCCGTACCTATATAATTTTAATATTTTTCTTTATGCGCATACTAGTTTCACTTTTTGTTTTCTCTTCTTTTTCTTTTTCATTTGTAAGCTTTCTCTTTATTTTGTGTGCTTTGTTAAAGCGTTTGCCATGGTCTTTTGTTTAATTTTCAACAAATGTTTCAGATATTTTAAGAGGGGTCGGGTTGTGATAAAGACGTGGACATGACGACGATGTCGTTGTCGGTGAGGACTCGGGGCATGCAGAGCATGTACATACATATCCTTTTTTCATATTGACACAACTAGCATTTTTTCCTTAGTGTGTAGGATTTTGTATGGATTAATTCGCTAGCAGCTATCTGGTTTGTATTCATTAATTATGATTTTGCAGAGTAATTTTTCGCTAAATACCTTCGCAACTATTTTTTTCAGAATGGTGGGTATGGAATTTTTAGTTTAGGACTGCCTGAGAGTTTATCTTTATAGGAACTAGTTAGTATTTTCCTTTTTTTATATGTATGTAGATGAATTATCTAAATATAGGTAATTATTGATTTTCTTAGATAGATAGATATACCTACAGATTTATTAGTTTATTAGCTTTCAAATTGCTGAAAAAGTATACAGACAATTTTTTTATATGTACCTATATGTCTATGCTGGTGGTAGGGTAAATCAAAAACGTGGGTAAAACTTGTACGTTCCGTACCTATAACCACATTCGGTTACACGTTCCGTGTATCTATTTCATTTCGTTCGGTTACATTTTCCGTGTAGCTACTTTTCTTACAAAAGATTGCATTTAAGACCCTGTTTACATTGCGAATATTGGGTACCTACCACATCGTGTTTACATTTTAAACTTTGAGTACTGAAATCTCGATTTTAGTACTTTCCATTGCTAGCTAGAACTAAATATTTTCACTCGACCAACATTTCTTCACCTCTCACCCAATATGTAAAAAAAAAAAACGAAAGACAAGACAACTGCTGTAAAATTTCACTGCAGGTTCATTCAATGTTTTAAACAAATCCACTTCACGTTAGTGATGGACCGGACGGTTAGATTACATATTTTATGCTTCCGAAAAATGCATTTTCAGAGTTGACATTTAAAAATCGGAAAAAATGATGTTTTGTTTTATTTTCTGCTTCGGAAAATGCAATCGGTGGATATTTGCAACGAAATATTGTCGATACGTCAAAATTAAATGTGTCCCTTATCTGTCATACCATATAATGCCAAATTTCGAATTAAATGATTCATATTATATCAAAATATATGTAGATCGTTCTCCATCTGTCAAGCCATGAATTGGATTATGACTACAATGCCAATGGATTAAAAATTTTAGTTTTTCCCGCGTACATTTAATTTGACATTTTCAATTACAAGATGAGAATGAACCGATCGACGGTTAAGAAATCTCTGACAGAGGGAGTGATATTAAAGACAGAAACGTAAAAAAGGTCCTAGGATTAAGTTAGGTGTCTATAGCAGAACAAAAACATTATGGCCCTGATTACAAGATTCTCTTTTTCGTGTTTTTATCTCGTGATATACCTATTTGGTACGAGAAATGTTGCGGAATGAAACTACGTTTCTACACCTCTAACCTGTCAAAAAGACGAAAGACAAAATGAACGAAATAAATCGAAATGAATCGTGTAATCAGAATCCAAAAGTCAAACTGAAGTATCATATTTTAGTACACCGTTACTTATGCGGTCAAACTCTCAAATATGTTTGACAAGAACAGCATAATTGACGTGATTTCGATACTGTGAACGCTCCATCCAGCGGCTTGTCAAACATGCTGGATGGACTTGAAAATATTTTGATATTTTGACTGCATGACAAGCACATTTTTTAGAATGTGAACGCATGTTTGTCAAGCCTAAAGCAAAATTTCATTTTCCATGAACTTTTCGAGCTGTGGACATTATAAGAAAATATATCAAAATGAGTTTTATAAACAATAGCGGTAATTCAGGTAGATATAAATTTTCTGCAGACTTTGAATATAAAATGCAAGTAAATTTCCTCATCTAAAATTTCACCTATGCTCTTAATTGTCCGCCATGTTCAAGTTCTAATGAGAAGTGATGTTTGTCGAATGTGAACGCTCCTGTTTTGTATCCATCAAATATTTATCATGACGTGCTTGTCAAAAAAAAAAATGAAAAGGCAAACGCCACTTTTAATTTTCTGAGCAAATAGTTGTAGTTTGACTGCTTTAAACGATGCAATTTCACTTTGCAGCTTTTAAGCATGTTGGCGAGAGACATACGTCTCGGAAGTAAACACAATTACTGAGGTTGAGAAAATAACGAAGTAAACGTTCATTCTTCTTTCTGATTTTTCTTATTTCTCGATTATGTTTAATTTTCTATTTGGCGTTCGCCAATGCGTTTTATTATCGCCAATGATCCATATAGATGAACTCTCGAAAATAAAACGATACGGATCATAGTCACATTTGTGTTGTATGCTCATCTCCCTCTTGCTTATGATTGTTGATTTTCAAATGTCTTGTCTTTTTTCTTTACACTGTAGTTTACACTACCTTACCATTAAAAGCCATCTACTCGCCAGAAAAAGAACTAATTTCTGGATCTTTAAAATAGATCTAGATAGAGAACAGGATCCCAAATTGTTTGTGTAATATATGTTAAAAATTAATCCAAATCCCAATCCACATAGTACATAATAAAACGCACCTAATATTTGCTGAGTAGAGTAAGGAGTGCAAAAAGATAACTCCTTTTTGCTTGAACAAAGTACCCATGCAATCAAAAGGAAGCCAAAAGAGAAACAGAGATTAAAAATCGTTTTCGTGTAAAAGCTGTCTGCTTTTTATCAGATAACATCTCTGTTTGAATATAAGTGTAATACTTTAATTTTGTATAAAACAACATCCCTGTTTGAACATTAGTCCAACAAACTTTACGTTGCGTAGCGGAGTCCAGTGGTATGCGTTCTTTTTCTTACAATATTTAACTTTTGAAATAAATAGGTTCGTTCCTTTACTTTGAAACTCTACTACAGAGCCTTAAAAATAAGTCGGAGGAGTCAACGATTAAAAACTCAATGATAAGTTTAAATGATAGCTACGAGTACGTATGCATGTATGTATAACTGGCGCCATATTTCCATCGAAGCGATAGTTACAGGATATGATTTATGATCCAAAAATACATATGTATGTGTATGGTCGAAAGCGCTATGTACATCTATATAGAGCTACATTTATCTATTTCAAGACTTTTTTAGTTTTAAGTATAAGTGAAAGGAACAAAATTGTAGGATAAATAGTGACTTGATTTGAATATATCCAAAGTCACAAGCTAATAGAGAAAATAAAGTTGACATTCATTTGTGATTTTCATTGAAATTAATTGTTCTTATATTAAGGTACGAGTGCTAGTACGGTCTAGAATGCCAAAAAAACGCAAGATTTTTGGGAATTTTTTTCTCGGAACCTTATTAGGTAATAACATAATTTTTTTTAAAATAATGAATACATGCGTCAAGAGTACAAAAAAAAATTTTTTTTTTAATTTTCGAATTTTGGCCGCATTATAGAGGGCGCAAACGTCGACTCATCAAAAAATACATGGTCCCATGGCGGACAGAATTGGCTGGACTGAAACAAAAAAAACAAAGTGGGTTATTTAAAGGACGGTTTCTTACGAGACAATTTACCACAATTTGTTTAAAAAGTCAAAACAAAAAAAAATCGAGCTTTGAAAAAAAATTTTTTTTTGGAAATTTTTTTGGCCATTTTTGGGTCGCCATTTTTTTTTGTTCATAACTTTTTGGTCAAATTGTGGTAAATTGTCTTAGAAAACATAAAAACAAACAAGTTGACACAAGTTTTTTGAAAATCGGTTCAGTAGATCCGGAGATTAACTGTCCGCCATGGGACCATGTATTTTTTGATGAGTCGACGTTTGCGCCCTCTATAATTCGGCCAAAATTCGAAAATTAAAAAAAAATGTTTTTTGTACTCTTGACGCATGTATTCATTATTTAAAAAAAAATTATGTTATTACCTAATAAGGTTCCGAGAAAAAAATTCCCAAAAATCTTGCGTTTTTTTTGGCATTCTAGACCGTACTAGTACCTTAAGCGTATTATTTCTTAAGAAAAATGTTTTCAATATTTAAAGAACAATGTTGACATTGCGATTGCATTATTATGAATGTTTATTGGGTAACTCGGGAGTTGAAACGCTCCAATTTATTCTTTTTTTTTCAATAATTGTTTTCTCAACTCCCAAGTTGAAAATCTAAAGTTGTTCAACTTGTGATTTGAAAAATATCCCTGGGATATTTGTTAAAATAAAATACAAACTATCATTTTCAAAATTAAATTTGAATTTATTCGGTCAATAAAATTCGGTTTTTGTGTAATTATTGCAATGAAATATGTTTTCCTCGATCTACCGTGTTGGTGAAAATAAGTTGTTACAAATCGGGAACGTTTTGTGTTGTATGGAATTGTTGATGGTACATTTTTGTGGAAGCTAGCATATCAACAAATCCGGGTATTTCTGGATAAATTGTATTTGAAAAACCTGAGTCCCCAAGTGAGTAAATTCATCTAATTCAAATCTATTTTTCAATCGTGATAAGTTAAAAATGTTTTGGTCATGTGCTGAGCCCAATGTAATAAGCATATTAATGCACTTGCTAAAACTTAATGTTTTATATATTATTTGTATAAATAAAAAACTAATAAGCTAGCCAGAGTATAATTTATTTTTAAATTCGCGAAGGCACATTTAGGGAAAACCATCCCTTGCGATTTCTTAAGCTTTCTGCATAACTTCCGCCTGGTGAATGCATTCGACGTGTACAATCAATTACACTAATTGTCCTACGAATTTTGGCTTTAGTAAAAAAGCCTCGTGATGCTTCAAGCTTTTTAACCGTGGTCCTAGATTGACAATTTCTTTCGACACTCGTTTCAGAACGTGAAAAAAAGTCAATTGCATTGATCCGAGCGCATAAAATCCTAGTGATACCAATAACTTTGTGACTGTCCACAATTCACAAGATATATGTATTTAAAAGGGAACTTAAGTTTTAAGGTCACGGCTAGTTTAAGACTATTACCGTCTCTTGTAGAAAGGAAGTGAATCCTTTATCAAGTCTAGCAACAACATTGCTGTCTGGTTTTAAGAGACGAAAGCGGTAGATGAAGTCACGGTCGTCCTACTTTTCAAAAAAAAATGGCCCAGTTACATTATCTCCACTTTTACTGCTTGACGAAGTTGATGAACACTTTTTCCAAAAATAATTGCTGCGGAACATTATACCAATGTTTCTTTCGAAACAAAATCCATTTATTTTATTTGAAAAAAAAAAACAATGTTTCATGTCAACTCTCTAATTTGCTGAATCAACTTCTACTTATTCCGGGAGTTGAGAAAATCTAAAGTTGATCAACTCTAGAGTTGAAAATCGGGAGTTGAAAACGTCAACTTTGAGTGAATAAAAAGAAAATCATGCGTTGAAAATAAAAATCCTCAATTTATGTTCAACTCCGAGTGAAAAAAACCGGCTTTATGGATTAGAAGTTTCAGCCAAAGGAAGGAAAGGAAATGCAAAACTGAACCCTGTGACACAACAGCATTTATTTTATAAATTTCCGACTTAAAACCATCCAATACAACCTGTTTTGAGCGGTTCAAAAGATAGTTTCTAATCCAAAGAAGAAGAGATTCATCAACGCATTTTCTATAAGAGAGCCTGGTGGTAAGCTCAATTAAATGCCTTAGAGATATTAAGCGTAATTATCTTACCTACTCTAAAACGATGTAAAGAGTTATACCACTGTTCGGTCAGATATACCATCAGATCACCAGTTGAAATATTGTTACGAAAGCCATACTGCCGGTCATTGAGAATCTTTCGTTCTTCAAGATATTTCTTAAACTGATGATTCATCAGCGTTTTCATGATCTTATAAAGAAGCAGAGCTGTAAAGACTGCAGTCTTTTGGGTATTTTAGTCAATTGAATAAAAATACTGCTTTGCAAAAGTCTTTTAACTTACTAAAAGACTTTAACTATAATACTACAGTCAGCAGTCATTTTCAATACTTTGACTGTGCAGTTAAAGAAAGCAGTCAATTGACTGTAAGTTAATTGACTGCAGTACTTTTTGACTGGTTACAGTATTTTAGTCATTGCAAAGTCCTCAGTACTTTTACGGTTTGGCTGATATTCAAAAAGTCTTTTAACTGCAGTCAATTAACTGTAAGTCTTTTAACTATTTTTCAGTTTTCGAATTTCAATACTATTTTTACTTTACTTAGATTATAGAAACGATAAGTCAAGTTATTCATTCGTTAAAAATAAATATAAGACAAAAACTACATAAAACATAATCACCCTTATTGCAGCAGGCGTTTTGCTTGAACGACAAATGTCATTTTCAAAAATTTGTATTATGAATGGCGTTTTAGAGTCGTTTATCGTTATTTTTCGAGTCGTAACGCCTTACTCTTAGTGGAACGTAAGTTTTTGTATGAGAAATGTCACTCATTTGTATTATAACTATCGTTTTACTCGCCTTCTACAACTCTCAGAACGCTTTTTTTTATCGAAGACAAATTTTCAAACGACTCATTATCAAAATTGGATAAAGATGTAAGTTTTACATGTTAATATTGTGTAATTTGTATTATATTTGTTTTATTTAAGGGTAAAAATAACTAACCCAGAACAGATCAAGTGTATCATTGAAACTCTTTTTGTGCTTGCAGCTCCCGCGTTAGGTCTTGCAGTTGAAACTGATCCAGTTTCTCGAAGCCTTCGAAAGGTATTTCCAGAAACATTTCTATAAGGAAGTCGTCTGTTAGGATAAAGTACCTGGTATTTTCGTTGTACTCTTCTTGAATTTCCATTGCGAACCCATAAACGAAGCTCATCAAACTTGGTAATCTGATGAATGAGTTTGTTTTTCTATTCTTTTATACTACTTATTTAGTTAATTTACCCATTAAACCTTCATCACCAAAATTTAACTTTTCCTGAGAAGGTGTAAGGTAATTAGGGTTTTGACAGCAAGTCAAATAGGCATATGTACACTTTTAACCCTTTTTATGAGTACACAGTCTTGAAAATTACCTAAAACTATCAATTCTTGGAAAACCACACCAATTGCCAAGTTCAGCAATAAAAGTAGGTAAAAACACAAAATTCGATTTTTTACCTGTTATAGATTTTCCCAAGTATCATACAATGTATGGGTTTTTGGGTACACTTATTAATGATTTTTGTTGTATTTTGTTTTGTTCATCAGTTAAAAACAAGAAAACTTTATTTTTACTACGCATTTTTTGAAAAAAAAAATGTACCTCAAAGTCAAGATTTTGCTCGGGCAAGAAAAATTGAATACCATTTAAAATTGAATATCTGGCAACCCTAAAACATATCAGCTCAATTTCAACGTAGTTTTAAAGGCTAGTATTTCTACTAAAAAAAGTCGATGATGAGGTCCCTACCATTAGTACTGACAGAGAAATTGACCTTAACATGAGTCAGGGTACACCAAAGTTAGCCTTTTTTTACATCGTCAAAAAGTGATGTTAAAGTTGAAAATCAGACTTTACTGTAGAACAATTTTTTTCATAGAATATGACCAAGAATCACATCACAAAGTACAGCACACGAATCACCGGACACCGTGTATTGAAAAAAAAAAACACAAATTGTTTTGAAATATCTATTTGTCAATGACAGATGTTTATGTGGAACGCGTGTTGATTCAAAACGCCTGGCGTTTAAGTATCGTAATACCGACTCTTAAACGCCTTAAAAGTGACTCGACAGAAAAAGTGACAAGTGTCGTTCAAAGGAAACGCCTATTATAATAAGGGTGAATAACTGTAGGAAAGATGAACTATTTTGAAAAGAAATATAATTAAAATACAATACAGCAATAGAAATAAGTTGACAGTTGGCACACTTTATTTTTTTTAATGAGTTTTGGAATAGTGATCTTTTAGTTCTTTTAAAATTTATTGTTCGATATTTTTCTCCCAAAAGTTTGTTTTTATAAAGTTGAGACCTAGTCTTTCTTCAAATAAAAGCAAGCGCATGTGTATTCGTCGTCCTCTTGTATCCATCATGTACCTACATACTTACATATTTTGTAGCGTCTCGTAATCATAACAGGTAACAGCTAACAAAATAAATGTTTAAAATACCTACGATAAACACAAAAACGTATAAAAAATTCTAACGTATAAAAAACTAAGTGCAGAAACTGCGATCATGTAGCCGAAGCCCGAAGGTCATCTCCCTGAACATTATGTCTAAATTGAATATTATACTCTATACGAGTATCTATACTCAAGGCTATACTTGTCGGTCTCTCTGCAGAAGCGAGAAGAAACCAATTTTATTTTATTTTTGTTACTAAAAAATAAAAGGTACACCAATAGGGTATAAATAAATCTACAATAAAAATAAAAAAAAAGCACTGCATCCTCAAACTATCGGCTTTTACAATACGAGACGTTTATTCAAGACAAAGTGTAGGTTTCATCAGTCATTTCAAAATTATATTTTGAAAATAATGTAGGAGTCTGAACAATTTTAGTCAAATTACTGAAAAGTAGTCAAAAGACTTACAGTTAATTGACTGCAGTTAAAAGACTTTTTGAATATCAGCCAAACCGTAAAAGTACCGAGGACTTTGCAATGACTAAAATACTGTAACCAGTCAAAAAGTACTGCAGTCAATTAACTTACAGTCAATTGACTGCTTTTTTAACTGCACAGTCGGAATATTTTCACTGACTGTTAACTGGTTTGTTATAAAGTTAAAGTACCTAGCACACTATTAACTTACATTCAAATTAACAAGTCAATTAACTGCGACTTAATTGACTGCAGTACCAAAGTAATGCAATCTTTACAGCTCTGTAAAGAAGGGACGTGAGTGCATTTGGACGATAATTAGAGGGGGAAGAAGATTCACCGCCGTTTTTAGGGACAGGCTGGACAAGTGCTGTATTCAATCCACTCGGAAAGAGACCAGTAGAGTAGAAGAGATGGAAAAGCCTACGCAATTGGTTTTGCAGGCATTTAAGAACACCTCTTAAGAATAATAGGGGATATACTATCTCCAGCTGATTTGTGTATATCGAGATCTATTAATACTCTTGGTTGCAAGACGAGTTGTCCCATAAAATCATTTACACTCTCAATTCCAGTTTGAATTACCAGCAACCTGTGCTGCAAGAAAATTCGGTTTTTCCTGTGAGCTGACAATAAGAAGTGTCATTGAAAAGGAATGTAAGAATTGAGGACAAAGTAGTACTTCGTCCATTTTTTATAAATGGCGAAAAATTTGTAGTACCTTTGGGACGTGTAGTATTTTTTGCCTTAATTTTTGGCCATGCAAAAATTTGGGATTTCGATCATTACAGGTCCCTCTATCTTACTTTTTAACATCGAAAACTTACTTCTCTAATACAAATGACCTCTTGACAGCTCGAATCAAACCATGAATTCTCTTTCAGTTTGACAGATTTTTCTCTATTGGGGATCGAATTGCTCATTCCGAAAATAATATCTACACTGTAGTCCAAGTCAATATCCAGCAGAAATAGTGACAACTTAAAGATCCTGAAGAAATCGTTGAGACCGTTCTCAGATTTTTGTTTATATGAGAAATTTGCAGATATAATACAATATTCTGATGTGCCTAGGGGTGTTTCCTGATTGACTAGAAACGTCCGAGACGGCTTGTGAACGAACTTTGTCAAGTTGTTTAATTCTAAAAAAATCTCGAAATAACTTCCTTGGGGTGTTGTCGACCAAAAAGCGCACCCACGAAGAATTCTATACATTGAAATCCCCCTAACAACGATTTCGCTGTGCGGAAAGTGACGAACAAAATTTCCTCAGAATTTTTCGGAATAGGAAACTCATTTTCCAGCTGTGTTTGGCTGTCATTTTAAAGAACTTTTTCTTTGGGGGAAATTAATTTCGAGGGAAATCACGATAGCAAAAACATTTTTCTGTTGAAAAACATATTTCGGGAAAACAGAATTCTCCTCGAGTTTCTCGATCGATCCCATTGACTTGTTTTGACAGAAGAACTAAAGACCACAAAAACGAAATTCTTGTTTAAGCATATGTAGTTGAATTTGAAAAAAAAACCATTCACCATTATTTGCATGAAATATATCAAACGGGGTATTATTGGCAACCACTTAATACCTATAATTTGTTTGTTTTCATCTTTTGGATTTTAATTTCTTATTTATAAAGAAAACTGATGGTAAACAATTTCTAAAGAGGAAAAGTATTCATTCAGGCCCTTGCAAGAAAAAGCTGTTTACACACTATTGAATCAAGGAGGGTTTTGAGTACCTATCTCCTATTTGAAAAACCAAAATCCTTTCAAAGCAAACATACTTCTCTACTAAAAGTTCATGCACATTATATTCTTTACAGATGGTCAAACGTTACCTATCAATCGACGTCAAAGAGCCTACAACAATGGAACGCTCGTTATCGAACAGCTGCAACGCCTTGAAGATGCTGGAACGTACACGTGTATGGCGCAGAATAAACAAAAGCAAACTTCAAGAAGAAACGTGGAGATTCATGTGTTGGGTAAGTAAACCATTTCTCGTCCTATAATATCCTCTCGGTCTCGATTGTGCTTAAGAATAATAAGAAAACGAAACGCTCCAAGCCCCACCAAAACTATAAGAAGCTTCGGCATACACTCGTGTATTTGAACAATAATGGAATATAATAGATTTATCTATCCTTTGTTTAGAAATGATTTTTTTTTTTTTTTTGCAATGCCAGTTGTCCGCATAGTCCTTGTGCCGTTTTGTATAATTGCATGAACGATTCTGGGAAGAAAAGCAATTTATCCTACTTTTCCATTTTCTTCTTCTGGGGATTTTTGTGATTTTTTTTTTGTTTTGTTTTGATTGCATGCAGATGATGATGATGATGATGATGATGATTGTGAGATGTTAGGCAAAGTTGAGGGGGTCATTCTGTACTCTCACTGGCACCCCGTCTCAATTTAGGTTCTATACTCGGGGGGCTTGCTTGTGTCGTCCTTATTTTCTTTTGGCGTTAGTAGCTCGGCTCCGGCTGACGATTTTGCATTTTTAAAAGGATTTGTATAGCGAACGTAAGGTGAACGAACTTGTGCCTCTTACTCGCAAATTGTTTGTTCGGCATTCTCTGCTGCGTTTGTTATGAGGAGCAATCAGATTGAAAGGTAAATACGAGGTTTGCCTCGTCTCAGATATGGAAAGGTATATATAGGGAGGTCTTTTCGTCTTTGGCAAAAGAGGAATTTATGATGTTTTTTTTTTTTGTATAGTAGAACAGGGGGTTTTTATGTAGGCTGACAGTTGGCAAGTGGAAAAGAAGGAATAGGGGAGTACTTTTAAGAAGAATAAAATACAAATCAATAGCTATAATCTATTCGCTCTTGAATAAAGTGGGTATATTTATTTGCTAAGCGTTTTATTATAAATGTGATTCTAGAAAGATGCACACATTTCCAAGACCAAAGCTCTGATTTTGATTTGTTTTGACGGCGTAAATAAACAGAAAAGCACATCAGCTGTGTTTACCCTATGAAAACGTTCGATTTTAATGTGTAAATAAGCTTTGTAATTCTTGCGAGAAATTGACAAATCCTCTATAAGAGTATATCTCTTGTGATGGAAAGTGCTGCTCATTAGCCATTCGGAATCGGCAGAAAATTGTAGGTCCCCTCCGTTCCTGGTAACACGCACACAAGAATGGTTGAGAGTTGTAAGTCACTAGGTCCTGGTTCACTTCGAGCTGTTGCACCACCAAATTTATTTAATCTTTGTAATTCATCCAATACGAGTTTAACTTACTCTTAAGTGTCGTACTCTTTTGACGATGAATTCCATTAAATTGAATATATTTTACTGTTTGACAAACAGACAGACAGACCACGAAAGGCAAAACGTACGAAACGACGTTGAATGTTCTCGATGAAAGTATATATCTACCTATAAGTTTTTTGCTAAAGGCACCATACTTCTCAGGCGTATTCAAGAAGGAGGCGAACTAAGGTTACGAACAAAGCTCGGGTAACGTAGGAGTCGGAGAATTGCTTGGATCATCGCTGCACAAAGCTTAGTACAGAATTTGCTTTAAGAATAATTTTTTCGAAATGAGTGAGAAAGTTGAGATCTCTATTACATAAAATATCAAGGTTACGAATCGACTCAGCGGTGGATATGGGTTGGCAATGAGGAAGGTAGAAACGGAGAAGAGATTGAATGTGTTTTTGTGAAAAAGTGATTGATTGACATTGGGAAATATTTAGCTCTAAGCAAATTTTCACGCACCAGAGTTGAATCATGTGTAGATGAAATAAAAAATAAAAATAAATTTGGTGGTGCAACAGCTCGGAGTGAACCAGGACCTAGTGACTTACAACTCTCAACCTTTCCTGTGTGCGTGTTACCAGGAATGGGGGGGACCTACAATTTACTGCCGATTCCGAACGGCTAATGAGCAGCACTTTCCATGACAAGAGATACTCTTGGAGAATTTGTCAATTTCTCGCAAGAGGCAGTACACCCCTGAAAAAACTTTGCAGCGGCTGAGAATCGAACTCGAGACCTTCCGCATGACAGTCCAACGCACTAACCATTATGCCAAGGGGTACTATAGGGGTAGATGAAATAGTCTTGGAAAACTTGGTATCGTCGGTGTAGGTAGAGGGAGATATGGGAATATTTGATGACCATTTCAATATAGTTAAAAGTAAGAATAAACAGGAGAGGTCCTTAGTGGTTGCCTTGTGGGACCCCGGAGGTAGCTAAAAAAATCATCAGAAAAGGTAAATCTGAATCGAACTTTGTAGTTAAGGTTTTTCAGTTGAGAAGAAATCTATCTTAAGAAGATACATAGGTTCAAGCCCAAAGGTGGACAGTCTGAATAGAATAAGCTTAGATGAAATTTCGTCAAAGGTCTTACTGAATTCGGTTGAGAAAACGTCGACTTCCTTTGGGTTCTCTAAGGCTGAGAGGCTAAAAGTTGTGAATTCAACGAGGTTAGTCCTTATGTACATACCTACCTTCGATAAAGCCGTGTTGACTAGAAGAAATTAGAGAAAGTCTTACAAGTGTCCAAATTCAAATCCAACTGAATCTAAGATCTCAAACATATTTGTGATCTACCATTTGCGACTTGTTGTTGATTGGAACTAACAAATTTTTTTTCTAATATTTTAATAATATCACATCATGATTTGGGTGAAATATAAACTCAAAAATATCGAGTTTTCTAATAAAGGCTTGACAATTTTTTTATCGAAAACCATTTGAGATATCTTGAAAATTTTTCAATTAGAACATTTATGTATTGAGTTTGATGTCGTACATATGTCCACAAGCGGGCATAATTGCAGTTGTCGATTCGTTGAAACCAATTTCGATGACTCGGCCAATAAATCGATTTTTACACCCGCTGTGTGGCTTGTGGCACCGTCTTCTTGAAACCTCAACACCGTTAAGTCTATGTAAATAACCGAAGCAATAACAGCATTGACTGTCATTGCTATAAACAAAAACAAATGTGTTGACATTGACAGTTTGGTAATTGGTTTAAGGGTGCGTTCACAATGAAACTTCATAGTTCTCAAGTCTCGATTGGAAAACCCTTATTATTATCATTTTTCTGGTCTGGTCCACATTGATCTGCTATGGAGAGAAGTTAAGGTTGTGTTCATATCCAAAGTCGGTAAAAATTTCCAAGTAAACCCAAAAGATGTCAGACCTATTAGTTTATCATTATTCCTTCTAAAAAAAAAACTCTTGGAAGGTTGATTGGTATCAATTTACGTGCAAGCATCAATACGAGACTTCTGTCTACGGTTCAACATTCTTACTACAAGGGAAGATAGATAGATACTGCTTTACACTGGGTAGTACTCGTACAAACTATCGATTATTCCCTCCACCATAAAGAGTACACTATGGTTACTTGTTAAGATTATCTGCAATCGCACCTGCACTGTCGTATTTGAAGTAAGAAGGGTTATCAATTCAAAAATAGGTGGATTTTCTGTATAGAAGTTCTATTATTATTAGAGGTACGCCATAAGGAGGCGTTCTATCTCCTTTTCTCTGGAACTTGGTAGTAAAAGAACTAATGCCTGGAAGCGGAGATCTGCAGAATGATTGCTTATGCGAACGATGTTGCTTGTGCAGTATCAGGAAAGTATCCTAACATCTTAAAAGAAAACTCCTATACAAAACGCTTTAAGCAAGCTTACAAACTGGATAGAGCGGTGTGACCGGGAAGTCAACCCTCAAGAAACGCAACTTGTCCTATTCACTAGGTACAAAATTCCTCTTGTAGATCCCCCTTCTATTAAAGGTTTCCCACTAATAGCTTTTTTCAGACGAAGGGAAATACTTGGGTCTTATATTTAAGATAAAAAACTAAGCTGGGAACGTAATATACAAGAAAGTTTCAAAAAGGCCACAGTGACACTCTTCTCATGTAAAAAAGCTTTTGGGAACGAATTGTGCCTTCAACCCCGCATAACCCACTGGCTTTATAGTTCGGTAATCAGCCGGTCCTCTATTAGTGTAGCAGTATGGTATGGACGGCTCTAGAAAAGGCTGGAAATCGTGACAAGCTAAGCAAAGTCCAACGAACATCTCACCTGTGCATAAGCGTAGCACTTCGAACGACCCCCAATGCCGCATGTGAAGTTCTATTCCATCTGCGCACGCATCGATATTTTCAGCAAACAAACGGCGAGGTGCACAGCTACATGCTTAAAAGCTTCTTCACTATGGATCAATAACAAAATTGACCATTCTATCATTCTGAACTCATTCGGATAACAAGTCCAAGTCACGTCGATTATGCTATTCCAAAACTACATTTTGACAAAAACACAAAGTCGCAATTCCATCAAGATATTTCTGGGAGAATATGAGTTTCTTGGAAGATGATTCTATCCATTTTCTGGTGGGGTTTGTACTTACAGATAGACTAAAATTATGTCCCTCTTTCCGTCTCCCTAATCATAGTAGCGTATTCCTGGTGGAATTTATGGCGATCAAAGGAGTCCTGTCTTGGCCAAAAAAAACGTGTTACCAACTACTGATATTCGCATCTTCTCGGATAGTCAAGCGGCTATTAAATCTTGGGACTCGATCTCTACTTTTTTTTTTTTTTTTTATAATCTACCCGCGCTCAAGGGATTATGATTACCCTTTAAATGTTTCAATACAGCGCGGGCGTGAAGTTAATGAAGAGAAAGAAGGATAGGAAAGATATGTGGCACGATGTTCTGAGACTGTTGGTGGTTGTCTCAGATATTTTTATCTCCAGGGATGGCGGCTGAGCTAAAGCGGAGAAATGCCGTGTCTTATTTCTACTTTGTAATAGCACTCAACTGACGTTTATCTCTTATGGAGATGACAAAGCAGTTTCATATTCACCTCTGCCGGGTACTCCATCATTGTGCATCTTAGTGTTAGCGCGTTAGTTTTGCACTTCTTTCAATAACAATGTTGAAGAAGTCGCAGGACAGAGCCTCGCCTTGCCTAAAACCCTTTTTTTAAATCAAATTCAAAGGTGAAATTTTTTGCGACCTTGATGGAACAGCGTGGGTTATCCATCGTCATCCTGTACAAACGGTCAAGTTTGAAAGGCATGCCAAAATTAAACAATGCTCTATATTGTTCGTCCTTTTAGATGCTATCATAATGTGCTTTGAAATCGATGTAAAGGAAAGGTGGTAGAGAACGATTTCAAGTTCTTGGGTTTTTTCAAAGATCTACTGTAATGTGAATATTTGATCGGTGGTGAACCTTCCTGGTTTAAAGCCGCACTGATATGGACCTACAGATTGTTGACGAAAGGCTTCGGACTTTCACATAATGCGGCAGAAAGGATCTTGTTATTTAATAGATGTACGAGTATGCCTCTGTAGCTGGCGTAGGAGAGAGGATCTGCTTTCTTGAGGCTCGGGCCGACAATGCTGAGGTTCCATCCATCGTCGCCTAAGTCGAATAGTATTATGTCTATAATAGCGAAATTCTCTTCTTCCACGCAGTTATAAAGTTTGGAGAAATAATCTTACCATATTCTCTGCATGGATTGCAGTTCTACTATGACGTTCCCTTGATTATCAATGCAGGCTTCGGCTCGGAGATTGTATCCTTGAGATGTTTTTTTTTTTCATTCCTGCTTTGGCATCCCTCTATTCCTCGATCGAGCACTTCTCTACTCCTTCCTGTTTCTTTCTGATTTCTTTCTGATAAGCCAGTATTCTTCTCACCTTTTCATTTATTCAAAAGATTTAGATGAAAAAATTTAAGTCAAAAAATTTAATCTACATATTTAAAAAAAAAATTTTTTTGAACACATTTTTGGAAAATGAAACACTTGAAATATTCCTCATTTCTTCTCTTTTTTAATTTATTGATCCTTATTACTTTGATATATCTTGCAGTTCCGCCTAAAATCATGCCAATACAAGCCATGACCGACATGCTTCGGGAAGGAATGCGAGCTGCAATTTCGTGTCAAATTTTAGAAGGCGATTTACCAGTAAGCTTTCGATGGGAAAGGAACGGAAAGCCACTTATTGGAACAGGGTAAGTTCATGAATATCTTTAAGTTTTGATTCCTTCTTAATTTCTTTTATTTTTTCATAGAAATGAAGTTTTTCGACGTTTAGATGAATACTCAGCCAGTCTTGTTATCGAACATATCACATCAGAACACTCAGGAAATTATACATGCATTGCTAGTAATGTTGCTGGTACTGTGAAATTTACCGTTCCTCTAACAGTTAATGTTCCTCCAAAATGGATCCTAGAGCCAAAAGACTCAAGCGCACAAGCCGGACAAGATGTACTATTGCACTGCCAATCCGAAGGCTATCCAAAACCTTTGATAACATGGAAAAAAGCTATCGGCGCTAGTCCTGGAGAATATAAGGACTTTTTATATGAACCAAGTGTACAATTGTTCAATAATGGATCGATATATTTTAAGAAAATTAGCAAAGAATCTCAAGGACATTTTTTGTGCGAGGCTAAGAATAATATTGGATCGGGTGTTAGCAAAGTGATCTTTTTGAAAGTTAACGGTAAGTCTATTGAAAATTATACTCAGTCTGAAAATACATTTCTTTATTTGCTCGAAATATGTTTTTTTTTTTTTTTGGAAAATAGAAGATGTAAATATGATATTTTTCCCAAATCTGATTTTTAACAATTTCCAAATAAAATTGTGTGATTTTTACTTCAGAGGTGAAATCGCGTAAGGTGATATTTGATTATCAATTTTTTAATTGTCATTTCGACTATAGCTGTCTCTATCATATAGATAAAGAAATAAAGGGAGAGTGAATATCAAACCGACAATTAACTAATTTAGTGATCACTTTACTCTTACGCGATACGGGCCCAGAATCTCAGAATGTTTAGGCAAACCGATTAGTCTAAGACTTTATCATAGAAAAAATATTTGTATGATTATTTCTATCAGTAAAATATTTCTAAGAGCATTCCAGACAAACATATTGTATGGATTTTCATCATTCAAAACATTCTGGGGAAATATCATGTAAAATTAACCAATTATCAGGTTGTTATTTTTCAACACGGTTGGCTATGTTGATTATTTAACCCTAGAAAGGTAATCTTCGTCGATTAGACGAACATCATTTTTTCTTTTTAAAATTTCTCATAGATTCTTCAGAGATCTTTAAGGAGAATAAAAAGTCACAAATCTAAAAAAATAAAATGAAAAGTGTGTTTTTATTAAAAGAAAGGTTTGGTAAAAATAAATTATTAACATCTACAAGAATTTGTTAATAACTTTTCGAAAAAATTGCATTTAAATTTTACTTCGTCGATTCGACGAATGATTACCTTTAACGTACTAAAAAATATGATTACCTTTCTAGGGTTAATAAGATACTAGACTTTTATGATACATATTTTGTGATTAAATACGTCGAAGAATACATACTGTTAAATCTACACTATTTTCAGATTACATAAAGTTTTTGGTTTGTAGAAATGGCGACCACTGGCAGCCTAGCCCTATTGCCTAATTAGCATTGAAGTGCGCCAGTTTGATATTATAACTTGTGTGAACCTGTGAATGGAATTTATTGTTATTTTTGACATTCTCACGGAGTCATCCAGTTTGGATTAAGTTCGAAAATATGGATCTAGTAGGTTTTGATGTCTCTTATTGTGTGTTTGATTTTGCACAATCATTCGGAAATTGGACCATCACACTCATCCGACACCATCTACACTACGGAAGGCATAGCACAAAAATACCCAAAGGTCGTCCTAGAGCCATTTCGTCACGTTGAGAAAAGAGATCAAGTCTTTGATCTTCATTTCCGAAAGTTCGTCAATGTTATCAAAAAATTTCCTTGCTTATGGTTGTGCTCTAAATTCGGCCAGAGCAGTGCATTTGCAGAGCAAATGTAGGACCGTTTCCTTTTCCCGATGGTCTCCACAGCTATGACAGTTGGTGCCAGTGCAGCTACAGGTAGCAACGATCCTGGCTATGTCTTGCTAGGTCCTGCTTTTCAGATCAAGCGTTCCGGATTTATTATAAGGGGGCCAAATCTTTCTAGATATAATGCAGTTAGTTAGACTGCTTCACCTACAGTTAGATAAGTTAAGAAAAATTGAGCTAATATTGCCCTTTATCACTCCGAGCGAAATGTTGACTCTTTCCGAAAGTGAGCTGATTCTTGACTGGCCATCTCGTCCGCCCATTCATTCCCATCAATGTCACAATGATCCGGAATCCAGATAAGAGTGACATTTTGTTGAATATCGAGTCTAGCAAGTTCATTCCGGCATTGTTGGGACCACTTTCGAGGATGATGTACTTGAATTAATGGCTTTAAAAGTCGCCTGACTGTCTGCGATAGCAGCAGTGTTCCGCTTCTGGTTTGGCTTTTGGTTGAGATCCTCGCATGTTTCTTGATAGCCAGTTATTCAGCTTAAAAAAAAAACTAGGAAAGTAAGGTAGCCATAACGGCCTAGATATATTCAATATATTATATTCCTCGAACCATCAGTAAAGATAGTTGTGTTGAAGTCTTTCGTCACGGCGTCATCATCCCAGTCCTTTCCTGATGGGAACATAACCTTAAAATCTTGACTGATGTCCATTTTAGGGTTGCAGTAGTCAGTGGGAGTCGAAAAAAAATCTATATTCGAATTAAGTTCATAATATTGCTGTGGCTAAAGGTTTCGATTCCTTTAGTGTCTATGGGCTGCAAGATACCAGATACTTAATGTGTAACTCAATCTGTTAAAGGTACAGAAAAAACGCATGAGGCACCAGTTGCACTCTAAGAAATTTCTGTTGAAAATTACTACAACTATTGCACTCAACTGGTCCGGTAAAATAATTGTAGCAATTTTCAACAGAAATTTTCGGTGTTTTATTTTCAACATCTTGTTGAAAGATGAAATGTTGAATTTTCATCACATAAAAAGTAAGCAATTTATCGTATATCGTATATGGTATGGCGAACTTTTTAATCAATATTCGGTGAAAAACCAGCATATAAGACGTTGTTAATAAGCAAATATTACATTTTTTTTCAACATAAATGTTTAATAGTAAACAATACCTTTACAAAATTAGTTGCAAAGCGATTTTTATTTTTAATATTTAACTTTTTTTTTTTTGATAATTCAACAAAAATTTTTGACTTTTCAACATGAATAAAAAAACACTCACATCATTAGGAGTTCAACATTGTTGCGTAGGCGATCGTTATCCACCTCCCAAAAGAAATGCAACAACCCCAAATAACTCACCTTTACATAATAATGATATGTACGTATCTCATAGATAATCGTATCTGCCCAAAATATATAATGGAATAATAATCATTCCAACCCCCTTACAACAAACTATATAAACAAAAGAAAAGACACAAAAAAAAAAAAAAAAAAAAAAAGAGACAAACAGCAATACGGTAGTAGATAACTCATTTTAATGTAGGAAACAAAATTCTATTTTTACATTTCATAAACACATTTCATAACACACTTGATTCCTTATTTCCAATCGTCAATGATAGTTGATAACGATGTTTGGCGTTGTGTTGAATCTTGATTGGGGTAGGTTTTCCTCCTTACCCTTGAAAGTCTTGAAACCACGATTACGGGTCCAATGATGAATGTGCAAACAGCCTGAAAGAAAAAAAAAAAAAATTGATAAGCCTATAGATAATATTCCTATCCATTGACTATTAATGTAAAATAGTATCCTCCGTTGGAGCATTAAATATACTTACTTGATTTTAAGGTGTTATGTTTGACTGTCTATTGAGTAATGAATTAATCTAAAAAGAAAAGATTAAACAAAACAAAATGACAGATGTTATTAAGACCACCCAGATGAACTTACCAATATATTCGGAATGTTGCTTCTGTAATGAAGCATGTTTGGAAGGATGTTGGTTGTTCGGTGATTATGGTCATATGGTGCCCTTTCTCTATTCTTTTTTGTTTACTTTTTACCAATTTTTAACTTTTATTTGTTTTTTTTTATCTTTATTTATTTTGTTTCTAATTTTTAGTTGTCACCAGCAAAACATTTACAAGAGAATGAAAGTTTTGCTAAGTGACAGCTGACACTTGTTGAGGTAAAGGTTCAATGTTCCGAATAGGGCATGGCCATGTAAACAAAAGCTGTAAGTGATAAGAGCTTTAAAGACTGGCACATACAGGAAATTAAAAATTTCTCTACTTGATCTTTTGATGTGATCGGTTGAGTTCAAAAGTGGAAAGATTTTTAATATTAAGGGTAGTGCAATATTAGTATTTTAAGATATTATAAGTAGATTTGATTATAGATTATTTGCCTAGTTTTATGGAGTTAGTTATTACTATTTATTATTATCATTTTTTTTTTTGTTGCTGCAACAAAATTTTGTAAGCTTAGGCTCCACACCCATACATAGGCATTACCAGGCACAACACTGATAAACAGATTTAGATTAGACAGGTGTTTGTGAGTGGGGAACAGAATAGGGCTTTTCCAATCTGTAGGAAACTGAGAAGTTATATAAAAATAGATATATAGGCCACAGGGCAACGACCGATGATGAGACAATAAAAAGCTTCATTTGATATTTCAAAAGCGAAAAGAAAAGTTGCCGTGCTTTTACCGCAGAAACGAATCAAATTTGAATTTAATTAATTTTGTTAAACGATATCAGAAAAGGGAAATCCAAGGTGATTTCCATATAGTTTTTTTGACAAGAAACCCGAAGTAAAATATATCCTGCGGATTGAGAAATTCAATAAAAACAAAAAAAAAAAAAAGAGGAAAGAAAGGTGAGGAATTTGTGAAAGACAAAAAGGAAAAGAAGTTTTTATAAAAATCTTTCCTTTTTTTTAAACGAATATTCAGATAATCAGCCAAGGAAGCACAAGTGGTGTAGTCGAGATATCGTCATAGAAAATCTGAGACTCCGTTCCAATACAGCAGAGGTAGGAATTCATTTAGTGCATTGAAGTGTGGACAAATAAACTTAAAAATATTTAATCTTTATAGGTTTAAATCGAAGTAGAGGAAATTTCGCCTCAAGGGCATCCGACACGTATGTATATACATAGGCTTATGGAGAATAGTATATATACATATATGTATAATCGAAAATACGTTCACTATAAGTGACTGATTTGAGCCTCTGCCAAGATTTTTTTTTTGAGGATAATTTTTTTTGGAATTCTTGAGGAGAGGGTGAAAGATAAATCTACCAAGAAGGATCGATGTGGTAAAAATCTTAGAGGCCAGAACGGAGCCCACTGAAATCGGTTGGCTGGTGGTCTGCATGGTGCAAGATCTGTGCTTTTGCTTGCTTCGAAAAGTAACATCTTGCTGACATTTTTTTATCCGGATTAATCGTGAAATTTGTTTTGAATTTTTTTTTGATAAATAATTTTAATAGTTTAACCCTTTTATTATCAAGTTAAATTTTTTTTTGGATTTTTGTTTCGTTTTGATCACTTTAATTTTTAATTTTTTTACTCTGAATTTTTTTTTTATGAATTCCCTAACATAAAGTAAAGAAAAGAAAAAAAAAAGGAAATTAACAGAACGAAATAATACTAATAAAATAGTGATAATAAATTTAAGATAGAAGAAAGAAAAAAAAAAGAAAGTGCGAAGTGAAAAGTGAAGGTGTTTCTCCGGACTCTCTAAGTATATATATATATATATTAAATTGAAGTATGAGAATCAATATATGAAGGAAATATTTGATCCTTTCCCGAATGTACCTGAGAATTACTGCCGGCAGAACATCAAAGGACTACAGGAAGGTATAACCAATACAAGAAGTAAGTTTTTTTTTTTTTAATATCTAAATGAATAAAGAACTTTGATATATATATATATACATATATTCTTACATATATACATATGAATCAATAGAGGAAAGAAATACTCACACTCTGGTGGCGAAGATCTAAGCCACTTCCTTTTTTTTTATTTTTATTTCTTCTTGAAAAGGGAATCTCATTCTGAGATAAATCCATTGAAGAAAAAAAATCAAAGAGAACAAGAATTTTAATTTTCATTTTTTTTTACGAATAATTTTTTTTTAATTCCTTTTTTTTTTGTTATTTACATACTTTTTTTAATAATTTTTGAAAGTAAATTGGATTTTTTTTTTTGTTTATTTGAGTAAAATAAATAAATGTATGATTTAAGACTAGATGAAGTTTGGGATTCTTTTTTTTTGAGAGAGTGAAGTATAGATAACATCATGATGTGCTAAACACAAACTTAGGTGTGTGGAGGATCGGCTGGGCCGGCGATAAAAGGGGAAACGATGACGAGAAGTAACTCACAATACAGACAAGGAATGATACGACAACTTACGAACAGTGACCTTACTTTAAAATCTATTTTTGAAGAAATTTTATTACATTCATGACAGCATACTTACATTCATACTTACTATATACTTACAAACTAACTTATCTATACACATTTAACTACATACTTACCTACAAACTTACTGACATCCCTACCTAAATACCTACTTATGAACTTACTTACATATCTACTTAAATACTTACCTACAGACTTACTGAACATATCACTATAATACTTACCTCTATATTTACTTACAAACCTACATACATACATGAACGTACCGACATTCTTAGATCATTGTTGATGATGATTTCAAGTTGTAGCTAGAGCTTTCCGATTAGGGGCTATCTCCAATAGACTCATGGCCCAGGAGATAGTATTGGTTGTATCTATGATACAAGGGAGGGTAGGCCAAGCTTTTGCCATCAACATCAGGCAAGGCCTTTGAGACTCGGCGAACTACTGTGTTGGTGAGACAGTGGGGACGATACGGATTTTCGGTCAGCAGGGAAAGAAGGAAGAAAAAAAAAAGGAAAACTTTTTTTTTGATTAGGTTAGTTAGATTTAGATTTATGATCGTATCCTTTAGATATGAAATTATAATTAGGGGTTTAGTTGTAGATTAGGGTTAAGTTTCATTTTCTTTTATTTTACTCTTCTTTGTTTTTTTCTTTTTGCTGAGAGATCTGATTAGTATCTCACCCTTTCACTAATGCAGTAGCATAGGTAACTAGGTTTGTGCTCTTCCTTTTTTTTTTTTTTTTTAGTCCCAAACACCTATCCTATAATCCCTTACCCCCTTCCTATCCCTATCCTTTGATCAAGGCATGACTTTTTTTTGTTTGCGAAACGGGATGAGTTTGGAAAATGGCAAGAACCACCCCCATTCCTTCGAGCTTAGCCGAGCAAGAGCAAGCATGCCATCGCCTTTTTTCCAATCTCATGAAGAAACACCCCTGTGGTACCCCATACGCAACAACATGTTATTTGATTTTTAAGCATGAAAGCTTAAAAACAATCATCATCAGATGAAAAATTAATCTTCAAAAGCTTAAAACTCAAAATAAGTGATGAAAGATAACCAAACATTACATTTTTTTCCAAAAGTTTACTTACATAATTAAATCATCAATAGATGAAAAAAAAACAAGGACCTGAATATTCATCATAAAATTGCTGCTTTTTCAGTAAAGATTTTGAAAATTCAGGAAAATAAAATAAATAACAAATATATTTTGTTGAAAATCCAATCGTTTATGTTGAATATTATATTTGGCTATGAGTTTGTTTTCTTTTCCTGAATTTTCAACATCTTTTCTGTAAATAAAAGCTAGTTTATGTTGATTGAATATTCAAGTCTTCATGTTTTTTTTTTTAAATTTAATACATACCATGGAATATATTACAATATATTCAATATAGTTATCTGAAAAATTTTCATTTTTATTTTACATTTTTTACTTTCACTTCGTTTTCTACAATAAACAATGAATGTAATTGCTTTAAATAAAGTAATCATATATGTACATCCTAATAGGTTTACATATAGATTAAAAAAGTAAAAAAACAATACAGAAAAAGGAATAGTAAATAATACATTAATAAAAATGCAATGAATAGGTTCTCTGTCCAGAATCACGTTTTCTGTAAATAATACAAAAGCATCTATAAACAATCAGAAAAACATTTTTTTTTTAAGTTGTTATTAACATGTTTGGTTGTAATTCAGACAGTTTTCCAGTTATTTAATCAACAACTTCTTAATTTACAATGTTAACCAAACAATATTAAAGAGCGAATATTTTATACTTACCTCGAAATTTGATACTTTTACTGTTTTTTTTTCAGAGCTTCACAATATTTTCACATACATATACGATTTTATTTTAAAACGCGCACTCTATTACTTTGTGACCGTTACTGCGAGACTGATTTCGATCTGATGAATGTTTTCCTACGTTCTTACGTATCCCACTTTGTTTTCTCACTATTACGAAATTATCAAAATTTACAATTTACATATATTCAACAAAAAATGTTGAATTTGAGAAAAACGATATCCCTAACCACGCTGAGGAAAACTACGTTTGTTGAAATTTCGTCTCTCCTTCACCTTTTCCAGCGCTTATTTGAGTATTCAACAAAAACAAATGCATACCAGATTTTCAACAAAAACTGTTGAATTAAAGAAAAAAATGATATCCCGCAAAAAAAAAAAAATTGTGTTGAAAATTCATCTCAGTTCTTATTCTTAAGCAATCTATTAAATATCAAACAAACGGGTATGATTTTTCAACAGCGATGCTTGATTTTCTTCAAAAAGTGTTTAATTTTGTTGAAGATTCTAAATTTGTGTAATTTTTAACAAGAAACTGTTGACTTTTAAGCAAATGTTTAT
Source organism: Philhelius festivus (assembly GCA_963931855.1). Taxonomy (NCBI): domain Eukaryota; kingdom Metazoa; phylum Arthropoda; class Insecta; order Diptera; family Syrphidae; genus Philhelius; species Philhelius festivus. The sequence continues at coordinate 179,198,625 of OZ007556.1, forward strand.
TTTTACTACACTTCCATTTCGTTACTATGTACAATAATTTTAGTAAAATTAAATCGGTGTTGAAATAGATTAAACACTTATTGTAGTAATTTTCTTAGAGTGTGGGCAAGATCGTTGAGCCCTTGTGGTGACAATGCTAGCAGTTCCCCGTACATTCTTATCAATGTTAAATGCATTGGTAAGTGCGGGTCCCCATAAAATCGAACCATACTAGAGGATTAGTTGCACTACGGCTGTGTATGTCCACTAAATCATATTAGATTGAAGACTCCACTTTTTACCGAAGGTCTCATGTACTACAGGCTTAGAAAGATAAGCAGACCTTCTTACATGCGGTCTCCACTAGCGATGAATCCAGAGCATGCTTTAAAGCATGCGTTCATTATCGCAAGTAGAGACCGCCATCGTAGCTATACTTTCATCGCTTGCGATAGAAAGTATGCTCTCATCGCATACCATTCATCGCTTGCTTTATCGCAAGGAGAACTGTCATATTGTTCTGGCGTACCCAAATTTAATTTAACTGAGTTTGAGTTTTGCGTGCGGAGAAAGCTTTTGCTTGGGGTTTACGTTTTTCTAACAAAATTAAAAAAAAATCTGATTTGAAATTGTCCATAGAACTCATTTATATCCATTAAAATTATTCACTATACTAAAAAAGTATAAGATGAAATGCCCAGCCACAAAAATCTGACAGTTCTTCTGCTCTCTGCTTTCTGATTTGGCTATTGCGATTGCGATGGATTTATCGCTAGTGGAGACAGCGTGTTAACCCTTCCTTCAGTATTCAGTTTCCAGTTCAACTATAGGGTCCATTCTAAAATAACACGTAAATATTTTACACTGTAAGGCTAGGACCGCACTTGCGATTTTTCGTTGAGGCTATTAAAAAGTCGTAGTCGCTACAAATTATTGTCATGCACGCACTTGCGATTTTATTGCCGCGCGATTATTTAATCTCGAAAAATAAAACACTACTTTTTATGTAAGTGCACGCATTTGCTACAAATAAGTAGCGACAGAAAAATCGCTTGAAAAAATAGAACTTGTTTCATTTTTATAATCGCTACGATTTGTATTGCGATTTAAGGCCATGTGTCTTACTTTTTGCGAATAAAAAATCGTGGATTAAAAATCGCAAGTGCGTGCATGCCAATTTCTCTTTGCGACTACGATTATTAAGTCGTAGTAATTTAAATCGCAAGTATGGGCATATCCATTTGAGTACATGTGTTTCATTTAAGTTTACGACAATCGCAAGAAAAATGAAACAAATTGCGACTTTTCAATCGTCATGATTTGTTGGTAGCAAGTGCGTTCATTCTCATTTAAATTCATGTGTTCTATTTTTGCGACTAAAAAATCGTGCGATTGAAATCGCAAGTGCGGTCCTAGCCTAAGAGAGCAATAGGATTTGGCCGTTGAGTCAGATTAGAGGGAATGATTGTATTTTAGTTTTGATTTCATTCATTTATTTCATAAATGCAATTAAGGATAACAACAAGACCTTCTATTTAAACGAACAAAAACACTGCTAAGTTAATTGAGGACCAGGTTAAATTCATAAGGAAAATAATTGTTAAATTAACTGTCTGAAATCTTAAGTCAAAATGATTTGTAGCAGAACAGAAATTTACAGGAGACCTTGTTAAAGTAACAAAAACTTGGTTAAAATTAACACTGCGTCATATTACAATCTAGTCAGTTGTTCTCATTTACAAGAATTATTGTAATGTTGAAATAACACTATATCTTCTTAAATCAACCACAATTTTATCAAAAATAGTTCCACGCTAATTTAACCATGAATACAATATCATTAAAGTCATATAAATTTCCGAGGTCTCTACAACTTAATAAAGGCAACTGCCCCTAGTTAATTTAACAGGGGTGCCAGCACGTAACTTGATACAATCGAATTTTATCGATACAATCGAGCATCGGCAGCACCTATTTTGGTTTAATCGAGTCTCCACGATTGTTACTATACGTTTATATGGAGAATTGAACCGGAATTGAATCAGGATTTAGCATTTAGCTCCGTGTATACCTGGATCGGATTGAAATAGGATTTCTCGATCCGATGCCACTAAACGAGCTGAATCGAATCGAAAATATGCTTGAATACCAGAATCGAGGAATCGAAGAATCAAGTGTGTGTGCAACAACAGTGTAACAAAATGGAACCAGATTGTCATTTCGATTCGATTCGATTCCTCAATCTACTTTTGTAACCGGGGTATGTATCATCATATTTGGCAGCACACACTTGAAACTTGAAAATGACGTTTGAAACAAAATTTTTCACTCGACAGAAAAAAGTTATCGTCGGTCGGCAGTGATTTTTTTAAGAAATAGCATGGACAAACAAAAAAATGTCAATAAATAAGAAACAGACGGAGATTTCGAACATTTTTATGAGTTCTCACCAAGGAATGTCTAAAAGTGCCCAAGGAAGGAAAAACAGAAATTTTTTTTAGGTAAAACTTGCTGACTTCTCAAAATACACTGGGTTCAAAAAAACATCTCAAAGATTGGAAAATGATAGGTCGTTCTTAAAATATAAGTACATATGTACATAATATATGTATATATTTTTCAAATCATTTTTTTTAGACTTACAAGTTACCAAAAATATACTAAAAAGTACTTCCTCATCTTCACTTTCCGAATCAAAAACTATCAGAGAGATACCGATTTGACATTTCACTTTATATTTCACAATGATATTTTTGAGTGGAAGTCACAATGAAACTCGTTTCAAATTACGTGCCGCCAGAAATAATTTGTTTCGAGTTGAACTACGATCGACAATGCTCGATTGTATCTAGTTACGTGCTGGCACCCCAGGACACTTGATGAATTTTTACCCGATGTTTTTCTTTGAGTGTACTAAACAAACTGGCCACCAATTGAGCTAGAACCTCAAATGTCTGAATGACATGTTTACCAAGTCCAACGGTCAGCTCAGCTTGTGTGCATGGGTGGAGCACTTCGCACGACTCTCTTCACTGCACTGTAAATTCTGTTCCATCTAACACACCTCGATGTATTCGGCAAACCAACGGCTGCAAACACAGATATTCATCTAATAGGCTTCTCGCAATGGATCAATATTTAAATTGGACACACCATCATTCTGAAGTCATTCGGTTCACTTTCAAGTAGCATCGATTACACCATCCATCAGATTCAATTTGATAAAAACTTTCTAGCAACAATCCTTTCTAGAGAAATCTGGGAAGACTTGCTATTCCTGAAAGATGAATCAATCCATTTTTACACCGATGGATCACAATCTAATGACGGGGTTGGTGAAGGTGTATACTCAGGCAGACTAAATTTAAGTCTTCCAATCACTGTAGCGTGATTTAAGAAGTCCTGTATTGGCGTTAAGAAAATGTGATATCCGCAACTTCTCAAACTGCGAAGCAGCTGTTATATCTCTTCATTCTGTCTCTACCACCACAACAACAGCCCGTAACTGCCGATCGTTTCTGATGGAGATTTCGCAGCAGTTTAAAACTCATATATGCTCGGCACCTGGCTACAGGGACATTTCAGGAAATTGTAAAGCTGACGAACTACCCAAGAGTGGAACAATGATACCTGTATTTCCAGATAAGACAAATCTAGGTATTCCTATTATTATGTGTAAGCTTATTCTAAAGCAAGATGTGATAAAACAGATTTGGCCAATGTTGGATCTAAGTTCTCCAAAGGTTTAATATCTTTAAGCAGATCGCACACAGGCTCCGTAATAGTTGTTATAACAAGAGTCAGTTTGATAGCCAAGCACACAACGCAGCTTAAAATTAGTTCTAACGATTTCTGCAGAAGCTGCATGGACGGAGAAAAGGAGGAATCGATCCCTCACCTTCCATTCGGGAGAATTCTACCACAATGATCTTAGTGATCTGGCAAATATAGATCGATAAAGGCAATCTCCCTCGCTTCATAAGGAGCTCAAATTAGTTCAACGATTAGAGAGAAAGTCTCCAAGATTAAATGGAGCTACTCATGGTATAAGGTATGCCGGTTTTCCTGCTGACCGACAAGTCAACCTACCCCTATACCCAAATTAGTACATTTTTGAAACAGCATGATTTGGTGTTACGTGGTCTCTATCAGGTTTTAGCCCTAATCGTTTTCATCCGTTTACACTTCTCCTACGCAGGTAAATGCGAACTGAATACGGGTCGTACCGAATGGTCCCGAATAGGTGCAAAGAGTATTAATGTATTTTTTAAAAAACAAGCCCCCCAAGTTCAAAGAATTTGTGTACGAAACTCATAAATTCTTGAAAAATAATAAAACCGGTATTCCAAATAAATCATTTAAATAAAAAAGCAAAACCTTAAACGAACTCGTTACTAAATTCTCGGATGAATAATAAACCCATAAAATATGATTAATCTTTCCTTTTCCCGTCATTTTATTTCAATTTTCCCAAATTAAAGCCTCAATATCCCTACCCCTGCAGAATTTCCCTATACCTCTTTTCTCTATCTCTAAGAACAGAAAAAAAAATAAAATATTTTTTATATTTTCTGGTTGTGATGCACATTTACCTATACCTAAAGCTTAACACACAAACAACCTAGAGTAATCTTCAATCATCTCCTCTTTTTCCGAGTGAAGGACTTTAAATTAGAAATGGCAAAAAAAAAATAATCCTTCGTTTTATCTTTCCATTTTTTGCAGTACCCGCCCACTTCACAACGAAAAACAAACAAATCTCCGTGCCCAAAGGCAAGCAAGTCCACGTCCAGTGCAACGTCCAGGGCGACAATCCCATTGACATCAAATGGAAAATGCAAAGCACCCAACAGTATCTAGACGAATCCTTGGACTCAAGGTAACTAAAAGATATAGATGCATAATTTCCTTCTTTTTTTTATTGCTATTTCTATAAAAACTCAAACACAAACACAAATAGATACACTATTCGAGATCAGGTGCTTGACGACGGAATGGTCTCGGAGCTCGGCATCTCCCACACCTACCGACAAGACACAGGCATCTATATCTGTCAGGCGAGCAATGCATTTGGGCAGGTAAGTCTTAAAGCTACAAAAACCATATCCAATCTCCTCGAGCTTTGTGTTTGTTTTTTGTTTTTGTCTTAAGGACGACATGTCAATACAGCTCATCGTTCAAGAAGTGCCCGAACAACCAAAAAACCTCCGCATCAATTCACAACAATCGCGCAGTCTTCAGCTCACCTGGAGCCAGCCATTCGCTGGAAACAGTCCAATCGAGGAGTACCATATATTCTACAAGCAAATCACAGGTAAGGACACAACAAAAAACAAACTTGAAAAAGTTAAATCCTTTCATTTCCTAATTACTTTCTCGATGCAGACATTTGGCAAAATGCCGAGCGCATATCCATCACCGGCTCTCAAACGGTTGTGAACATCCAGAACCTGCGTCCCGCCAAGGCATACCACATACGAATGTCGGCAGAGAATAAATTGGGTTCATCTGAGTTCTCCGAGGTGGTGCAGGTCACCACCCTCGAGGAGGTGCCGTCCGGGCCACCGTTGAACATTCGCGCCGAGGCAAAGAGCTCCACGGAGATTTCCGTCACATGGGATGCACCCGATCGTGACCACTGGAATGGCATCCTACTTGGCTACTATGTGGGCTATCAGATGTCATCGTCGCCCGAGGACAAGGAAATCAATCCGACGCAAGGCTTTAGCTTTAAAACTGTCGAAGTTAGGTCACACTTTGGTGGCGAGACCGTTTTGGCCAATCTGAACAAGTTCACCCAGTACCATGTGATTGTCCAGGCATACACCAGTCAGGGTAGTGGTCCACCGAGCAAGGAGGTGGCCGTCCAGACCCTGGAAGATGGTGAGTCTATTACGCCAGTTATAATTGCTTTCCGTGTATAACCGAATAAATCGCCTTTGGCAGTTCCGTCATCACCACCAGAGAGTCCGCAATGCGACGTACTCGGTTCGACGTCTATTTACATCACCTGGTCACCACCGGATGTCGATGGGCAGAACGGCAAAATTAGAGGCTACAAAGTGTTTTACATATCAGTGGATGAACTCTATGGTAAGTGGGCAATAACTGTAATGAGAAAATCGTCTACCATCTACCCATCCATCCACCCGCGCGACCCTCCTACAGACTCTTCTGTATGAAGTCCCTTTTGAGAGTAGGTAATATTATGTGTGGCAGAATAGCCACTTCGCTCTTAATAATATTGGAAAGCCAATGTTTTGGGTTTATTGCAATATTGGAAGATGGCCAGATTTGGAAACAGTGAGGTGAGGCATAAAAAGAGCGATGTTTGGCTCGCTTGCACAGAATTAATCGAATTTTACAGATTCCAGAGTTTGAGTGCAATTTGGTAGCAATGAAGGAAATAAGTTGATTAAGGGATCGAACGAGTATTTCTCGCCTTCGGAGGGTTCTCTTTGAAGGTGTTTAGCAGTGTTCAGTTGAGAGGAGGAAAATATTAAAAAATAAAAGAAACCTTAAATACCAAACAAACTTTATGGCTTCTATAAACAAATTGGAAACCTTGACGGGGTTATAAATGTAGACCAATGTTTCAAAGTATTTTTTTGAATAACAAAAAGCTTTGTTTAACCATTCTCTTTACAGTAGACTTGGACTAGAACAGCGATTTTTTGCGATTTTAATATATTTGATTTATTTAATATATTTTTTAGTCAAGGACGTCGGGAGAAATTTCGGGCCCGGGTCGTAATAAAAAATGATAATGATTGACAAAAATTGAAAACCAATTTCAGGACTCCCTAATAAAAGCCGGACCTTCCCACCTACACTTCTTCCCCCGCTGTCAAGTTTCAACGGTCTCTGGGGTTATTAGCTTTGAGTCCTATTTATTGATTTTTTTCCCTCGATATTCATGATTTGTATTTTAGTAGACCTTTCTTCGAACGGTTCTGGCGGACATTCTGATAAGACTTTTAGAACCAGTTGTGCAAATTTTGATCACCGGATCGACCACGTTTCAACTTGGTTTTGTGTGAGAATTAATGTACAAATTAACCAATGTCATACAAGCAATTTTTAAATATCCAATCGGATATCAGATACTTGAATCCTGGTCGAAGTCGGTAAGTGAGCTAAAATCTTAAACCGCGGATGATCCACGTTTGTTTGGCGGGAAATACTTTCCCAAATCGTTCTTTTTTATTTTGATTACACAACAAGACATTTTTTTAAGAGAGTAAGCAATTGAAAGTGCTTATAATTTCGGCCAAGGGGTGTGAAAAATTGGTATTTTAAAATTTTTCGTTTAAAATATATTCACGCAGAAAGGTTTACTTAATTCATGCTCAGGTATCCCAAACATCAATTACATTTTTTTAAAACTAGTTTTTTTTTAAGATTTCTAGATACTCGTACAAAGTTTTACTTGCATGTACATAATGTAGGTACTAAATGGCAAATTATGCACTCGGAAAAAAATGAACTCGCGATTTTGATCAGACTTCACATAACGATGATAGTGAAGAACAAAAAAGTTGGTATCGCAATTCTTTCCTTCTGTCTGTTCGACTAAAGCATGGCCGATTTTGTTTAAACTTGGTTGATAGCATTTTCCAATTTTTTATAGTCGTATTTTTTTTCTTGTAAGATCGTTTTCTCAAAAAGTGTACAACCGGTTTTGATCACTTTTTTTATGCTAAAGCTTGTCGTTGTAGAGGTTTCTTTAAAAAAATAAGCTTTTATATACTTACAAAATTTTCAAAACCACTTTTAAGACAAATTTTTTTATTACTGTACGAATGAAAATTAAATTTCCGAAAAAATATTGAACCGTTTTTGACGTATCGTATTTTCCAAAAATTCAAAAAATATTTTTTTTTTAAGGTTTTGAAATGCAATCGTTTTTAACCTTTTTAGAAGCATCTCTATACAAAATTTCATTAAAATCCGTTATGTCGATAATGAGAAATTCAAAATTAGAAAAATCGGTTCTATCGTAGGTACAAGCTGTAAAATCTTAATTTCAATTTTTTTTATTAAATTAAAGATCATAAAAATTAATTGAAAGAAAAAAAATTTTATCAAAATTCTAGGCGCCGTTATCGAGAAAAATACGATTTTTGAAAACCATTTTTTTTAACATTTTGTATAGTGAGTACCTTTATTTTTTGGTAAAATAATTTTTTTCTCACATATTGTAGATTATATTGAGAAACTTTTATTTATCAAGTTTAAAAAAAATTGCATGGGGTTTTCGAAATATATTGTAGATTATATTGAGAAACTTTTATTTATGAAATCAAAAACCAAAAAATGGTTCCATGGGGGGTACCCTCAATAACTTTTTTCGGAACATTTTTTTCAACCATTGCCTTTAACTTTAACTAAATGAAATTGTTTTGTATTTTTATTTTTAAAATCTGTCGAACAGTTTTTGAGAAAAAAAAATATTCATAAAATTTCGAAAAAAATTCGTATGACAGGTATCGTTATTTTGGTGCTGTGTGGGGCTTGGGGTGTCTGACATGTGTGCCTTGGTCTTTTTCGATCCCGTGCTTGAATATGATTCGTGGATTTTGATTTGTATGCCAAACCATTATTTTCGATAACGCAATTTGCTAAAGTGATTTGTGACTCAATTTCGCAGTTAGAAAACCCAGTTAAAGACAAAAATATTGATAAGCCCGAAAAAATGCGCTTGCAAGAAAATTGACTGACTAACTGAAATTGATTGATCAAACAATATTTGTGCAAGCAGGATGATTGCATATTTGACGATAGCAACATCTAATTTAAAAAATGACGATCAAAATTTGACGTTTTTCAAAATGGCCAAAGAAAAAAGATTCCTCATTCAACACAATATTCCATCTTTCAAACATCAGTGAAAATATTTCTGACAGAGTATCTTTTCATAGCGTCATGACGTCATCATCCCAATTGTTTTTGGATGGAAATTTAACTTGAAGGGCCTTGACTAAATGAGTGCCAGTCAGTGGGTGTTGACCACATACCTATGAGAATCAAATGCTTGTGTTATATTGCTGTCATGCAGGTTTTCTGAGCACATTTTATTTTATTGGAAGACTTTGTTTGTATTTTGCATACATTGGCCAAATTCCTAAACGCAAGATTTGCAAAGCAAAACACCTGCAAAGCAGATATAGCAAATCAGAATACGCATAATGTAAGAGAATTACGCAAGAAATGTTTGACATTTGCACAAATGCCTCTGCATTTGCGCAAGAAAGTAGCATCGATCGCATTTTGGGACACTCTGCTTAGCAGAGACTTTTGTATTTGCATTTTGGGACGGTTTGCGTAGCAGAATTTGTGCAAGATATGCGTTTAGGAATTTGCCCATTCTCTTTTTGCCTCTCTTTATATTTTTCAAAATGTACCCTCGTTTTGTTTTGTCATATAGAACAGAATTGAATGCCACCGACGATATTTAGTTTTCATGGGGCAGAGAGATTTTGTGTTGTTTACTGCTACACAATTCTTCCTTCAATTTCGTGTTCATCATTTTAAGGTTAATAAGTCTTTTCGTTATACGCATCTTACTTAGCCATGCCAATAGAATTTTTATAAGTAGTTAAAAAACTGCTTATTTTAATCCTCTCATTTAACATTATTGGAACGATTTATACAGTTCACGAATAAAATGAACAAAAGTGTACACGACAAAATGCATCCCTGTGGCACTCCAACAGGCACTGAAAAGATTTATGGTACGAGTACTAATGATTTCATCAAAGTTTTCAGCTCTTGAATGGATATTCTTGATGCAATTATTGAATAGAAAAATAATTTTCTATCATTGCTGTCGAATGTGGACTTAACATCAATAGAATATCTAAACAAATAAATATTAAATTATTTAAACTTCCTCTGAAAAAAAAAGTTTAACTATTAAAAACCGTTCTTTTTAATAAAGAAAATTCATATTTCGTCCGGCTTTTTTTACATTTTCGCCAAAGTATTAGTATTTCGTCAAATATATTTCTTCAAGGTCTTCTTATAACAAGACAATACTCACGAAAGGTAACATGATGGCTTCCTCGGATTTTTGATATTTCTAATTCAATCAAGCGGTAATCAACAAAAAATTATTTATGCGCTTTTGGGCGACGTCATTTACCATCAAGGATTGAAATAAAGAACAGATGACTCAAAATAATTCCTACAAGTTTTGTGATTTGGAATTTTTTGGTGAATTCAACTCGTCAATTTTCCCTCTTTACATGTCAATTATAAGCCCTACATAGATTTCTGGAACTCCTTGTTGTTTGAGGGCAAACTATGTACATATATCAGGTCTTATGGTTGCTTATCGATTGCTTTTTCAAAATCAACCAACAGGATATCCAAATCTTCTAAGCAATATTGAAATATGCTTGCAGAATGACCATGGACTGCATTTGGGAATGATATACCCATGACAAGCATGCACTGGGCTTCAGACAGCATAACTATTTTTCGGATGCGGATATCCAACACTCGCTGAACGATTATTACAACAACTTTCCGTATTAACCTTTCCCTAGTACATTAGAAGAAGGTAACTTTCTCTCTATTGATTGATTCCTTCTATTGATTCGGCCGATCTCCCAACAGTTTTGAATTTTTTGATTTCTTAACCGCCCTAGTAACTACTTTAGAAGCTATATTTTTTCTAAGATATGCTAACCCATTGCAGAGGTATTTGGCGAGGTTTTGCTATCTTAGATATTTTTTCTATGGTCCTTCGAGATTTCTGCTACAAAATAACAGCATTATTAAATGCACCCTTGTTGTTGAAGGGTAAAAGATCTCGATTTCACTCTCACTTTAACATAAATATAAAACAAAAAACCCATACCCCCATCATATTAAAGATTTCTCTTATTTATTTTCACAGAAAAAGATCCAGAAGTGGTTAAGTCAACAAACCAGTATCTGACGATAGAGAACTTAAGGAAATACACCAACTATACGGTATGGGTTTTGGCATACACCAAAGTCGGCGATGGCATGAAGACAAAACAGTTTTATTGTCGCACACACGAAGATGGTAAGCACTAGGTTTTTCTTACACACGATATACACTTACTCAAACTCATGGCACTTATCCTTCGTCTCCATAGTTCCGTCTGCACCGCAGGACATTAAAGCCATACCAGCTTCTAATACAAAAATAATAATCTCTTGGCTACCGCCAGAGAGTCCCAATGGCGATATCGTAAGGAACACCATGAACGAAGACGTATGTTGCGTTCTATAGATTTTTTTTTTTTGTCTTCCTATTACAGACGGGCTACACATTTTACATGTCAGTCCTGGAGGGTGGTCGTGAAGAAGGTACTCATAAACGGGTTCTGGGTCCCTTTGTTGAGATGCATGAAACGCAGCGACTGCAAGAAGCAGCAACGTATCAATTCTGGTTGACAGCTTCGACGAAAACGGGTGAAGGCGAAAAAACTCAAGTTGTAACCGTTCCCCCCAACAATAAAGTCCCCGCAAGGATTGTATCGTTTAGCCAGAAAATTGTAACGCCGTGGAAGGAGAACCTAATTTTGCCCTGTCGGAAGGTGGGAGCCCCAGCTCCAGTGACTATTTGGCGGCAAGATGGTCACTCTATGGAAACGAACTCTCGCAAGACCATAGCCAAGAACGGAACACTCTTCATAAGAGACTGTCAGAGTACCGATGCAGGCAACTACACCTGCAGTGTGGAGAACACCTGGGGCAAGGATGAAATCGTGTACAGCTTGATCATTAAAGTGCCCCCAGAACCACCAAACTTGACCGTTGTCAATACCTACACTGATAGCTTGCATCTGGAGTGGGTCGATAACAGTCATGGGGGCAGTCCGGTTTTGGGCTATGTCATCAACTACAAGAGAGACAACGGAGACTGGGAAGAGTTGCAAATCGATTCGAAGACTAATTCGCACTTGTTAAGCAATCTGTGGTGCGGCACAAGGTATCAGCTGTATATAACAGCTTATAATAAAATCGGAACTGGGCTGCCTTGTGATATAGTGAATTCATTCACCAAAGGGAATCCCCCTGTGCAACCGAAGCACTCGCAGATGATAACTAATAACTCAACAAGTGTAACGTGCTGGCTGGACTCTTGGGGCGATGGAGGATGTGGCATTTTGTACTTTATGATCGAGTCGAGACAGTATGGAAGGTAAGTCCCGTTCTGCAAAATATCCGAATATTTTGAACATCCAAGGAATATCCGAACGATTTCAGTAAGTCTTACTAAATTTTCTAATACCTCATCCTGAATTTAAAGAATTAAGAACGATTTTTGTCTTATACTTAACTTAGGTTGGAGAGAAAGACTTTCCCCGGATATTTTTTGGATGATTTCAAAATTTGGATAACATCTTACAGACATTTAATCTTACTTTAACATATTTTTATTTTTTTTTAGATCACAATGGAACGTTGTGTCAAATCACATAGCACCGACAGAACGGATATACACCGTAAGCGACCTAAACCCTGGCACAAAATACCAACTAAAAGTCACTGCCCACAACAACGCTGGATCTACAACAGCTGTGTACAACTTTACAACACTCTCTCCACAAGGAGGTATGCCTAAAGGTTCCCACTTTGGCTCCGATTTCTTTAACAATTCTTAATTTGCTTCCAGTCATCTACAACACTGACCATTCTAATCCAGTTTCGCACATGAGTGATAGTCCTTTCTATGCCAATTTCAAAGTTCTTCTTCCGGTGTGTCTATCAATGTTCATCCTCTTAGCTTTAGTTGGGATAGTTCTTCTTATTCGAAAGAGAAGTAAGATTCTGTTTGGTTCTTGTTTTTGTCAAGCATAAAATTCAACTAACTTTCCCTCCGTTTAGAACTCAATAATCAAGCTCGTGTGCCACCACCTTCCATGTCAGAGTCTCCATCGCTGGCCAACTTGCAAAACAAACAAAACCGGGACCAACAATACCTCGCGGTGCGTTGTAATCCTGGCAATCGAAATTCAAACTCCAACGATTCTGGAAGCTTTAAAGCCGAAGGCAACGAATACATCGAGGACATTTGCCCCTATGCGACTTTTCAACTCAACAAACAAACCTACAGTGAAAGTTCGTATAGTGGAAATGTTTATAGTGGGCCTTATCACTCAGTGCGAGGGTCTTTCGTGTATCATGATGTTAAGCCCGATAGTTATCATGTAGGTTTTCAAAATCCATTCAATTGATAAAACTCATAATACCATCTTTCTTCCATGCAGACTAAAGAGCCAGAGTACACGAAAGTCCGGAGAAAAGGTGGACGCCTGCGTGATCCACACTCCGAGAGTCAAGGTAATTTCAAATCTATGCTTTAAGTGTCCTTCAATAGCCCCATCCTTAGCTTTAAGGCCTGTTGATTATTTTCTATTTATCGAAATTTTTTAAACACCATAATCATTCACGAAATCATAATCATTATGTTTTCTCATCTAACTCATCATCTAAACTCACTGAACATCATCTCAACATCATTTACACAAAACACCATAATAATGACATAATACAACACATGTGTCAAAAACGCTCCTCTGGCCAAACCTCTAAAAATTCCCGTATCATCAAAAACAAAACAAAAAAACCTGCCTGAACCGATACTAAAAAAAAAACGAAAAAAACCTCTCCTTATCCATGACATCCTGCCAAAAACATATCGAATGTCATCTTGCAACAAAAAAAATCGCCCATCAAATCGTACTAAACTTTTTAGAATCGGACAATCCAGGTTCAACAGATTCCGAAGTTAGGAAAATCCTAACACTTCACATACCAATTACAGAATATGACACACTCGGCTCCGAGTCAGACAACGATGTTAGCTCACGTGCCGTCAATTCAGCCAAATATAGACCGCAGAGGGGTGAGCTAAAAAATTCGCTCAAGTCCTAATCGAGTCTGAAAGATAAATTTTGAATTTTTTTTTTCGCCAACTCTTAGATCCACAAGAAGAGACGTCTTCATCATCGGAGACAACGCCTACAAGTATGTCGCGCAAATCGAAACCGCCGTTTTCAACTCGCAAATCAGGGAAGTCGGCGGCAAATGTGCCAAAGCGACATGTACGTAGCTCCAGTGGGTACTCCAGCCACAACGAAGAAACCACTTTTAGGTAAGATATGGTAAGCGATGTTGAATATCTAGTTTGCATGTTAATTTTAAAAAAAAAACTACTATTTTCTACAATATTGGTGTTGTGTTTATATTTGCATTCGTATTAACTTTTGTGCTTTAGTTGGAGTGAGTTGATGGCTGCCATTATGTATGTTTTTGCTTAAAGGGTGTTCCAAAAAAAAAAAAACATTTTTTTGAATATTCTGAACACTGTTATTGTCTTGCCGAATTGTCTAGAATATTATACAACTTTTTTTGATGGTTATACATCAATGCCGGCGGTAGGGCTAACCAAAAACGTGAGTCTAGTGTATACGTACGGTGTAGCACTTAACCTTACGGAAAAAGTAAATTTTCACAGTTGACATTTAAAAAATCCGAAAAATGTTGTTTTTTTTATTATCTGCTCCAGAAAAAGCATTTTCAGGGCAATCAATTGATACATATTTGCAACGAAATAACACCGATACGTCAAAATTTAATGTGTCCTTATCTGTCAAACCACTTAATATCAAATTTCGAATTAAATATTCAAAATAAAGATCGTTCTCCATCTGTCAAGTCATGAACTGGGTGATGACTATGATGCTAATGGATTAAAAATTTTAGTTTTCTCCGCTTATATTTACTGTGACAATTTCCATTACAAGATGTGAGTAATGTCAATTGATTTATAAATCTCTGACAGAGGAAATGAGATGAAGTGCGGAAACGTCAAAATTTGGTTGAGTGTGAACACCATCTAAAGCAGAAAAAAGACAGCAAGGGCCTGATTACATTATTCTTTTTTTTCTGTTGTTTCGCCTTTTGTTTTTTGACATATTTAGTGTGAGGCGAAGAAGTGTTCGTTTCTAAACCCCTCACCCAAACTGTCAAAAAGACGAAATGATCGAAAAAAAAAGAATCGTGTAGTCAGGATCCAAAGTCAAACTTGAGTATCACAATTTTCGTGCACCATTAATGCTCTGAAAAAATAGTTCTAGTATTTTGCATCAGATAACATCTCCGTTCATTTACATTAAGGTGGACAAATTTAATGTTGTATCAAATAAGATACCTGTTGAAACATAAGCCTAACAAACTTTACGTTACGTCGTGGATAAAGTTAGTGCGTTCTTTTTCCTGTAAATTTCAATCTATAGTTCATTGAAGTTCATATAAAATAAAATTCTACTTAAATGCACAGAAAATGTTTTCAATATTTAAAAAACAATGGCGCAAAATTTTAATTGAATTAGTATGATGCTAAAGCTGTTTTAGTAGGTTAAAACAGCGAATTTGAAAATTTTATTCGATTATAGCATCATATTTTCTCTATCCTTTTATTTAAGTTAAAATCAGCTAATACCTGTTTTATTTTTTTAGTATCGTGCTAACTTCATATGACTCTTTGACATTTACAAACATCAAAACAGGTCCGTTCACTTAGATGCTTGCATGAACTGCCATTACTTAAGGTGTTCAGAAGCAATTTATTAAAAAAATAGCCTTAGCACGATACTAGTTAGAAAATGTTTAAAATTAAGAAAGAGTTAGTAATCTACATAAAAATTAACAAATTGTTGAGTGGTATCATACTAATATTTTAAATACTTATCTGTTCAGAATTTTGCGCCAATGTTGAAATTACGACTGCATTATTATGTATATATGTTTATTGGGTTGATGTTTTTTTTATAAATACCGCACACTCAAAGTTTTTTGTTATACCCTTTATATGCCAGAGACACAGTTTGAGCTTAAGAGTCCCGACACTCACACTTTGTTTTTTAAATCATTCAACAAAAAACTTTCACTTTTCTATGTCAAAAAATAACTTTTTTTAAAAATGAATTTCGGTTACACAGAAAATTTTCCTTCTAAGATTTGCAAAAGATCATAAAATTTTTATTACCTTTTACTTGCGACTTATAGGTACTATAAATCAAGTTATGCATTCGTAAAAAAAATCTAACTCGAGATTTTGATCAAAGTTGACATTACGATGATAGCGAAGACGAAAAAAGTTGGTTTCGAAATTCTGTCTGTTTGTTCGACTACAGCCTCGCCCAATTTTCGTTAAACTTGGTAAACATGGTTTTTAAATTCTTCCCCCCACATGTTTTTTTTTCGAAATTTTAAAAAATATTTTTTTTCTCAAAAATGTCCCACAAATTTAAAAAAAAATTCAAAAAATTTCATTTAGTTAAAGCTAGGAAATGCTTGAAAAAAAAAATCCAAAAAATGCTTATTTTTGGTACCACCCTTGGAACCAATTTTTTGTTTTTTGATTTTCTCAAAAATGGTACAACTGATTTTGCTCCCCAGCAGTTTGAATGTTATTGTGTATTCAAATTTACAAAAAAACATTGTTTGGATTCTTAAACAAAAAAATTTCCAAACTCAATATTTTAAAAACCCTCGATTTTTTTAAAACTTGTTAAATAAAAGTTTCTTAGTATATGTTACAATACGAGTATGTAAGAAAAAAAATAATTTTACCTAAAAATCGTAATTCGAAAATCGTATTTTTCTCGAAAACGGTTGCGAGAATTTTCCTAAAATTTTTTTCCTTTCGATTAATTCTTACGATCTATAATTTAATAAAAAAAAATTGAAATTAATATATTACTGACGATTTTATCGACATAAAGGATTTTAATGAAATTTCTTACAGAGAAGCTTCTTAAAAGGTTAAAAAAACATTGCAGTTCAAAAGTTTAAGAAAAACATTAAAAAAAAAAACATTTTTTTGTATATATAACAAACATTTTAGTAGAGCAAAACAAATATGTATGTGCAGAATTTTGAAAATATGGATACCGAAAACTTTTTATTCGTAAAGATTTGCATAATTGTAAAATAACTGTAAAATCCTAAAAGTTCACTTTTTGACACAAAACTGATGTTATTATAAAATAAATATCTAATTCTTCAAAAAAAACTGCCTTTTTAATGTAATGGTACATCAAAACGTGACTATTTAGTACAGAATCAAAGAATTTGTTTTTTTTTATTTGTTATTTATCAAATCAACTCTGTACATATATTTAAGCTTTAGGCTTTTGATCATTTAAAAACAAATATTTACCCATATTTTGGACACTGAATTTTTTAGAAACCGATTTTTATCGTTTTAAAAACATAGAGTTTTCAAAAAAATTAGAAATGTTTCTAAAAATTTAAATACACATTATTTTTCAACCATTAGCTAGGTTTTATTAAATGAAATTTTGAAAAAATGAAAACATTTTCTAAACTTTCGAAAAAAATTGTATAGCTCCCATACCGTTAGTTTTGGTCTTTAAAAAAAAAAAAAAACGGGTGAGGGAAAGATTTAAAATGCCATCTTCCAAGTTTAAAAGAAAATCGGCCGAGCCATTAAGGGTGTAGTCGAACAGACAGACAGAATTGTGAGACCCACCATTTTCGTTTTCGCTATCATCGGTTGATTAAAACCTCGAGTTTTTATCTTTATCTTATTAGAAAAAAATACCCACCATATAAATGCTAAAAATGGTTTTCGAAAATCGTATTCAATTCACGTCACGTAAGCAATTCACGTCACCTCTGCGAGAGATAACCTAACCCTTAAATAACTCTCAACATTGTCAATAAAATACTACAATTTGTATGTAACAAACTTTTGGTAAAAATGTTTCCCAAAACTCTTGAAAATGTTGGTAGTCCAGTCAAATTAAATTAATTAATTCGAAATATCTACGAAAAATATTGCGTCGAATTTTTTTTTTGTTTCTTAAAGAGTACCTATTGGAGAGTGTAAATCCAAAAAGTTCGAACAAAAAACGCCCATGCGTTGTCCGCCATTTTGAAAAAGGCTTTGGAAAGCTTGAATTCGATTTTCTCGGCTCCTATCATATATAGAGCTGTATTTTTTTTGTAGGTTTGTACGTTAAAATATCTTCTTTAACTTTTGTTGAGAATCAATTATGAAACCTCTTTCCAAAAAAAGTTATCGACGAAAAACTGTCGAGATTTTGAAGTAGAAAATGGTTTTTAACGTTTATCTCGCCTCATGTTCATCTGATCGAAAAAATACTTAAGTTATTTTTTATAGATGACTTTATTTCCTACATTTTGGTATATTCACATTTTATGTGCGACAAAAACTGTAGGAAATATTACCTGTCAAAATGGCCAATATCCTGCGAAAATTAAAAAAAAAAGAAATTTACTCACGTTTGAAAATTTTCAAATTTGATTGTGTTCATTATGAAATTTAAAGAAACAGTTCAAACTCTTTTCCACAACACCACCGAGGTAGAGTTACGGCGCATTTTTTGTAATATGGGGTCTCCAGGAGGTATAATCCAGATCCAACGATGTTGATAGCAACGTTTTGGGAGCCGCCGCCGGAGAAAAAGTTTTTATTGCGTTCTTCAATGGGAAGGAAAATGGGTCACTGGATTCTTTGCGATATAGCGACTTTGTTAAAACGTCAAAAAAACTAAGTTTAATCTATCTTCATTGCCTCTTAGTGCAGCAGCTGCTCGGCAACACACATTCCGTACCTACCATCAAGTATAGACTTGGATCGATGTTCACCATGACCCACTAAAATGGGGTTGGAAAAGAACTCCGAGAGGATTAGAGTCAGTTACAACCACTCAGGATCCAGCTCCACAAAGCATATTGCAAACTATATCCTGCAAATGCAAGGGCCAGTGTGGTCGAGCTGTGGCTGTCGGAAATCTGGTCTGAATTGTTCCTTAATATGTTTCTACTGTGGAAAAACATGCGAGAATGTTCCTTCCTTGCAAAATTTACTGGAAGATGAAGACGCATATGAAGACTTTTCCTCACCTGAAAACATTGAAGAAACTACCAATGACGATCCCAGCACTAACAACGTTAATATGATCTTTGACGTTCGCACGCCTAGCCCAAAAAAAAAGGAGATAAGAACGACATGAAAAAACTATGCCACATTGAGCTATCGATAGGCTGATATAGAAACGAAAACGATTTAATCGTGGATTATACCTCCTGGGGACACCACATTAAAAAAAACGCGCCATAACTCTACCTCGGTGGTGGTGTGGAAAAGAGTTTGAACTGTTTTTTTTAAATTTCATAATGAACATAATCAAATTTGAAAATTTTCAAACGTGAGTAAATTTCTTTTTTTTTTTAATTTTCGCAGGATATTGGCCATTTTGACAGGTTATATTTCCTACAGTTTTTGTCGCACATAAAATTTGAATATACCAAGATGTAGGAAATAAAGTGATCTATAAAAAATAGTTTAAGTATTTTTTCGATCAGATGAACATGAGGCGAGATAAACGTTAAAAACCATTTTCTACTTCAAAATCTCGACAGTTTTTCGTCGATAACTTTTTTTGGAAAGAGGTTTCAAATTTTTTTCTCAACAATAGTTAAAGAAGATGTTTTAACGTACAAACGTAAACAAAAAATCCAGCTCTATATATGATAGGAGCCGAGAAAATCGAGTTCAAGCTTTCCAAAGCCTTTTTCAAAATGGCGGACAACGCATGGGCGTTTTTTGTTCGAACTTTTTGGATTTACACTCTCCAATAGGTACTCTTTAAGAAACAAAAAAAAAATTCGACGCAGTATTTTTGTAGATATAAAATACTAATTTGATTGGACTATGGGCACATTTTTGACAGTTACCAGCAAGTAATGTCCAGCATTATGTCCGCCCCATTTTTACCGTCTAAACCTTAACATATTTGTCAGTTTGTTTAATAAAGGACAACAGACAAGATGTTACTGCACATGTCAATTCCTATATAAAAACGGGCCCATATTTTTGTTCAGCCAATATGTGAATGTTAAATTTAAAAATCATAATTTTTTGTTTGCATGAAACTTTATAAATATATTTTAGTAAGAAATAGAAAAAAAAAAAAACAATTTTCTTTCTTATTTAATCGCATTTAAATTTTTATATAGTTTGTAGTATATAAGGCTATCAGAGCAACAATACCAGATTAATGATGCTTTTTGTTTAATTTTTCCAGAAAGTGAACCATTGCTGTTTAGACAAGAAAATTCCGCATCATCTGTAACTAAAACATTTATCATTGTCATGGTACTGTTGCTTTGATATCATCTCATTAATATTTTTCATTCTTTTTTTTTAATAAATTGCTTTTTACTTTACTATCGCTTTCATCATATTAAATATTTTGCTATCGCTTTTTGTCATTTTTTTTGTAACAAAACTTCATTTATATTTTATAATATTTAAAATTTTAATGCATGTGCTGATTAATATAAAAAATTTATATTATTCTTGAATTATTAATAAAAAATTATAAAACTTTTTCGTAGCATATCGAATTATCCAAATTATCAGGACCACATTAATCCTCCAGCAAGATTTTCCGACAATGGTGAGAAAAAATCACAAAACTCACCACGGATACGTGCCAATCCGAAACTTCAAAGGGAAGCATTTCAAATAAATGTGTAAAATATAAACTTTTAAAATTCTACACAAGCACACAAACTGCAACTACAACAACAAAGTAAAACTATTTTTAAAAACAAATTACAAACCAAAAAATAAAATTAAATTAAATACAAAAATAGAAAATATACTTCCATAAAATAATAATAATAAAAAAAAACAAATTCTCCATTAAAATATGATTAAAAATAAATCTAATTCTTGCATGCCAAACAACAAAACAAAAAATAACACAAAATTTCAACACAAAAAAAAATCATTTTTTTACCGAGTGTACTGTATTGATTAATTGTATGTAATTAATTTATTAATTCTTAATATAAAACAAAACAAAAAACAAGAAAAAACTAATAAAAAGACTTACTTTATAAAATAACACAAAACAACAAAATAATAATTATTATGATGAGTAGATTCTACTAAAATACGCCTTAGACTATCTAAGAATAATTATAAAAATTAAATTTACCAAATATTATATAAAAACACTTCTAAATTTAAAAAAAATAAATAAAAACATTAAAGAGAAATTGGAAAAAATCTGTATTTTTTTAAATTAATTTCAATAAATTCTAATTAAAAAAAAAATTTTTTTTTGTTAATACATAATTAAAATTTATAGATATATTTACTATGAAATAAATAATTTGTTAGATAGTTATAAAGATAAAAAAAATAATAATGAAAATATTTATATATATACACATTATGAATAAACTATATAAAAGTACAGACAAAAAAAATGTAACCAATAACAGGCAAAGAATGTAAATAGTGATATATTAAATATATAATTGTAATATAATTGTAATATTTAAAAAATAAAAATTAGAACAATTAAGGAAAACCTATTAAGTAAAAGAAAATGGTAAAATACAATTAACAGGATATTTGTAAAATAAAATCCAAACTTTTTTTTTGAATAGAATAAACACTTTTTGTATTTTCCCTTTTTTTAAAGGCCAGTTTTTTACTTATACCTAATTTTATTAAATTTTTTTATTTTTTACTAAACCAATAGTCTATAACTAAAATGTAACTCAAACAATATGCCAAATAAAATTATTCACACAGATAAACACGTAAAGCCTTATTTATTAGAATTCTCCAGAAAACCTTCAATCAGTTGAATAATTACAATATGCCTACAGTATTTATACAACAGCGCCACGTATTGCAATAATTATTATTTAAAATATGTTTTTCTATCCATAATAGTGTTCATACCGGATTTGTGTCAAATAAGCATTTAAATTTTATTGATTTCTTTCTAAAACTATTTCTTTAACTTATTTTTATTAAGAAAAATTTATACATATGTTTTAGTTTGGTATAGATGGTATACTGAAACACCTTTATACAGACTTTAATTCACCTCCAAAACTGCTTTTAAGTTAAATAGCCTGTAATCAGAGTTACCGCAGTTTTTATAAATACTAGTTCCGCTAGTATAAAGTCGGGTTAAAGAGTGACTTTATACACTCTGAGATTCGGTTTTAAACAGATAAGGATTCTAATTTTAACCCAGTTCAGTTCTAAATGAAATCTTATATAAATGGTGAAAAGTCAACCACTATTTATTAATAATTGTTTATTATCTATTTTCATTTGCTATACTGGAACAAAAATTACTTTAAAGACTCCATTTAACCTCTATTTAGCCACTCTCCATTAAAATTACAAATAGGATATTTAATTATATTTTTGTCTATGCATCCGAATTTGAATGGATCCTCCATTAACTAATTGCTCATTGATTTATTGGTTTAAACTTCAAAAGATATTAATAGACCTAATGGATGTTTAATTTAAATGGTTGCATTTAGTCACACTTGATAAGATTTGTGAGTTAATTTTTTGATTTGCTTATTCTCTTGTAATCTGAAAGTGCAATATAAATTAGAAACTAATTGAGAGTGAAAAAGTTAATAGATGCTCCGTAAAACCTCCATTAGGTTTAAAAATTATCATAAGTCATAATAATGAATAAAGCCAACTTTACAAGCAAATCATTAAATGAATGGGGAGTGAATGAATAGATCGGCCCTAGTCTTAGACCTTGCCATTTCGTTTTCCCAAATGCATCGAATAGAGAATGAATATTTTTCCAATCTTTTTAAAAGAATACAGCAAATATCACATACCAACTCCATACAAAAAGTTACACGTCATTCACTCTAAATGAATTTGTTTAGAATTAACTCAATCATTTTTAACGGTGCTGGAGAGAGTCAAAAATATTAAACAACTTGTCTGTTCGGAACTTCAGAATTTTTCATTACAAATTGTTGTAACTTTTAGTAAAAAAAATATGCACGACTGAATTATAACCATAAATTTCTTGTGCTTCAAGACTATGTCTGGACTAAGTATTGAAGGGAAAAATATAAGGTTATGTGTAATATCGTATTTTTACGTGAAAGGATAAAAAAGGTGTAAAATTTAAAAAAAAAAAAAACTAATTATTTCCCCGATTTTTCTTTAAAAAAAAAACTCTTTTTTGTAAAATCTTGGAATGCAATACTATGCGTATAATTTAAAATGACTTTCGTGCAAGAAATTGTCTAAGATGAAACAACTGGTTTTTAACGTTTTGTATTTTTCGCTAAAAACTAAAAAGGCGATATTTTTAAATTCAGTTACGAAATATCAGAAGTTAAATCAAATAAAACATCCTTCATGCATTGAACGATGGAAAAATTCATCAAAGCATTATTTCTTAAAATCTGACACCAAGTTATCAACCTTAACCTAAATGCCACCTAAAGGGTACAAATTATTTCGAGATAGTTGCAAATCTTCTGAGTTTATCTATTGAAGTGAAAATTTATTCTCATTAAAGAAAATTGTAGGTCCCCTCCAATCCTGGTGAGGCACACAGAAATGGTTGAGAGTTTTGAGTCACTAGGTCCTGATTCAATTGCAAAAGCTATTGCACCAACAAATTTTTGTATTTAGTATTTCTCTAAATCTGACGCCAAGTTATCAACCTTAAGCTAAAAGTCTTTGACTTTCCACCATTTTTCAAATTCATGGGTCTAAAAGCATATTCGATGGATAATCGCTATCCTTTTCCTAGTTGCTGACACATAAGGGATACAAATTCCTGCTAGGTAGTAAAAAATCTTACAAGAGTATCGATTGACGTGAAATTTAATTCTTATTAAGGCCATTTGGACTCATCTGAACATTGTAAGTCCCCAAAATCAGTATGAAATGGTTGAGAGTTATAAGTCAGTAGGCCCTTTTTCGCCACGAAATTTATTGAAACGTACGTATCTGGTGAATCACCAACATCATGTTTGTAATCTCTTAAGAAATTTACATAATTTTCGTGTTCCTCAGGGAAGTCATTTTGGACCACTTCTCTTTATCCATAAGCGATGTTGGTAATATCAGTTAACATTCAGGCATTTCTATAGTTGTTTTCCTTCAAAACCATAGTTATGCTTACTGTATGCACAAGATCCCATTGAATGTGAAATTTTCAAGAGCAAAGAGCTAATTTTGCTCTCTTTTTCATGAGCGCTCTCATTTACAGAGAACTGATATTTTCAGTATGACAATGAAGACTTTGCATTGTAATTACATGCATAGAAAATCACAGCAAATTCAGAGTAAGGAAGCTTTGATTTTATATTCTAATAGTGAACAAAATAATAAGAATTTTGACATTTTTGGGTGAAATATGAAATAAGTAATTCCATTCGAATAAGTAAGTGTATTATATATGACTAGACCTTTTAAGAAATCTGAAAGCTTTCAGCAGTTTTACAGATTTTGTGAGTATGTATTTAATTTTTTCCCTTACCCACAAACTTCGGTGATATAAGCATCACCACATGCTTTGAATAGAAATGGATCTTAGAAAGACTTTCTGCTAAGTAAAGGGTGTGCTAGTGATAGACAGATACGACTTGAAAAGGTATTCCAAGATTCTATTGGACTACGCGAGTATTAAATGCAATCGAATGCGAAAAACACTCTTTCACGTCATATTCCAATCAGCTTATGAAATACTTTTGGGAGTGTTAAAAAACTAAGAGACCATTACAGTTCTTGAAGATTCTAAACCTATACAACTTCCAACCATTCCTGTGTGTGTGTTACCAGGAATGAAGGGGACCTACAATTTTCCAAATAGTTCATCTGTTTTTTATAAGTAACCAAACAGTTGTGCAACTAAAAATTGAATGTGCGCGCCTAGCCTTAGGGGATTTGTCAATTCCTCGCCTGAGGGAGTACACCCTTGAAAAAAATTTATGTAGATGCTGGGAATCGAAGGGAATGTTAACTGAAAATAAATATTAACAAAATAAAACGCTGAGATATAATATTTCATGAAAAGTGCATAGAAGGTTTGAATCAAACAGCTACTTGATTGTGCTGCCGTCAATCGATCTAATTCGGAATTAACTCAATCAGTTAAGTTAAAACTGGTTTCAAATATGATCCACAATCAAACCTTCAAAACTACTAACAGTTGATTAGGTTTATTTATTTTAGTTAAAAACAACATTAAATTGGCGTCGATACCAACTAAGCGTAAGTGCTGCCACTCTATTCATCATCAAAACCAAAATATTATGATTAAATGGTAATATTAAAGCAAATAAAACTTGTTAAAAGTGATTAAATTAACAGCCCGATTCTCTCCAAAGTCAGTGATGCCTCACAAGTCACAAGAAGAGGTGAAAATGATTTTGTGACTTTTTCGAATTCTGCCGCTCAGTCACAACTTGTGAGAGTAACAAAAACAATCGAAACTGTGATCTCCTTCACAGCAGGTCACAACTCATAAATTTTTAAAGTTTCTTGGATTGACATTCAGTAAGAAAATTTTCTGGATTTGTGAATAATTGTGAGTACACAAAAATGGAAGTGGGCTTTGTTCTAGTGAATATTTTTGCTGATCTTTCCCACAAAAAAGAAAAGTAATATTATCACATAAACAAAAATTTCTTTAAGAAACTAATCGTGTCAAGAAGTTTACAGCGTCGACAGCTTTTAGAACATTGAGAGATACAAATGATCCATTCGCTCTCCAAAACAATACATTTATAAAGTTTTTTCACCTTCCGAAAACTTTATGCAGTCGCCACGATTGTTTTCTTCTGAAAATGTTATATTTATTATTTAATCATTTTATTGTTTAAAAATTATGCTACCTTGCATTTTGTAATTTCTTCGTTTTGAATAATCAGCTGTTCAAATAATGACACTTAAAAATCTCACCATGCTGTGGTGAGTTTTGTTGTGAGTTTTCTTGTGACGATTAGGGGGAGAATACCAAAATGTTATCGAATCACAACAATCCTCACAAGGAATAGTCACTAGAGCTTGTGACTTGTGACTCCTCACAAGGGGGAGAATCGGGCTGTAAAAGGCATAACTTTTTGTATTCTTATTTGGGTTCTAAAGAAGTTTAAGAAAAGAGAAATTTATTATGGCATCAAATTATCATAAACTTTAATCAGAAACAAATTGAAATATCAAACTGGCAACTCCGCACAAAAGAATAGCTAGAATATCATGGTACACACATAGAAAAAAAATCCAAAAAACATACATTAAGCTTCAAGTAAATAGATGTTATTTACATATAAGCAAAAAACCACAAACAATAACTAATATTTTATATTGAATATTTAACACAAAGCCCCATAACAATAGCCCAAAATAAAATTGTCTTATACAAAAAAAAAGAAAAACAAAAATAGAATTTAATTTTGTAAAAGAAAAAACCAAAATAAAAAGGAAAATACATACATAGTATATCTAACTGCATATTTTAAAACCAATACATAAGTAAAAATAAAAAACCAAACTAATGACAATATGGATTTAATGGAAAAAATATACAAATATAAATACTTTTTCGTTTAACTTTAAAAAATAATATCCATTTTATTTAAAATCAATCAAATAATGTAAAATAAAAATATTTTGTTAGACACAAGTTTATAATTTAAAAACTTAAAACAATAAATAAAAGATTTAATCTTTGATGAGCTCACTTAATTGGACATTTTTCTATATAAAAAAAAAACAACATGTTATCCAATTTCAAATTGTTAATAAAAGAAAAAAAGATATGGCAGCTAAAACCAAAGTTCTTTTGAAACCCTCAATTTAACCAATCACACTGAACTTAATCAATTATTGTTAAATACATAGGGAAATTGTTGAATGCAAAATTCAAAAGACATGCACCTCTACTTTCTAGAAGATTTTAAACAAAATTTTGAATTAGTTTGGTTGTAGATTTTCAGATGTAATTAATTTAAAAAAAAAACAATGAAACAAAGAAATTTAATAAAATTTTAATCAATACAAATCGAGAAAAAAAACAAACGAAACATTAAATTCAGTGTAACAGAAAATGGGAAATACTGTTAAAAATATATATATGAATGAAAATAACAAAAAATGTGTTTTATTTAAAAAAAAAAAAACAGTGGGGATAAGAATATATTTTTGAAAATTATGACCTTACTTAAAATTTGTGTTTCTTGAAAAAGGAAAGATTCTTTGATTTCAAAAATAAGTTTAAAGATTTCAACGAGGGATAACTTTAAATTGATTATAATACTTAGCTACGAGTAGTTAAACTGCAACCCTTTCAAGCCTTTGTTGCGGAAATATCTCCATCCGAAGAATTTCTTAAATTTGGATCGATATTCATTAAATTCACTTTAGATAGAAATATTGCAAGAACTAGACTGGTACTACCTATGGATAGCTCTTCAAAATTTTGTCAGGGACTTTGAAAACTGCAACCTCATTTAAGAGTTGGTTCGGGAAATATGGCCAACCAAAGACATCTTTAGATTGTTTGGGGTCGAAAATCTCATTCTGTTTTTTTGTATAGCTTGTGCGCAATAAAGGGATTCTGACTACCCTCAAAATGTTGAGCACAGTGCGAACGTTTAGTAAAGTTGGAGAGGATTTAAAAAGTAGCATGATGCAAATTGGTTTTGATTGTCTGAATATCATAAAAGGAGGGATATATAGAGTTGGGTAAAGTATTCGTTTAGTGCGCTTAAAGAAAGAATCTCTGATTTCAACAGTAGATTCGAAGTTGGGCTCAGGATTGACGGCCCTAGCTCTGATGCGCATTCCCTTAAGAAAGCGAGTAATACGGTTAAATTATTTAAAGGGGAAGAATGCAACTGGCTATTTCACTGGAACACTTTTTATAAATATTAGATACTACGCGGTTTTTCGTTACGTACTTGACAATGCTATCAAGATCAGAATTTAATGAGCTTTTCATACACTGCCGTTCTAGATCCACATCCGAAATACAAAGGCGTGCATCTGGAAACGAATATGAGAAGCTGAGAGAAGTGTCGACAACAAAATAATTTAATGAATTAGAAGTTTCAGACAAAAGATCATTAATCATGCTTATTTTGACATTCTCATGAATAGTCTATTCGTTAGAATGATTCTATTCCTTCGAATGAACTTTATTAATTTTGAGATTCGAACGAATAATATTCATTTGCGAAAGATAGCATAAAATGAACTTCAAAAAAGATTCATTTTCATTGTCAGCCGTTTGACATTTACTATATTTGTATTTGAATTAGTATGACCGTTTTACATTTTTTTTGTTTCTAAACATTTTATAGATGTTGGATAAAGAATCAAGAAACAAAATAAATAATACACTTTTTCATTATAAAGTAAAGTTTAACCATAAAGAACTACATATTCATTACATTTTTTGTGTCAACTCAGCTGTTTTGAAACTATTCTTAAAAAAAATAAGTTGTTCATGACGCGTTCTAAATTTTTATTTTTTTTCGTATACACTTGGTCACACTAAAATATCAAAAACAAAAGAGAAGTGTTTGTGAAATGTCAAAACCAAAAAGTGAAATCTTTGTTTAGTTGTGATTGTTTTGTTTATTGTTTAATAAATTAAATTTCTTTGATAAAAACATAAAATAATAAATAAAAATATGGCATTTGTGTTGTTTATAAATGAAGATGGTGTTGAAGAAATGCAGAGGAGAATGATAGTGGATGCTTTCCGTACCAACGCCACAAAAATGACACAAAAATGACATTTAGTTCTATTCTTTCGAATGTCAAAATTTAATTAGCTTTCGCAAATGAATGAACTTTCTATGGATTGGGTGAACTTTCGATTTGTTCGATTAACATTCTAATCGCCGAGTCTCAAAATTAAGTTTCAACGAATTCGACTCACTTTCGAACGAAAGAGAATGTCAAAATAAGCACCAATGAAAATGAGAAAGAGAGTTGGAGAAAAAACGGAGTCCTGTGGCACACCAGCATTTGTTTTATGAACTTCAAACTTAAAACCGTCGAACACAACTTTTAATGAGCAGTTCGAAAAGTAGTTTCTAATCGAACCAAGAAAAGATTCAATTTCGATGAAAGAGCTTGATGCCAAAGTCTGTTAAATGCTTTTGAAATATCAAGTGCAATAATTTTACTTTCTCAAACACGATATGAATACTTGTGCCACTGTTCGGTGAGATAAGCCATCGGATCACAAGTGGAAACATTGCTATTTGCTAAGAAAGCCATACTGCCGATCATTGAGAAGCTTTCGTTCTTCAAGATTTCTTGAGCAGATAATTTATCAGCGTGCCAATTGGACGATATGTAGTTGAAAGGGAAGAAGATTCGCGTTTTAAGGGGTATGCTGGACAAATGCTGTTTGCCATCCACTCGAAAAAAGATCATTAGAGCTTAAGCAGTAATTTTTTCAGCGTTGAAGAACACATCTTCAGAACAAGGCGAGGGATACTATCCGGGTAAGCGGATTTGTGTATATTGATATCTTTTAGAGTGCGAAAAAACATTATTTGTCCCATAAAATCGTTTATGCTCTCAAGTACAGGTGGATTCATGAGACTTTCTGTGCGGCAAGCAAATTAGCTTGGTTGAATACATGAGAACCAGACTTCACATGAGCTTTTGGTTTTCACCTGTGGATAGCTGTAAAATGTTAACAGAGTTTTGAAAACCACAACCTCTTTTAAGGCTAGTTTCGGGAATATGGTTATCAAAACACATTTTAAGGTATTTCGAGGTCCAAATTCAGTAACCTCACTTTGAATGAGTATTTTTCGATACCTAGACCACGCAAAAGTTTTCGGCTTACATACGTACATAGGAATTGAATATACCTTTCGTTTGATATGTGTCTCGAAGGGATTGGAGGACTTTGAAAAAATGGTGACTTTTGTAGACAAGAGGTTAGTCCACGATTTTTTTTCAAAAATTAAAAAAGAATCATCTTTCAAAATTAGTATAGATTAACACATCCATGGAAAGATCAGGGGCCAAATTATTACCGCTTCAGTGACCGAGGGAGTGAGTCCCATCAGTGATCGAATGAAAATGTCAAATCAGTGTAATCGATTGATCTATGACGTAAGCTGTAATGTCAAACTCACATAATTCAGTCACGTATTACTCGAAAACTGATGCGGTAATTTGGCCCCTGTTAATTCAGCTATGAAAACTGCAACCCCTTAAGAGCCTTCGTTGCGGAAATATAATAATCTAAGACTTTCTTAGATTAATATCAATATTAAATAAATTTACTTAGGTGCATATCTTTCGAGAACCAGACCAGATTTCTATGTTCAAAAGTGTATAGCTGTTGATACATTACACTTATTCCAAAATATTAACTGTTCACTTTTGTTTTTGAAAACGTAACTGACTAGTTTAAGAAATTTTAACTTCCTGTCAGCGCGAAACAATTTCCGGAGCGAATTGGATTCAGCACAATTGTTCACCAGGCAATGCCTCTCTACATCTTATCAGCTATTCAGCCCATATAAAAATGTTAGATGTCAGAATCTGACATCTGTCACTCTTTGCTTTGCTTCTGAAAAAAAATAAAACAAAAAGCAATAACATACTAGAAAAGAAATAATATGTAAATCAAGCATGAAATAATGAATGCCATTTGTTTGTTTGTATGTTTGTAAAAATATTTGGCTGTGACTATCAATACTTTTCAGATTCATCCCCATAATCCAAGCATGGATTTCCTAAAAATTAAGTCGGTTTTTTGTTATAGAAAAAGACTACTGAGCAGCCTTCTTTCTTTGAATTGTATCGATTTTCTATTCTTTTCAGAGGAATTACTTTATATCCATCCTTCTGTTCTTCGAAAGGAACCAGAAACATAGTCATCCCTATGTTGATGAGATTAACATTTAACATTTTGATGGCTTAGAATTATCGATTTGTTTCATGGAAATGCAATGCAAAATGAATATTAACATTGCGCAGAAACGGCAAACCAGTGATGGGAGGAGTTATTCAAAAATTCCCTTCACATACGTCAAAAAACTTCCCTTTTTAATTTAGAAGAGAAATCAATAAAACAAAAAAAAATGATATAGTATTTTTAACATTTAAAACGCATAATTGGAAAACCTAAAGCAAATTCAATGTCCGTCCCCTTTTAGCCATTATTCTGATATTTTTTTACATCATTGTGAATGATTCTGAAAGCAAAGAAATGGCAAGAGTACGATAACTTAGGCGCCAAAAAATTATAACGGTTTTTTGTAGAACAGTTCAATACAAGCATTTTTTACTATGGAAGGGGGGGCTCTATCTCCCCCCGTTTGGGCGGGAGGGGCAATTTTATAAAAAAGGTACTAAAATGGAAACAAAAATATTAAAAAATAACGGTAATACTTACAATTAAGTATTATACTTTTTTTAAAGTC
The DNA here is from genome assembly GCA_963931855.1 of Philhelius festivus. Lineage (NCBI taxonomy): Eukaryota > Metazoa > Arthropoda > Insecta > Diptera > Syrphidae > Philhelius > Philhelius festivus. The sequence continues at coordinate 179,229,918 of OZ007556.1, forward strand.
AATACTCTGATCTATTAGATAGTTTTTAAATCAAGTAAAATCTATGCACAGTTTTTGAAAAAACGAGTTTTAAACTCAAATTTTGGTGAAAAAAAAACATAAAAACAAAGTTTAAAGTTTAATTTTTCAAAACTGCAAAGTTATATATTATTATTTTTCCTAAAATTCGTTGCTCTAATATATTCTTATTCAAAAACTGAAAACTAGATGATTTTATGTCCTCTAGTTTTTGAGAAAATTGAAAATAACTAAAACTACTTTTTTATGGGATATTTGCTTTTTTTGCTTGCTTACGCATTACGGCGTATAAACAGTGAGATATGTATGGGGGGCATGCTGCCCCCCTGCAACCCCCCTGCCTGGGCGCACTATAGGATTTGGGGTAGGTGCGAGGTTGGGTGTATGCAAGGTTTCTTTTGCATTTACAGAATCTGGATTTAAAGAAACTTTGAATTTACCCTATATGGTCTATACCCAATGTCTACTAAATATATGTATGTACGTAGCCCAAAGTTGCACATTTAAAATGTTCAGACATGAAAATTTAATACATTCTGAAAAATTCACATTACCTAGGTACTACTTTATATAATTTATATAATTCCCTAATTAATATGTATGTTTATTGCTTGTGTCTAACATTTTTAATGCTAATATGGTACAGGTTATTGTTTACCAAGGTCATTCGTTATTCAACCTTTGTAAGAGTGAAGTATTTTTTTCTTTGAATAAAGAATGGCGACTAAGCATCCACTACTTCATCCTAAATTAAATAACTTTTCAATATTTCAAAAAAAATATTTCAAAAGCATCGCGTTCTTAGAAGAAATTGGTCCAATTCCAACTATAGCGTCAACTCCCCTCAACTCCAACTCAAAAAGGTGACAAAAATTGTAAGAATACAATATTATTATTAATATTTATTCATCAACCAGAGCATATTATACTCTTACAGACTAAGATACATAAGTAAATATATTGTTACAAATTTGTAGGTGGATATATAAAATTCAAATTACATTTAAATGATTTACATAGTTAATCTTTTATTTTAATAAATAACGTTACTTAAATTTTGCTTAAAACTAATGATTTAAAAGTTTCTCTGGTGCAATCCATATAAAAGCTACTCGCAATCTCAGAGCAATAAACCCATCTATCGGCACATTTTTCCATGGGCCTCAATATTGGCTAGAGATTCGGGAGGTGCTTGCTATAATTTTTTTTTGTGATCAAAATGCCTGTAAACACGGTTTTAATACATTGAACATTGAAAAATTGACTTGACTATTTTTAAGTAACACCTGACTTACTCACAAACTGACTGCCTGAGACGCGAAATGCCATGCAATTCTACCTCCTCTGGTGCATTCTTGGTAACCCTAAATGATTTGCTGTACTTTACCTACAAATTAACCACATTAACATTAATCCTCAAAATGAAATCACCGTAGTTAAATACCAAAAATCAAAAATTTCATAAAAAGTAGTTTTAGTAATTTTCGATTTTCTCAAAAACTAGAAGGGACAAAACCATTCGGTTTTTCGTGTTCGATTCAGAATTAATAGTAGCATTGACCACAAAAAGCTAGTTAAGCATTTCATTTTACAATTTTGAAAAAAATTGGTCTAAACTTTTTTTTTCATTTTTTTTAACAAAATTTTGAGTTTGCATGCAAATTTTTCAAAAACTATTCACATAAATAATTTAATTTAAATTTACGATTATAGAACAGACTTCTGGCTTTCAAAACCGGTATAGTATTTTATTGTAAGTGTTGCCGTTGTTTTTTAATATTTTTTTTTTTCAATTTAAGTAATTTTTTTCTAAAATCGCCCCTACCTCCTAAACGGGGCGAGATAGACCCCCTCCTCCCATAGTAAAAAACGCTTGTATTTGACCCTTCTACAAAAATCCGTTATCAATTTTTGGCGCCTAAGTTATCGTACTCTCCCCAAAGAAATATTTTTAAAATTTCCCACAAAAGTGATTTTTTCCCGAAGTCCCTCAACACAGCTTCTTTAATAACAATAGGTGGTGTTGTATTTAGTTGATAAAAATAAATAGATGTCGTTAATTTATATGAATTAGAAATCATGTGGTCATATAATTTTTTCAAGATGGCGCTACAGCTTGCATCAAATTCGATTGTACCTTTGTATATTGTATTATCATGGAGCTTGATTTTGTGGTATAAACGTTATCCTGGTAGTGGCGCTGAAATTAGCGCACGATTTTGCAGTGGAGAGTAGGATAAGATACAAAACAAGTAGTAAAAAAGAGAATAGTTTATTATTAAATTAGTACTATCGCTATGCCATAAGTTTTATATACAAAGATTGTAAACATCAAGCCTCTATAGCTACTTTGGTCATTAGATAACTGAATACATCCAAGTAATCAAATATTTCCTTAACTTTTATAAACAAAGCAAAAGGGAACATGGCAGCCATTACCTAGCATGAACCAAATTCTATGCTAGGTTTGGATAGAGGTTCGCAAAATCTTTAGCTAATTTTTACCTAAAGTTCTCGTTGAATACATAAGAATCAAATTGAATTAAATAATATTTTTCTCATAAGCTATCTTAATCGTAGCCTTAAAGCTTATTATTCAAATTATTTTGCAGAAGAAAAAGCTTTTGGCTTAAAGTTTATTCTTATCATAACTTTTAAATAATATTTTAATCGCAAGTTCTCTAAATCTTAGCTTAAAAGCTTATTATTTAAATTATTTTGCAGAAGAAAAAGCTTTTGTCTTAAAGTTTATTCTTACCATAACTTTTAAATAATATTTTAATCGCAAGCTCTCTAAGTCTTAGCTTAAAAGCTTATTATTCAAAATCTTTCGTAGAAGAAAAAGCTTTTGGCTTAAAGTTTATTCTTACCATAACGTTTCAACAATCAAGCTACCCTAGCTACCCCCTGCAAATATAAACAGAAGATATCCTTGCCTTCGATAACCGGGATAATTTCTAATTTGAACCGAGGGAACATAATTCTAAAGTCGTTTTAATTTATTTAACCACCACGTTCTATCCATTTATTATATAGAGAAATGCAACCTGTATTGCAAAAGCTTGAACTTTTTTTTTATTACTTTAAATCACAGACAAAGTTATATTAATAACTTTATTGTTTATGCTTACGTCCCGATTGGATTGAGTTCACAAGTCTATACAGGACTTATGAATCATAGAGTTTTTTATTTGTAAGCTCTTATGAATTTTCGAAAAAGATAAAACTTAGTTAAAAAGTTTTCAAATTCTTAACGCAGATAATTTATATGTATAATAAGTACAACATATTTATCTGGGTCATAACCTTAGAGAGACAAAATTTTGAATCCACAAGGAAGAGCTTTAAGCTAAAAGTTTGTTGAAATCAAAAGCTCGAACTCCAGCATTCAAGAAGCAATTCAGTGTTTGACGCAACTTTGAAGGTCTTTCAAAAATGTAGCATACATCTTTATTACGAGTAGAAGTAATCTACTCTCTTACAACAAATAAATGAGAAAAATTTAATTGTGCATGTAAGATACGCACAATTGCATATAACGAAAAAGTTGTATTTAGAAATTTTGCATTAGCAGTTTCGCTGCTAGATATTCCATCTTTTAAAGAAATTAAGCACCCGTAGATCAATATAGGTATAACCAATGTATTTGCAAGTAATAAACGTGTTTGTACAGGTGTAAACGATTGAGTTACCCACAATGTACGTAATAGCACACCTTATACTCTTCCGATTGCATTAAGATTTTTTGCTGTTTCAACATATTCGTTGGGAGCATTTCTTGACATGATCGAAGAAAAGTAAGAAAGATCGAATTTATTTCTTGAAATTATCAGACATTTCACCAGTGTACTATGTTCTCTAAATCTTCGTTAACCTTAACACTTTTATAGCTCCTTGCTCAATGATCCCAATGAGGACAGCTAAAGTACAACTTTACATCATCAGCATACATATGCAATGAACAATTCCTAATTTTAGATAGAAGCTCAGTAACGTACATCGAAAACAATAAAGTCACAAAAATGGAATCTTGAGGGACGCCAGTAACATTAGGTAGAAAGTCAGATAACTTGCCACCAACTTGAACTGCTTGTTTTTCATCAGTAAGGTAGGAAAAAAGTTACTTTGCAGCGCCCAAAGAAAAGTTAAATGCTATATAAACTTTTCACATAATTTAACATGATTGACTGTATCGAATGTCTTTGAAAAGTCAAACAACACTAGAAAGGTTACTTCATTCCATTCAATCCAACACCTGCCTTATATCGTGAGCTATGCTCGACAATGCTGTGACACAATAGTGATTTTCACTAATAATATGCTCAATCCGGGTTCCTTTGGATTGAGCATATTATTTGACGTAAGATAAGCACTGATTTGCTTTTGAAGAATTCTTCCAAAAACTTTGTATTAAAATGGCAAAATTGAAATTGGTCAAAATTCAACACCTCTTGAGTTTTTCGGGATAGTCACAACTTTAACCAACTTTCCTGACATCAAAATTGCATTGAAAACGAATGTTATGTCAGGTAAAATAATTGGTAAAACCATTTTTAAAAATGAGGGGTGAACTTCATCCAGCCCAACAGAATTAGACCTTATGGAAACCACACTTTCAACAATATCAGCACTATCAACTATTAAACTATCACTATTAAATGGACCTTTACTCGTACATACTATGAATCATATTATGTTGCTTCCAATTCCAATTCTGCAAAAGAATGTTTCTTAATAGTTAATAGATAGCCTTGCAGACTCAAGCCTCTGTGAAGTTAGCGACATTCCAAATTGTATGAATAGGCAACTATAGACTTAATTTTCACAACAGATGCCATCAACTATTCAGTCCCCTTTCCGTTTCTTCTATCGTCAACTATATAACGCTCGTCTCAATATATGTACCTATAACTTCATCATGATTCTCTTATATAGACTTTTCCCCTCAACCCAATGACATAAAGGGACTGATTAAATTGCCAGGAGTTGGACCAAAGATGCGACATATTTGCATGAAGTGACCGGATTTGATGTCGATGTCCACGTTCATCGAATCTCCACCAGTCTTGATTGGATGCGCAAAGAAACTAAGCAACCAGAACAGACTCGCAAGCAATTAGAATCTTGGTTGTCATCGGATTACTGGAAAGAATTTAATCTATTGTTTGTTGGATCTGGGCAAACCGTTTGCACTTCAGTAAGGCCAAATGTGCTGAATGTTTAAATAAAGCAATCTGTCCAGCTGGATATACTCTAAAGCCGAAGAAAGTTAAAACAAAAAAAGTTTTGTTATAATCGCATAATAGGTATAATAATGGGTGATTTTTTTGCTTTTTTCTTTTTGGTAACACAGATTTTGACAGCTAACGCACGTTTCGTGTTTTGTGTCACTGTCAAACATCTTCAGTTTGGTCTATAATTTAACCATGAATCGTCTTACAAACGAACAACGCTTGCAAATTATTGAATTTTATTATCAAAATGCTTGATCTGTTAAGAAAGTTTATCGCGCGCTCCTTCGATTTTATGGTCAGTTTAATCGACCTCCTGAGACGGCTATTCAGGCTGTTGTGACTTAATTTCGCACAAAATTTACATGACGCTTACACACACTTACGTAGAGTGCGAACTGAGGAAAATATCGCAGCTGTATCGGCCACTGTTAGTGATGAGTGATGACCGTGAATTATATCGATTCCTCGCCTCTGTTACTCCACTACGGAGAAAATTTTGCGGAAGGATTTAGGTGTGAAGCCTTTCAAAATACAGCTGGTTTTTTTTTTTTTTTTTTTTTTTTTATAATCTACCCGCGCTCAAGGGATTATGATTACCCTTTAAATGTTTCAACACAGCGCGGGTGTGAAGTTAATGAAGAGAAAGAAGGATAGGAAAGATGTGTGGCACGATGTTCTGAGACTGTTGGTGGTTGTCTCAGATATTTTTATCTCCAGGGATGGCGGCTGAGCTAAAGCGGAGAAATGCCGTGTCTTATTTCTATTTCGCTTATAATTCACATTATTTTATTCGTGTTCATCCTTGTTGGGCATACTAGTTTAACTCAATTACATGCTGTTAGTGTTATGCCTGAACAACATGTAATGAGTAAACCAGCAACCCATTGATGACAATTTTTAGAAGGTTTTTTAATGGAATTAAAGCGACATAGACGACGGCAGGGATCGAACCTGTCATCATGAGGTTGACAGGCGAGCACACATCCATCGCGCCACGGCCACCCCCACCCCCAAAGGTGCAAGAATTGAAGCCGAACGACCTACCACAAAGCTCAATTTTTGGTGAATTGGCTCTTGAAAAGTTGGCCGAAGATCCACTTTCTTATCGAAAAATTGTGTTCAGCAACGAAGCTCATTTTTGTTTGAATGGATACTTGAACAGACAAAACTGCCATATTTGGAGTGAATAGCAGCCAGAAGCATTGCAAGAGCTACCAATGCATCCGACGCCATCCATCCAGTTGCGCACCCTAAGGCTTCGGGCGTCCTGGTCTACGCCATCTCTCCAGCGCAAGCATGGTCTACCACGCTGTCGTCTACCATAGAATGTACCACAAAGAACTTTCCGAGCAAGTTCCTCTTCGCTCATGCGAAGAGGAATCCTGCCCACCGGAGTCTACCGAGCTTAATTTTTGTCACGATATCTGCTTCAAGGTATATTGCGTACAATTCATGATTGTACCGTCTCCGGAATCGTCCTTCCTCACATATGGACAATTCTCCTTAAGACTTTTCTCTCGAACGCAGCTAAGAGGTCGGAGTGCTTTTTGCTAAGCACCCAAGTCTCGGATCCATATGTGAGTACTGGCAGGACCATGGTCCTGTACAGCAGCAGCCTTGCGTCAAGCAATTCATGATATTATAGTGCATGCACGTATGGGAGCAGGAAGAAATGCCAGAAGACTGGCAAAAAGGCATAATATGCCCCATACATAAGAAGGGAGATGTCACAAAGTGCAGCAATTATAGAGGTATCACGTTGTTGAGTACCTCCTATAAGATACTCTCCTCTATCCTACAAGACCGGATAACCCCATACGCTAAAACGGTCATCGGACAATATCAGTGTGGTTTCATTCCAGGCAAATCAACAACTGATCATATCGTTACCCTTAGGCAGGGGATGGAAAATTTTCTAGAATTTAACATCCCAACATACCATCTGTTTATAGACTTTAAGGCTGCCTATGATAGCATAGCCAGGGTAAAACTTTACAAAGCCATGAGAGAATTCGGCATCCCAAATAAATTGACACGACTATGTAGGTTGACCATGACCAACGTAACAATCCAAGTAAAAATAGCCGCATTGCCATCCAGACCAATCAACATCTTTAATGGACTCCGACAAGGGGACGGTATGGCCTGCCTTCTCTTCAACCTGGCGTTGGAGAAAGCAGTCCGTGACTCTGGCACGGCAACAAGAGGGACCATCGTCAACAGGTCCAGCCAGTTACTGGCTTACGCAGACGACATCAACATCATCGGAAGAACCGAACAAGCTGTACACGATTCCTTCATCCAGATCGAGCAGACGGCACAAAATCTGGGGCTGCACATTAGTGAAGATAAAACAAAGTACATGGTGGCGTCGAATGCGAGAGGAATAGTTGGTCAAACAATCAAGGTTGCGGAGCACGAATTTGAAGTGGTGCAATCCTTTAAATACCTTGGGTCAATAGTAGCAGCCGATAACAATATAGAAGAAGAAATACGCGGGCGGCTTCTCAAATCCAACAGAGCCTACTATAGTCTGTCAAAGCTCTTCAAATCCAGAAATGTTAGAATGAGTATGCCAAAATTGGACTAAGCGGACCATTTGAGGCGCAGCCGCGGCCAATATTTGCATGAAATAATCTTCAAACATTAAATTATATCGACCGTACTATCCATTCAAATAAAGATTTCATGCATTTTTCTGAATTTTATGGTTTCTTTTTTTTTTAATTTCCCATAGCTCTTAAAAAATCAGAAGCACAGTGACCAGTGACGGTTTTGAAAGAAGTTGCTTAGACCTTCCCTATTGGCTTTCCGGTTCTCTTTGGAATTTTTTTTTAACAGTGTTAAATATGATGCAGTGGTCCGACGTGCCTAGAATTGTTAATGCACTAATAGTTATTTATCAGGATCATATGTAAGGAACAGATCAAGCGTATTTCCGGAATGACCTGCAACTTTAAGTATTCGAGTTGACTCGTTCTTGGATCGGCTGTTACTTGTGAGTTAAAAGATATCTTTACCTACTATTTACCTAACACTTTCACCTATTTGCATTTCAAGACAATCAAGACACCTGATAAAAACTTTCTCAAGCTTCACGAAAAATACATAATATGTAGGTACCCACCCATCTAAAACAAAAAATTAACTACTTGCATGTCTTCCTAATATCAACAAGAACAGAAATAACTCTCTTAAAGTAAACATAAAAACTTGCTAAATAGGTAGGTAGGTATATCAGTTAGGTTAGGTAGGTACCTTTGTATGTAGGTATATCTATCTTCTTTAAGCTCATAATAAGGCATAGAATGTTATTTTTATTGAGTATCTGTCAACCGTAAAGACTTACTGCCTACACCTTCAAGGCAGCTGGCCTTTATTAGTATAGCATAAATAAGAACTTCTACAGTTTCAGTCTTTTTTTACGTCATGCTACATGGTAATTAATTAATGTGATGTGCTTAAGTTTCAAGAACTCAACCGACACGCAAAATGAGTTTTTTTTTTTGTTTTTAAAGAAAGGACACAACTTCCATTGTTTAACTTGAAACTATCAAATCCTTCTTAAGAGATCATAGCAGTATATGTAGGTCGTATGTATACATAAACAAACCACCCAAATCATCATATGGTGATTTTTGCTTTTGATGAATGATACGACTACTCTTTTCAACTTGACATTGCCCTAAATAAATTCTCGAGATAGGTACATATATAAACTAATACATCTCGATTTCATACATGAAAACAAATATTTCAGTTCACTGCAAACCACGAATGTTTTTGGCAATAAATATATAGGTTAAATAAACAGCCCCGGCGGCATAATATTTAAGATACCTATATAATGCTCAGATTATGTTGACGAATTTCAATACAAATAATTTCTCATACACGTATACTAACTCATAAAAAATAAAGAGCCAACAAAAAACATCCCATAACCAAAAATCAGGCTTAAAATACAAACGCAACCAGGTAAAACAGCAAGGCCCTTGCGTTATTACCCTTGAAAACAATATACAATCATATTATACCTTACCTAAGCCGAGCAGAGCACTCAGCTCTCGTATTCTCAAAAATACTATTTTCCCCGTTTTCGTGAATAATGCCCCAAACAGGTAACAGGGTTGATGTCCTTCAGGAGCATTCTTGAGGTATTAATTGCCACCAGTTGCTAGCAAGCAATGAGTGGAGAATAAATTGGTCTCTAGGTCAGCGACTGAAAGGAGCAACAAGCAGTCGGTGTTGTTGCTTTTGTGGAACGTATCATCAAAAGGGGAATTTCTGATTCTTAAAAATCCCTGCGCCAAATGTATTTCTCCATCTGAATGTGAGTCGTCCGGGGTTAGCGGAAAATAAAAGCACTCTTCTCCAACAGGTGTGTACTAAATTTTCTGTTAACTGTCTAGTGGACCTGTTATAGAATACTGTAAGTCATTCAATGTTTGGCACGAAAGATGTTTTAATGTTTTATCGCATTAAATTTAGATTGCAAGTTCAAGTCGTTTATTTAAGTTTGATATATTATGTACTTTTGATTCTAGAAACATTTGTAATTGAAAAGAAATGCTGTTATTGTGATAAATTCCTTCCTGGTTACTCTTTTAAATGAATACCTGCTTCCCGTCGTTTCTTCATTTTATATAATATTAAAGATGGCGTAAACGAAGTCGAAAATAAGTAGATAGAGGGATAGAGCCAAACATTCGTTCATTTTTACATTGTTTCGGTCTCAGTCAGAAAAAAACGCAGCTCTTCTGTGAGAGAATTATTCTTTTAGGCGATTACAGCGCACGGACAGCTAATAAACAAGTTATTCCTTTGCAGATAGTTGAAGTTGAAACCCTTATTAATTTCAATTCTTTACTTCAAAATTCTCAAAAAATTCAGTAAAATCATTTTGATTAGAAATATTTCGAGAACCAGACCTTAGAGAAGCTTTTATTTTTACCTGTGGATAGATGTGGAAATTTAACCTATAATTTTGAAAACCGGAGTCTCTTACAAAGCTTAGTTTCGGAAATAGCGCCAGCCAAACACATTACGAGTATTAGGTATTTGGAGTTCTAAAACCCATAAAATCAGTTTGGACCGGCATATTTCGATAACCAGACCACTCAGGAGCTTTTCGCTTGGATGTCTATATAGGAATTGAATAGACCTTTCATTCGATGTATGTCTTGATGCGTTTGGGGGACTTTGAAAATATGGTGATTTTTTTAGACTAGTGGTTAGTCCATGATTTTTTTCAATATTCTCCAAAAATTCAGTAAAATCACTCTGATTAGAAATATTTCGAGAGCTGGGCCACGCGGAAGCTTTTATTTTTTACCTGGGGATAGCTGTGGAAATTTGGCTTAGAATTTTGAAAACCGTAGTCTCTTACAAAGCTTGGTTTCGGAAATAGCGCCAGCCAAAGACATTATTAGGTATTTGGAGCTCGAAAACCCATAAAATCACTTTGGACCGGCATATTTCGATAACCAGACAACTCAGGAGCTTTTCGCTTGGATGTCTATATAGGATTTGAATAGACCTTTCATTCGATGTATGTCTTGATGCGTTTGGGGGACTTTGAAAATTTGGTGATTTTTTTATACTAGTGATTAGTCCATGATTTTTTTCAAAATTCTCAAAAATTCAGTAAAATCACTTTGATTAGAAATATTTCGAGAACTGGGCCTCGCAGAAGCTTTTGGTTTCCACCTGTAAATAGCTGTGAAAATTCAACCTGGAATTTTGAAAACCGGAGTCTCTTACAAAGCTTGGTTTCGGAAATAGCGCCAGCCAAAGACATTATTAGGTAGTTGGAGCTCAAAACCCATAAAATCAGTTTGGACCGGCATATTTCGACAACCAGACCACTCAGGAGCTTTTCGTTTGGATGTGTATATAGGAATTGAATAGACCTTTCATTCGATGTATGTCTTGATGCGTTTGGGGGACTTTGAAAATATGGTGATTTTTTTAGACTAGTGGTTAGTCCATGATTTTTTTCAAAATTCTCAAAAATTCAGTAAAATCACTCTGATTAGAAATATTTGGACAGCTGGGCCTCGCGGAAGCTTTTATTTTCTACCTGGCGATAGTTGTGGAAATTTAACCTAGAATTTTGGAAACCGTAGTCTCTTACAAAGCTTGGTTTCGGAAATAGCGCCAGCCAAACACATTACGAGTATTAGGTATTTGGAGCTCGAAAACCCATAAAATCAGTTTGGACCGGCATATTTCGATAACCAGACCACTCAGGAGCTTTCCGTTTGGATGTGTATATAGGAATTGAATAGACCTTTCATTCGATGTATGTCTTGATGCGTTTGGGGGACTTTGAAAATATGGTGATTTTTTTAGACTAGTGGTTAGTCCATGATTTTTCAAAATTCTCAAAAATTCAGTAAAATCACTTTGATTAGAAATATTTCGAGAACTGGGCCTCGCAGAAGCTTTTGGTTTCCACCTGTAAATAGCTGTGAAAATTCAACCTAGAATTTTGAAAACCGGAGTCTCTTACAAAGCTTGGTTTCGGAAATAGCGCCAGCCAACGACATTATTAGGTAGTTGGAGCTCAAAACCCATAAAATCAGTTTGGACCGGCATATTTCGACAACCAGACCACTCAGGAGCTTTTCGTTTGGATGTGTATATAGGAATTGAATAGACCTTTCATTCGATGTATGTCTTGATGCGTTTGGGGGACTTTGAAAATTTGGTGATTTTTTTAGACTAGTGGTTAGTCCATGATTTTTTCAAAATTCTCAAAAATTCAGTAAAATCACTTTGATTAGAAATATTTCGAGAACTGGGCCTCGCAGAAGCTTTTGGTTTCCACCTGTAAATAGCTGTGAAAATTCAACCTAGAATTTTGAAAACCGGAGTCTCTTACAAAGCTTGGTTTCGGAAATAGCGCCAGCCAAAGACATTATTAGGTAGTTGGAGCTCAAAAACCCATAAAATCACTTTGGACCGGCATATTTCGATAACCAGACAACTCAGGAGCTTTTCGCTTGGATGTCTATATAGGATTTGAATAGACCTTTCATTCGATGTATGTCTTGATGCGTTTGGGGGACTTTGAAAATTTGGTGATTTTTTTAGACTAGTGGTGCCCATGATTTTTTCAAAATTCTCAAAAATTCAGTAAAATCACTTTGATTAGAAATATTTCGAGAACCAGACCTTAGAGAAGCTTTTATTTTTACCTGTGGATAGCTGTGGAAATTTAACCTATAATTTTGAAAACCGGAGTCTCTTACAAAGCTTAGTTTCGGAAATAGCGCCAGCCAAAGACATTATTAGGTACATAGTTGGAGCTCGAAAACCCATAAAATCACTTTGGACCGGCATATTTCGATAACCAGACCACTCAGGAGCTTTCCGTTTGGATGTGTATATAGGAATTGAATAGACCTTTCATTCGATGTATGTCTTGATGCGTTTGGGGGACTTTGAAAATTTGGTGATTTTTTTAGACTAGTGGTTAGTCCATGATTTTTCAAAATTCTCAAAAATTCAGTAAAATCACTTTGATTAGAAATATTTCGAGAACTGGGCCTCGCAGAAGCTTTTGGTTTCCACCTGTAAATAGCTGTGAAAATTCAACCTAGAATTTTGAAAACCGGAGTCTCTTACAAAGCTTGGTTTCGGAAATAGCGCCAGCCAACGACATTATTAGGTAGTTGGAGCTCAAAACCCATAAAATCAGTTTGGACCGGCATATTTCGACAACCAGACCACTCAGGAGCTTTTCGTTTGGATGTGTATATAGGAATTGAATAGACCTTTCATTCGATGTATGTCTTGATGCGTTTGGGGGACTTTGAAAATTTGGTGATTTTTTTAGACTAGTGGTTAGTCCATGATTTTTTCAAAATTCTCAAAAATTCAGTAAAATCACTTTGATTAGAAATATTTCGAGAACTGGGCCTCGCAGAAGCTTTTGGTTTCCACCTGTAAATAGCTGTGAAAATTCAACCTAGAATTTTGAAAACCGGAGTCTCTTACAAAGCTTGGTTTCGGAAATAGCGCCAGCCAAAGACATTATTAGGTAGTTGGAGCTCAAAAACCCATAAAATCACTTTGGACCGGCATATTTCGATAACCAGACAACTCAGGAGCTTTTCGCTTGGATGTCTATATAGGATTTGAATAGACCTTTCATTCGATGTATGTCTTGATGCGTTTGGGGGACTTTGAAAATTTGGTGATTTTTTTAGACTAGTGGTGCCCATGATTTTTTCAAAATTCTCAAAAATTCAGTAAAATCACTTTGATTAGAAATATTTCGAGAACCAGACCTTAGAGAAGCTTTTATTTTTACCTGTGGATAGCTGTGGAAATTTAACCTATAATTTTGAAAACCGGAGTCTCTTACAAAGCTTAGTTTCGGAAATAGCGCCAGCCAAAGACATTATTAGGTACATAGTTGGAGCTCGAAAACCCATAAAATCACTTTGGACCGGCATATTTCGATAACCAGACCACTCAGGAGCTTTCCGTTTGGATGTGTATATAGGAATTGAATAGACCTTTCATTCGATGTATGTCTTGATGCGTTTGGGGGACTTTGAAAATTTGGTGATTTTTTTAGACTAGTGGTTAGTCCATGATTTTTTCAAAATTCTCAAAAATTCAGTAAAATCACTTTGATTAGAAATATTTCGAGAACTGGGCCTCGCAGAAGCTTTTGGTTTCCACCTGTAAATAGCTGTGAAAATTCAACCTAGAATTTTGAAAACCGGAGTCTCTTACAAAGCTTGGTTTCGGAAATAGCGCCAGCCAACGACATTATTAGGTAGTTGGAGCTCAAAACCCATAAAATCAGTTTGGACCGGCATATTTCGACAACCAGACCACTCAGGAGCTTTTCGTTTGGATGTGTATATAGGAATTGAATAGACCTTTCATTCGATGTATGTCTTGATGCGTTTGGGGGACTTTGAAAATTTGGTGATTTTTTTAGACTAGTGGTTAGTCCATGATTTTTTCAAAATTCTCAAAAATTCAGTAAAATCACTTTGATTAGAAATATTTCGAGAACTGGGCCTCGCAGAAGCTTTTGGTTTCCACCTGTAAATAGCTGTGAAAATTCAACCTAGAATTTTGAAAACCGGAGTCTCTTACAAAGCTTGGTTTCGGAAATAGCGCCAGCCAAAGACATTATTAGGTAGTTGGAGCTCAAAAACCCATAAAATCACTTTGGACCGGCATATTTCGATAACCAGACAACTCAGGAGCTTTTCGCTTGGATGTCTATATAGGATTTGAATAGACCTTTCATTCGATGTATGTCTTGATGCGTTTGGGGGACTTTGAAAATTTGGTGATTTTTTTAGACTAGTGGTTAGCCCATGATTTTTTCAAAATTCTCAAAAATTCAGTAAAATCACTTTGATTAGAAATATTTCGAGAACCAGACCTTAGAGAAGCTTTTATTTTTACCTGTGGATAGCTGTGGAAATTTAACCTATAATTTTGAAAACCGGAGTCTCTTACAAAGCTTAGTTTCGGAAATAGCGCCAGCCAAAGACATTATTAGGTACATAGTTGGAGCTCGAAAACCCATAAAATCACTTTGGACCGGCATATTTCGATAACCAGACCACTCAGGAGCTTTCCGTTTGGATGTGTATATAGGAATTGAATAGACCTTTCATTCGATGTATGTCTTGATGCGTTTGGGGGACTTTGAAAATTTGGTGATTTTTTTAGACTAGTGGTTAGTCCATGATTTTTTCAAAATTATCCAAAATTCAGTAAAATCACTCTGATTAGAAATATTTCGAGAGCTGGGCCTCGCGGAAGCTTTTATTTTTTACCTGGAGATAGCTGTGGAAAACTTAACAGAGGAATTTGAAAACCGGAGGTTCCTACTATGCTTGCTTACAATTTTGCAGTTACAATTTTCTTTTAATTCGCTGAACGCTTCTGATTGTAGTTTGACAATTCAAAATCGCTTTATTTTCATTTTCTTTTAACTACTTGTAGTTCGATCCCGTCCTTGTTCTTTTTCTTTTTTACAAATTCTAATATTTCCCTTATATTGCTGGAAGTCACCGAAAATACATCCATCAACTCATAACATCTATTACAATAAAATTCGGACTGTATGGAAAATATTTTAAAAAAATCACATTATACATTTATGTATGTTTATGTGAGCAGCATTTATTTGTTTTTATTTTTTGTTTTCAACTTAATTTTGTCTGTCTATTTAAACCTGAGAGAATATTGTCTTTACTCTAAATTGAATTGTGTCATACTATTATGAAAACAAGGGACTAAAGTTTTTCTCCTAACGTTGAAAAATTGGCAAAGGCATACATTAAATGAAATGTTATTTTACATACAACTTTATGTCTCTTATATTAGTCATTTACATTTAAGTTTGTGTAAGGGACGAATAAACTAAGACAGGAGCACTAAAAATATTTCATAAATTTCTAAACGAGCTAGGCATTAATGGTGTATGTATATTATAATGAGCAGATCATGGCTTCCTGCTAAAATTATGATTTTCATTCACAGTGGTTAGTAATGGGAATCATTCAATTCACTAAATATGAATTTATATTTGTGCGTATTTTTACAGCTAGTCTATAAAAAAGTCTAAACAAAAATACTCATTGTTTCCATCCTTATTTTGTTTCAGTTGATTAATAAATTTCTTGGTGATTAATTTTATAGCCACTGCGCTTAGATATCCAGGTACGGTTGTAAGGAGGGTAAATGTGCTATAAAATTTCTTAGAGTTGTGGTCCTAATAATAACTTTTATTTACAAATGATCTAAAACATTGTTTTGAGAAGTGAGGAGATTCCTTACTTCTGATGAAGAAGAATATACATATATATGTGACTTCTCTCTCTACCTAAGTGCAAGAATACCATCCCTACTTCTGAAGGGATATGGATACCTTCAAATGACCTAGAGTCTGCAAAATGCGATTAAGCGCACTTTATATTCGGATTCAGTGACTGCAAAAACATATGAACCACCTGGTTCGAGACCCCAAATCCCGATTTACTGTCGATACATCAGCCAAGAGATCCAAAAGAAGTATTTGACCTTGGAATATCTTCCAGAGGATATTTCAAACAACGGGTCTAGATGAATTTAAATGTAAATTATTTCGCTCTTTCAGAATCCGGGGTCAAAATTATCATATCGTTCGATTTTAGGGATTTGACCTTCGTTTAACCTTGACCTTTACATGTTGGGGTCAAAAAAAGCCCGGATTCGAATTAAGCGAAGCCAAAAACTTATATATATAGCTTTTCAGATTTTTCAACGAATATTTCGCCATTTGACCTTCAAATGCTCTAAACCTGACCTGATTGGGTCAAACGGACTCCGGATTTGAAATCAGCGAGCCAAAAAACCTTTAAGACACATGGTCTCATCCCAGAGTCAGAGCACTTTTTTTTTGTGGGGCTGTGTAATCCATAAAACTGTGAAAACTGTGAGTTTAAGGGTATTTCACTCTAAATGTTTATTGACATAGCCATTTAACAAAACTTTTCCCATGAGTTTCTCAAATTTATCCATGTTTTACTGTAAGAAAAATTCAGCAAACTTTGCTCAGGTGTTAAATCTATTCATGGTCAATTATTATCAAACCAAACTAACCTCAAAACAACCGAGAACTGTCAAATGGGCTGTCACAGAAAACAGTGTTGCCAATTTAAAGTTCTCCGCTTCTAAGAAAGCACCATATATGTATATCTATGTGTATGTACATACAAAAAATAGAGATTTAGTATGAATAAGTATTATCAACAATTCATAAATTTCAAAAGAAAATTTGTTTTAAATTTTTGATACAATATTATTTTAACTTTGAAGAATTTCCTGTATACATAATTTGACAATATCAGTTGGGCCGTTAACGGGAAAGATCGTTGTTATAAAGAGATATTTTACTTTTAGATTAAGTTTTTGACATAAGGATGGAACTTGCATTTTCGAACTTTTACGTCTTATAAGCTTACACTGCAATGTCCACTTTACATACATCTTTGTTGGTCAGAAAGAGTTTTACGTTTTGGATGACATTTTGAGAGTTTTTTTTTTAAATCCAATAACTTTCGCGCTAATTTTTCGTATATCTTAATTTCTCGTTAACGTTTTTAACGATTTGTATAGAAGTTTGCGTTTTTTTTTTGCTAAAAGCGGAATAAGAAAATATTTAAAAAAAAATCTACATATTAACTACCTTTTTTCGTTTAATTATATCTTACTTTAAATAAATTGAGGCTCCAAGAGATCTTCCAACTTGAAACAACAACAACACATTCTCAGAAATTATCAGGGAGTTCAAGTATGGGTTGAATACTGGAAAGACCTTGTATAGTTTCTAATAGGAACGCGTAAACAATTTCAAGAGATGGCAAACATGTTTTCTTAAATTTTAAACAGAAAACAAAGTCGTATGTTCGGGAACTGGGTTCTGGAATGGTCAGAAACGGTCCCCAATTTAAACAAAAAAAATATTCTTCACTGTAAAAGGCCCATTTTTGTATCAACAGGTACGTCATCAACAAGGGAAATTGTGTCTGATTAAGGATGATGTAAGCCAACACAAGGTCCAACAAATGACAATGAATCCGCTAAAAGTCACTTTTTGATGTAGATTGAGAAAGGCAGCATTACTGGTCGGTACTTTTTCGAAAATGGCATCGGCATTGCTATTGCTATCACTATTAACGAAGATCGGTGACCACTAATTTAACTACTATACGCTACATGCGACGCACTTGGTGCTTTATTGGACATTTTTCAAGAGTTATCTGAGGGCATGGTTATCTCATGCGAAGACGACTTAAACTGGTGATCGAGCAAATCGACTCCGTTGATCTTTTAATTGTGGAGTTTTCTTAATTCGAAAGCTCAATAAAAACTACAAGTGATCAGAACCTCTACAATCGCTCAAATTCAGCCTAATATATGCGTCATAAGAATTGAAAATTGGATCTCAGAATTGTGCGTGAAACCTCGGCGGGCATTTAAATTTTAAATGATCTAATATTCCACACATATAATGTGACTGAACGCCTTTTCAAATAAATACAAAATAAATTCCTTTAATTTATGCAATTTATTATTTTATTAAAATTTTTCGTCTTATGTATATTGAAATACCTATTAAAATGGGAATGAATGAAGTTTTTAATAATAGACTTCATACGAAAACAAGAAAGCTCTTACTCTTAAATCGCTTCTTAAAATATTGACACACAAATCTAAAAAAACTGAACTTCCGTGCCTTTGGAAAAAAAACCGTCAATATTATAAAAAAAAACATTATCGAAATAAATTTAGTGTCATTTGATAAAGCCTACGGGAGAACAACTTAAAAAAACATTAACTCCAGAGCGATTTGGAATCTCCAACAAGACGGTATATTTCCTATTCCTCTTTTTGTAAATTAGTTAGTATTTTTTTTTTAATTATTCCGAAGATATTTGAAAAAAGATTTTATGTGTCTCTGGAAGATCGACAACAAAAAATCTAACTATTTTGTGCAATGAAATCACAAGTAGCCTTGAACAGGGTTATCAATCTGATTATATTATCTTAATCACTAAACTGTCAGCTTTGGTTTTCATTCGATTATTTTGTTATTGTTGGGATCTTATATGGTAGATCAAACTCAGTACGGTTACATAAATACGTCTTTGGAAGTGACAATAATTGTGAGCTCTGGCGTTCCTCAAGGAAGCCACATTGGACCCTTACCCTTTCTTCTTTTTTTAATGATATCTGATATGCCTCACATCTCTATATCTTATATTTGCCGATGATACAAAATTGATGAAATGTATAAAACTCGCTTCTGATCGAGTTTTTCTTCAACATGATCTTGATAGTTTGGTTAGGTGGTGATTTACTCACCAATTACATCTTAATGTGTCCAAATGTCATTATCTAAATATTCATCGTAGCTTTTTTCCGTCAAACTTTACTTATTGAATTAATGGTGTCAATTTGAAAATGGTTTCCAAAAAAGGATAATGGTCTTTTGACAATTTGACTAAATTAAATAACCTTTTTACTGAATAGTTGTTATCAATCAGTTTTCGAAAATTACACTCGTCCCAGATCCGTGCCTACATCAACCACTATTTTATTTGCACACAATTGACATCTGCCTTCCTCTCTAAATGAAGTAAACATAAATAAAATCTTATAAGCTCGTGCCTTCAATAAAACGACAGTTAAGTTCTTCCTATTTATTATTCGGTTGAAACGGAATACAAAGACAAATTTGCTGGTTAAGTGTTGCCCCACTTTTAGGCGCGAAGGATTTTATCTTCAACACGTGCGCCCAAGCTATAAATTAACTTGAAAAGAATACCTAAGATCCAAGCAATTCATAGCCCCCTCACTCAAAAAGAATCTAAATCTAAAGATACATAATTTTGATAAATACCTATTGTTTGCTATAAGTTTTTGGAGTTTAAAATTTTCTGTAGATATTCATACTTTGGTGCCTTTGTACAAATCCTTTTAAGATTAACACATATAAAGATTGATATCGAAATTTGTTCCACAAAACTCCATGATAAGGGATTGACTTGCTAGCACAAACTTTGAAGGTTTAAAGAAGCGCTCTTAATAGAGATGGAGAAAGGTGTCATTTATAGAAACCTTCTTTTATTTCTGTCTGTTTTTTTTTTTTTTTGTTGAAAGAAAAGGGATTCAAATCAAATGTTCATGCATGAGATAGCTGATGATTGAATGACGAACATTAAAAGGATTTTAGAATCATTTATGGGGCTTATACGAATGAATTCAAATTGGAGATAGGCAAGAGAAAATGATTGGCAAATGTGATTAAGTCGATGATTTAATTTAACAGCGTTGTAAAATAGGCCTTTTTTGTTTTAAATAGAAAAGTTGTAGGTATTTCAAATTTTTAAGATGCCATATAAAAAAATTACGAAAATCTGTCTAAAAGATTTAATTCCCTCCGCCCGTAACTACTTCGAATCGGTTTTGTTTGGAAGATTGGTGGGATTTTTAATTTGGATGTATAGAACATTATAAAATTTCAAACACTATTATTCTCTTTAAATTTAAAAAGCTTGGTTTTCAACTTCTACATATTCGTATTCTAAATTAATTTCTTTTTGTAACTAGTTTACAATCGTCATAATCGACCTGTTTAATTTCAAGTTAATAAATGCAATGTCCGACGTACCACAGGGTAACCATTCAGGACCTATTTTATTCGATTTAATGATTGTGTTGTATCGTATTCCCTTGGAATTTATGCAGTGCAACTATGGAATATGTTTTCCTATCTATTCTAAACATTCACAGGGTTTCGGCAATGAGTATCTTTATTATGTGATTTTTTTAAGGAACTTACATAAAAATAAACTTGGGAGATTTACTAAAATGAACTACGGTGCTTTAGAGAGGATCAAACTAATTGAATTTAATTTTCAAACCAATAACTCGATTATTTTAACCCAAAGAGCTTATCGGCATCATTTTAATGTTAGAAATCCACCCTCTGCGCATATGATTACGTCCACAAGGATGCTGCAGTTGATCTTCCTCGAGCTGGGAGACCTTGCACTGCCCGAACTGAAGCGAATGTGGAATGCATTCTTGCAAGTATTGCGGAGAGTCCCGAAACATCGACACGAAGGCTATCGGTGTGTCCCGCAATTCATTGTGAAGAGTTCTAAGAACCGAATTGCAGCTGTTTCCACACAAAATCTAATTTGGGCAGGAATTAAGGCCAGGAGATCCTCAAGAATGTGTTGTTCACGCAGTTCGTTTACAAGAAATGGCAAGGCAGCAAAATGATTTTATTCATCATCTCATAATGAGTGATAAAGCTCATTTCCACTTCAATGGATTCATTCATAAATAAAATTGCCTTTTATGGGGTACTTAGAACTCAAGGTTGATCCATCCGCAGGAATTGTATTCACTTAAGTATACCGTCTGGTTTGGTGTAACTTCAGAACAAATTATTGGGCCATGCTTCTTTGAAGACGATGCCGCCAATACTGTAACCATATGGTGAAAGGTATCGGTATATGATGAAACATTTTTTGAGGCCAGCAATTGCTGATAGTCCTAAGATGTAGTTTCAGAAGGATGGAGCTACTGCGCACACTGCTCGCGTCACAATGGCGCTACTAAGGGAAATTTTCGGGTAGCGAATAATTTCCAAAAATTCAGAATTTAATTGGTCCCACGTTCTCCAGAGTTGATTGAACCAGACTTTTTTCTGTGGGTCATTTAAAGGGTAAAGTATACGTAAGTAATCCCACCACTATCCTGAAGGAGAACATTCGTGCTGAAATACAGGCGCTGAGTCCAGATGTCCTACGAAGTGTTATGGAAAACGCTCTAGAAAAAACCCGTCTCGGTGAGCATGAAGCTGGTGCTCATTTGAGTGACATTCTGTTCCATACTTAGCCCGAAGAAATCTCCATAAATCATACTTTGTGATTCTAAAATAAATTATTGATAAAAAATTAAATCTATAAAGTTATTATCACTTTAAATTATGAAGTCACTTTTGACACACCCTGTAGTACGGAGGGTAGACCTTAACAATCAGAGTACTATTGACAACACATCTCTTTAACATAAGGGTATTTGCATACCACTGACTTTATCCACCGTTTCTAATGTTTATTAATAGAGTTTTTCATGGCGGTCGAAGAACTGGTGAAACTTGTTGGTCTTTAAGTAAACAAGGTCATGATTAAGTACATATATGCATTCCACGAAGAAACAAACATGAGACTAGGACAAAACTCCACTATATACAAACTATTTCGAGTCAACTTAGGAACAGTGCCGGATTAGCCACGAAGCAAGAGTAGCAAATGCTACGGGCCCCGCGCATTTAGGGGCCCCGCGCACCAACGTTTTCTGACCATAGAAAAGTATTATTTATATATTAGATTTAGTTACAATTACTAAGAAGAAAATATTTGCACCAAAATGATCAACTAAAATTTTATTTTTCTATCTGCTGGTCATACCAAAAATCATGTTTCGCACCGCACTACACGCAAATTGGACAACGGTATGAAATGCAGGTGTTTATTGTCATTGTCACCATTGATAACGTACTCACTGCTTTAGGTAAACGTATGAACAGAACAGTTATCATAAAATTGCTGGCATTTTCGGAATATTCCGAGAGCTAAAATCTCTTCCTGATTCAAAATAGCTATTTTGGCCTTTAGTCCAGTCCACAAAAATTGGCGTTTCGTCCGGGTGATCGCACATGGACTCATCAGTTGACTGTGAGGACCTTGTCAATACGCAATTTTTATTAAATTCAGTTCATCTTACATCGATTTTTTGACAAAAATCCAATGTGAACTATATCCAACCAAGATTAAAATTGTAATCATTAACGTTGGAATATTTTGCTATTTTGAATCAATAATTCAACAAGTCCATTAATAGTGAAGTGTTCTACCTGGCTGATTTATTTCAGTAGTATCTATATAGAATTTGTATTATAAAAACCTTCATATAGAATCAAAGCTGAGCCACGGGCAAAATATTCCAACTTTAATGAGTACAATTTTAATCTTGGTTGGATATACTCGTAGTTCACATTGGATTTTTGTCAAAAAATCGATGTAAAATGAACTGAATTTAATAAAAATTGCGTATTGACAAGGTCCTCACAGTCAACTGATGAGTCCATGTGCGATCACTCGGACGAAACGCCAATTTTTGTGGACTAAAGGCCATAAAAGCTATTTTGAATCAATAATTCAATAAGTCCATTTATAGTGCTGTCTTCTGCTTGGCTGATTTATTTCAGTCGTATATAGAATTTGTATTATAAAAACCTTCATATAAAATCTCTTCCACTAGAAGAAATTTTGAAAAAATCTGCAACCATAGTAAGTGCTTACGCAGATGGAGGACAGTCTGAGCAACGAATTAGTGCAGTTCGCTTCAATGCTCAATTCTGATGTGGCTGGTATTATTGACAGCAGGAATCTTGAGGCTCTGGAAATGCAGGTTTACAAGCTGTTGATAAATAACTTTTTACAATCTTGTTTCCCGAACGTTGAAATTGCTTTGCGCATTTATTTGTCTCTCATGATCACCAACTGCAGTGGTGAACGATCTTTCTCAACATTAAAACGTGTTAAAAATGAATTGAGCCAACAACGTCTTAATCACCTCACTTTAATGAATTTTGAACATGATTTACTCCGAGATGTCGATATCAACAGCATTATTTATAAATTTTCCCAAATTAAATCAAGAAAAGTTTTGTTTTATTTAATACCATAAACTTGATAAGTACCTAACCTAAAACAGTCTAAGGGCCCCTTAATAGAATTTGCTACAAGCCCCGCGCTGGCTTAATCCGGCACTGCTTAGGAATTCTTATATATTGGAGCCTATAGTATGCAGATTGCGCTTAATTTTATATCCCACATTTTTCTCCAAACATCAGCTAAGATCGAAGCTAAATTTTGACATAAGAACCTGGTGGCGAATATGTCACAGAAAACAGCTGTTCTCTAAACGAAAATTTTTCAAAGATTTAAAAGAATTTGATTTAAATTTAGCTCGAGAATAAATGTGCGAGACAATTATTTCGTGCGCTAAATTTTGATAGATAAGTTATGTACAGTTCGAAGAGAAATTTTGATTTTTTAGGTTGGCTAAATTTTGTTAAATTTGTTAATAGCGCGATCTGCATATACTAGACTTAATTCTACAGACCGCAATTTGATTGGATATACAACTAATTAATAAAACACAACAGACTAAGTTCAAGCTTATCCAAAAATAAATTGGATGCATATTCTTCTAGTAAAAAATTTCAAAGAAGTTGATTATGCAGAAGAGTTTAAAGGGTACTTTTTATAGGGCATTGGATTTTCGTGGGGTAGAAACAACGAAGCAGACGGGTAACAGCTATGAACTTAATCACTGCAATCTGTGAAGTTTTAAATGAAAATTTTCATCAAAATCCCTGAAGTTGTTATTGAAGTAAATAGATTCATTATTTTTGTTCATCTGTGACGTTTTTGTCCAAGTAAATTCTTTCTCGTATTCCTCTCAAATTATACCTTAATTTAAAAGGCAAACAGAGACACACCAAAAAAAACCTATAAAACTATCCTAAATATATAATCGTTAGATATTTTGCTCACGTAATTGAATGTATTTTCAAAGTTTTCCTCCCGATAGCCGAGGGACGGTGGTCGATGTTACGAAAATATATTTCCAAAATAAAGTAAAACTCAACCACTTAACTCAGAGAAGCACCTTTTAACTTTTCTCATTAACCTTTCTCAAGAAATACACAAAACAAAAATTCCAAATACCTTGCTTCTATATGTATCTACATACATATACAAACCTATACCTGCCAGTCTGCACTCCTCGATTCCAAGACAACATTTTAAGTTGGAATTCTTTTGCTTTTAAGAAACAATTTATTCCACAAATGAAAAAAGGGACAACAAAATAATAATAGAGCTCAATTCCCCGATGAATGCCCCGATAAGAAAAACTTCGTCCAAGGTGAAAATCTATTGGATGTAGGCATAGAGAATTATTCAAATAAACGACTAAGGTTGTAAAAATTGGGTTCGTTAAGATGTTACCTTTTTATTTTTTTTTTGCTCTTCCTTGAATTTTTGAAGTTTATTCTTATTTTGGGATTGGGAGTAGGTACAGGGTACAAATAGAAATGTTGATTCCTGAAAATCCCCAAGGAATCGACCTTCAAAAGGTGTCTAGAGGATAATCAAATAAGAAAAGTTAAGTAATTTACGAAAGAAAAAAACCTACAATGCCACTCAGAACCGCAAAAGATCATATTACGATAACATCACATCCTTCTACGATATGTATGAATGTAAATATATATATATATTAGTCTGTGGTCGCATCGGGCAGGGTGGTCAGGTTAGCCTATAGATCGCAAATCATAATCTTTTTTTGAAAATAAATACAGGGTGTCGCTTAATTCGTGCTTAATATTTTAGGGCGTGATTCTTGGGTATATTCTGAGAGAAAATCGTTTTACAGTAAGGGTAGGCGCGCACATTCAATTTTTAGTTTCGCAACTGCTTGGTTCGAGCAACTAAAAAGTTAGGCGCAAAATTTTAATTGAATTAGTAGGATGCTAAAGCTGTTTTAGTATGATACTAGGTTAAAACAACGAATTTGCAAATTTTAATCGAATGTAGCATCATACTTTCTCTACCATTTTATTAAAGTTAAAATCATCGAATACCTACTTACTTTATTTTTACTTGCGACTTATAGGTACTATAAGGCAAGTTATGCATTCGTAAAAAAAATCGAACTCGAGATTTTGATCAAAGTTGACATTACGATGATAGCGAAGACCAAAAAAGTGGGTCTCGCAATTCTGTCTGTTTGTCTGTCTGTCTGTCTGTCTGTCTGTCTGTCTGTCTGTCCGTTCGATTACAGCTAAACGGCTCGGCCGATTTTCGTCAAACTTGGTAGATATGGGTTTTAATTTTTTACCCGCGGATGTTTTTTGATTTGATTTTTTAAGACCAAAAATAACGGTACCTGCCATACGATTTTTTTTCGAAATTTTATAAAGATTTTTTTTTTCTCAAAACCTGTTGGTTAGATTTTAAAAATTAAAATACAAAAAAATTTCATTTAATTAAAGCTAGCTATTGGATGAAAAAAATTTTCCGAAAAATGGTTATTGAGGGTACCCCCCATGGAACCATTTTTTTTGTTTCTGATTTTCTCAAAAACAGTACAACCGATTTTGTTAATTTTTTTTTTGCTAAAGCTCCCCAAAAACATAAATAGAATTGTGTACTCAAATTTTCAAACAATTTTTTTTTGGATTTTAAAAAAAAACTTCAAATTTTTTTTTTCAAAACTCAATATTTCGAGAACCCCATGCTAGATTTTTTTTAAAACTTGATAAATAAGGGTTTCTCAATATAATCTACAAAATGTGATAAAAAAAATTTATTTTACCTAAAAATAAAGGTACCTACCAGACAAATGCTAAAAATTTAAAAAAAATGGTTTTCAAAAATCGTATTTTCTCCAAAACGGCGCCTAGAATTTTGGTAAAATTTTTTTTCTTTCAATTAATTTTGAAATTAAGATATTACAGCTTGTACCTACCATAAAACCATTTTTTCGAATTTTGAATTTCTCATTATCCACTTAACGGATCTTAATGAAAATTTTTATAGAATTTTTATAGAGAAGCTTCTAAAAAGTCTAAAACATATTGCATTTCAAAACTTTAAAATAAATATTTTTTGAGTTTTTGAAAAAAAAATCTATTTTTTCTTTTTTTGAAAATTCGATATCTCCGAAACGGGTCAATATTTCTTTTCGTAAATTTAATTTTTATTCGAATAATAATAAAAACTTTAAATTGGAGTACCAAATTTTTTTCTTAAAAACCTTTTAAAAAGTTTGTATATAAAAGCTTTTTTTAAGAAACCACTACATAGTTGGATAGCATTCGGTTTTTGTCTCTTACTACTTAAACAATTTAAAAATTAATTTTATCCTCATGAACAGTTTTCTCTAATAACATTCGTTTTTAAAATTCCTAGTCGATTACATAGGAGCATATTCGTGCAACCCAGTCGAGCATTTTATTTTATTTTTTTTAAGACCAAAAATAACGGTACCTGCCATACGATTTTTTTTTTCGAAAATAAAATAAATATTAGACAGATTTTAAAAATAGAAACACAAAAAATTTTTAAAGCTAGGTAATGGTTGAAAAAATATTTCCGAAAAATGTTTTTGATTTTCTCAAGAACGGTACAACCGATTTTGATCATTTTTTTTTTTTTGCTAAAACTCCCAGAAAACATAAAAAGAATTGTGTATTCAAATTTTCAAAAAAAAATTTGTTTGGATTCTTCAAAATTTGTTTTTCAAAACTCAATATTTCGAAAACCCCATGCTAGATTTTTTTTAGACTTGATAAATAAAAGTTTCTCAATATAATCAACAAGATGTGAGAAAAAACTTTTATTTTACCTAAAAATAAAGGTACCGACCATACAAATGTTAAAAAATTAAAAAAAAAATGGTTTTCAAAAATCGTATTTTTCTCGAAAATGGGGCCTAGAATTTCGATAAATTTTTTTTCATTCAATTAATTTTCACGATCTTTAATTTAATAAAAAAAATTTAAATTAAGATATTACAGCTTGTACCCACCATATTACCATTTTTTCGAATTTGGAATTTCTCATTATCGAGCTTCCAAAAATTTTAAACAACATTGCATTTCAAAATTTAAAAAAAAAATATTTTTTTTAATTTTTGGGAAAAATTCATTTTTTTTTCTTGGAAAATTCGATTTCTCAAAAACGGCTGAATATTTTTTAATTTTTTACATTTACTATTTATTGGTTTAAAGCAGAACTTAATATTAAGATAAACATCTTTTAGATAATTAAGCCTTGTTGTGGAATTACGTTAATGGACATATGTATAAATAGTATTAGACTATATATAATTAAATATTTTTATCAACTATGTATTTACAAATAATTTATATTAAAAATAGAAAAAATTGCAAAAAAAAATGAAAGAAATCGATTCGTGTATTATGTACACTTATATAGGTAAAGTTACAAACATTTTTTTTTTTATTATTGCACAACAATCGACCCAGCTTCAGCAACAAGAAACTTCAACCCAATATTCAATTTTGAAATGATTTGAAACATAACTGTGTTCAATTTTAAAGATTTGAAACATAAATTAATTTGAAAAATATTTCGTTAAGTTAATCTGATGTTTCAGATTATTTCCTTAGTTGACGTGGCAACGAATTCCAAAGACGAATGGTTGGTTATGTCAGAAGATAGAAAACTCAAATGGTTATAGAGACCCGGTGGTTGGTTCGTATGGACAATTTTAAATAACATGGTAAGCATTCTTAATTGTAATAAATTTGCAGAGCTAAATCCATACAGACTTTTCGTATAATTCGAAATGTGGTCAAATCTTTTGAGTCCAAAAACATAACGAGCTGCATTATTAAAAACAACGTTCAATTTTCTCTGCGAAACAGCATCTAAGCTACAAAAAATTTTTAATTAGTTTAATTTTTTTTGTAAAACTAGCAATTTAGTTAAGTAAATAAATAAATTTCCATTCGTACAGTAATAAAAACTTAAAGCTGGCGTACCATATTTTTTTCTTAAAAATGTTTTAAGGATTTTGTATATATAAAAGCTTATTTTTTTTTTAAAGAAACCACCACAAGAACTTATATTGTTTGTTCTTGCATAAATTTATATATTGTTTTATCTCTTACTATTAAAAGAATTTAAAAAAAATAATTTTATCTTTATGAACAGTTTTCTCTAATACCATTCGTTTTTAAAATTCCTAGTCTATTCCATAGGAGTAAGTTCGTGCGACCCACTCGTGCATTTTATTTACGTTGGGCTCAATTTTCTCCAGAAAATGCGTAAGTTTGCTGGAAGTTTTTCGAATGAAAATTAATGGTAAGTTACTTCAACGCCATTTTTTTAACGTTTACTTCTATCAACCATAATAATAAAAATACTATGTACATTTAAGGCGCATAAGTTCAAGTTCGTAGAAAACTAGGTCCTAGTAGGTTACGACTATCAACAAGAACTGTGAGTGTGGAGGGCAGCTATAATTTTTTGCAGAGTTCGAATGACACTTTTCACTTTATAAGATACTAAGAGTGATTTTATATTTTATTGCAAATAGCAGTACCCCTGAAAGAAAATCTTGTTTGTAGGTGTTTTCGCTTGCAATAGACCCCAGATCTACAGCGGGAGATTTGGACACAAGGTGCGTTTTATTATCTACGGATCTATGTGGATCCGGATCTGGATTAGTTTTTAACATGTATTACAAAACAATTTGGGATCCTATTCTCTATCTGGATCTATTTTAAAGATCAAGAAATAAGTTTTTTTTCTGGCGAGTAGATGGCTTTTTATGGTAAGATAGTGTAAACTACAGTGTAAAGGAAAAAGACAAGACACATTTGAAAATCAACAATCATAAGCAAGAGAGAGATGAGCATACAACACAACTGTCACCATGATCCGTATCGTTTTATTTTCGAGGGCTAATCTACACGGATCTTTGGCGATAATAAAACGCGGCTAATAGTCATTATACGCAAGAGCTACCTTAACTAGAATACTTAATTTAATGCAAAGTTTAAAAAAATCAAAGGACTTGGAAAAGAATGCATTATTCTCAGTAAAATCTCGCACAGAAATTATGTCATGAACGTTGAGTTTAACTTAAAAAATTACCCGAAACAACTCCGGTCATTTGTTAAATCAAAACGAAAATCGCTTGGGGTTCCGAGTTCTATGAATTTTAAATGTGAAGAATCTACTGAACTAAATAAGACTCTTGAACTTTTTGCCAGTTTCTTTGAATCTACATATGTATTCTAACTCGCAGGTAATCCTTGTCATCCCTTGTGAAAATCCTTCGAAGGTCGATATAGGATCAATACAAAAAGATTTGTTTGATGTTTTGAAATGCTTATAAAGTCTTAAACCAAATGCCAAGCTCTTATCTTAAAAAGATGTGCAAATTCGCTTTGCCTACCTCTGCTTATTATTTTCAATCTGTCATTGTCAGCGGGAGTATTTTTGGACGAATGGAAATTTTCTCTTTTGATCCCAATTTTTAAATCAACGTTGAAAATTATAGCGGAATCTGCAAGTCATCGGCAATTCTAAGCTTGTAGAAAGTTTAGTAAAAAATAAACTTGATTTAAGCATGGATTTATCTCAGGAAGATCAACTATAACTAATTTGTTGTGGATACTATTCAAAACCGTAATCAAGTCGAGGCTTTTAATTCAGTTTACAGCATATTACCTCGTAAGCTTACTTTAGTGGATTTACTCTTTCTTAATCGGTAGGAGTCAAAAAATAAAACTTGATGAATGTACCTGCAGACCAATTAAGTGCAAGTCAGGTGTTCCTCAAGGCAGCCATATTGGTACGTTGCTTTTTGTTATATGTGTTATTGATGGTATTGTGAACTTTATCAATTTAAGCCAATATCTCATATATGCTAATGATCTCAAGATATTTTTGAATGTAGCCAGCGAAATTGACTGCTTTAAGCTTCAAATAGACCTTGATAATTTATCTCTCTGGTGTCGACTAAGCCACTTGAACCTTAATGTTAAAAAATGCTTTCATGATCTCTATTTCAAGAAAACAGTCATTGCAGTCATCTACAGAGAACTGTAAAAGTCAAAGACTTTTAACTCCAAATTTTCATTTGTTTCTCATATTGATGCTGTAGTCACAAAAGCGAACTCAATGTTAGGATTTATTAAAAGAAACTCAACAGATTTCTCCGATCCTTACACTCTTGTCTCTTTATATATGTACCTCCTTAGAAAGATCTAACCTCGAATATGTAGGTGTCATCTGGAACCCTCATTAAAATTCGATTTCAGATAGAATCCAGAAGGTTCAGAATCGTTTTACGAGGTATGTTTTTTTATAAAATGCGCTGGACTTTTTATCCAAATTCTATAGCCAGGCAAAAGCTTTTGGGCTTGCATCCCCTCACGCCCCGTTGAACTATTCATGATCTAGTTTTTGTCGGAGATATTTTTTGTTATCAAATTAAGTGTCCTACTTTGTTCTCCTTACTTTCCATATAAGCTCCAACGAAACCCCCGAGAGAAAGACACCTCCTTGTTTAGCTTAAGCACAGAACCAATTATGGTATAAACGAACTAATTTCAAGGTCTGTTAGAGAGTTCAATGATATAAATGGTCATATTAATCTGGCATGCTCCAGAGTAATTTAAAACACTAATTTTTATGAATTTCTGTGTGTAAGATAGTTATGATTGTTATTTTAAGTTATCTTTAAATTTTAACTTATTGAATAGTAATCTGTTGAGCTCAATAGTGGTAGATAAATAAATAAATAAATAAATAAATAAAACATAATGATCATAAAAAGTCCAATAATTTTATTAAGTTTCGAAGACGATTAAGTGGAATGTAAGAAAGCGAATTTCACTTTGCCTCTAAAATGTATGACTTTGAGTCTCAGGAAGACCTAACATAACATATTTTTTTATATAATTCGTACATATTCTTCATCTGCATGTCAAAACTGTTTTCCTTCACCTCATACATAAATTATAAAAATTGATTTCATCTATTCAATACAAAAGTTCGTCAGGGTTCACGAGGTAATCCTTTTCCTCGCTTCCGTGGAACTTTTTCCTTACATGTATTCGAGTTTGGCGTTCGTTCTTTCGAAGATGATGAGTGTGTTAAATGGATGTTGCGCACGGATGACTTTCAGCAATCAAGACGAAGAGAAAAATAAAATCGACAAAAAAAAAATGAAAGAAAGGTCTGGCACTGAATGCATAAAAACGGTAAGGGGACCTGTTGTTAAGAATTTTGATGGCATGCCATTATGTATGCGAAACTTTATTGGGTGGTTGAAGATTGACATCCGGAATAGATTGAAATTACGAGTATTATGAGAAAGCACATTTTCGTCTGATCAACTGGAAACTATAAGATTGTGAATTTGCATTTTCAAAATTAATGTAGCATAATTTGATTGCAGATAGAATTTAAGAACGTTCGAGGCGATGATGATGAAGTACCTATACGAGTATTGGAGGTGGTGTAAGGAGTGTTATATTTGTTCAATTACAGTCTTATGAAAAATTTTGATTGGATTTTAGAGTAAGGGAAATATTTTTCATTTCACGGCCGTCGTTTTTGTGTAAACATGAATTTTGAATTTCTTGACAACCATCTTACTTACTTATTTAAGGGACTTCCGATTTATATAAGTTTTTACTGTGAAACAGTAACTTTCTATTACTTTCAACCAGGAGCACAGAACTTGCAATCATACAGACGAACTGTTCTGGCATTCGCCATGGCTTGGAATTTCAGTCAAACCTGGAGCAGGTATTTTGAAGATTCTCTTAGCGGAAACATGTGACTAATCTAATATCGTTAAATCACAATGGACCAACTTATGGTCTAAGTTTTTTTTTATTCAAGGCAGTATGAGGGTTTTGTGTACAAGTCGACTTATAAAGAAGAATGGCAATCTCAACTAACGTCCTAGGCAGTAGATACATGTCTGTTTTCTGATATCATATTATGTACTTAGCTTCGTCTTCATTTATTTCAAAACCAACCAGTTTCGCCTGTGTGTAATCATGTTGAAGAACTCTATAAAGGCATGTTCTGGGAACGACTAATGATCTAAATTAAAAGTCTCCCATGTGAAATATCTGGTCCATAAATAATTACAATAATCTGATGATAGCGCTATCTCCTTGCCAAAATTGTGTAGAGATAAAGAATTAGTTCGCTCGGAGCTGCTATTCCCTTACTGCACAATGTATTAAAAACTATCTAGGTGGAACTCTTGATTTTTTGTATGATTTGTTATAATAACGACCATACTGCATTCGAGGTATGTAAATCTTGAATTTTATGATTTTGCACTTCTTACCACCTACTGGTATTGGAGAGAGAAGACAACTTTGACCAATGGCATCGTTAATGCAAAATGTCCATTTTGGCACGGGCTGTGTGGCACATAGCTCTATCCTACTGAAACCACAGTCATGTCGTCGTTGACCACATCGATTTCGGGCCAAAAAAAAACTTGGTTATAGTCGACCGACACTCCGACAGAGCTCGCCGTTTATGGTGAGGAGGAGGACCTGGTCAAAATCGTTCTCAAAGAAGTATGGTCCGATGATACCGTCAGCTCAAAATCCATACCAAGTATTGACTTTCTTTGGATTGCAATTATGTAAGTGGATCTCGTGTGGATTGTGATTGTTCCAAGTTTTCTTGTTGAGAACCCATTAATCTAGAAATGGGCCTCGTCGCTGAACATGATTTTTCGATTTATGTGC
The DNA here is from genome assembly GCA_963931855.1 of Philhelius festivus. Lineage (NCBI taxonomy): Eukaryota > Metazoa > Arthropoda > Insecta > Diptera > Syrphidae > Philhelius > Philhelius festivus. Next base: position 179,263,110 of record OZ007556.1, read on the forward strand.
GAAAAGGGCTGAATTGGTTAGAGATTCCTTAAGGCCTTCAAATGCGTTGTCAAGTTAGAGTGTCCAATCAATGAAAATGTTGTCCTTCTTTTTGTTGCCGGATGGATACGCATGAAGTTGAGCTTGAATCAGAACAGCTTTGGGAATACAACGTCTGTAAAAATTGACCATACCAAAAAATCTCTTTAAAACCTTTCGAATTGGGCATAAAAAAAAAACTTGACAAGTAAGCCCATCAAATTTTAGTCAGTAATCATTAAATAATAAAATTTCTCTATTACATTGTAGCTGTTTTAATATTATTCTACTTTAAATATTCGGTATTAAACCTTCATGAAGTAAGAACTTGGCGTACTCGTACTTTTAGATCTCAGTACTTTTCACGGCTGACTTGTTACACAAAGGTTTTTGTATAGAAGAACTTGGCTCTTTTTTTTAACATTTATGTTTTTGGTCTGATCTCACTCCTTTTTGTAAAGATTTTAATATTTTGCCATGTCAAAATCTCGAAAGATACGGAAAGATAGAAGGGTGGACTCTAGCTACTAAACTCAACTTAGTTTATGGCTTCCTATTTCTTTTGGTATATTTTCTTTTTGTTATTGGTTATTTTGATTTGCACTTCAATTGTTTCTTCCTGTTGTGGCAACTGGCAAGATACCTAACACTAACACCTACCTTAATTATAAATACTAGTACCTACGAGTACATCCGCTCAAAGTCATAAAAAAGCAATAATTGTTGAGGATGCGATGATGGTTTTGTGTCAATTTAGTTCTAAGAAAAGTCATGAATTTTCAAGATGCATGTATAGTTTCAAAAGGACAATAAAAAGACACTTTGAATGAAAAATCTTAGATATTCTATTTTTCGTTTTGAATGTACATTAAGCTATTCCGCTCTACCAAATTTGATCATTCTACAGCAATCGGAAGTGCTCTATATAAATTAAACATTTTCTCAGAAAGTGGGCGGATACCACGCCCCCTGAATTGAACACCTGAATTTTTATTTTTGGTCCTTCATATGCAATTTGAGCCCTACCGTCCTACCAAATTTCATAGTTCTACTGCAATCGGAAGTGTGCCATATAATTTACATCAGTTCTGAGGAAGTGGGCGGATTCCACGCCCCTGAATGGAAAACCTCAAATTTTATATTTTGTTCCTTGTATGCAATTTAAGCCCTGCCACTTTACCAAATTTCATCGTTTTCCGGCAGTCGGAAGTGCTCCATTCAACCAACACCAAATCGCAGAAAGTGGGCGGATACCACACCCTCTGAATGGAAAACTTCATATTTTTACTTGCGATATAGGTACTATAGGGCAAGTTCTGCATTTGGAAAAAAAATCGAATTCGAGATTTTGATCAAAGTTGACATTACGATGATAGCGAAGACGAAAAAAGTGGGTCCGACAATTCCGTCTGTCTGTCTGTATGTCTGTATGTCTGTATGTCTGTATGTCTGTATGTCTGTACCTCGAACTACAGCCTAAACTACCGGAGGTATTTTCTTCAAACTCGGTAGTTAAGGGTCTTCGATGATTCCCTAGAGGAGAAATTGAAATTTTTTTTGTAGCTCCAAAACTAAGGGTACCCCCCGTACACCCGTAATACAAAATCTTATTTATCTCGAAAACGGCTCCAACGATTTTGATAAAAAAAATTAAGTGTAATATTATGGCCACGGACTATATTTTGGTGAAAAAAAAATTTGGGGGAAATGTTATTAGGGGTACCCGTCATAGAACGGTTTTTTTGATTTTCGAATTTCTCACCAACGGCTCTAACGATTTTAACCAAAATTTGTATGCAGGAGCTGCTTTGCATTTGAAAAATTATAAACTAAAAATTTTTTCGAAAAAATAGTTTTTGGATTTTTAAAAAAATAATACAATTTTTTTTTTGAAAATTCAATATGTTGAAAACCGATACACGATTAAATTTTTTAATTACGTTTTAAAATGTATTTTATTAAATACTAACAATTTGCATATCAATTTTTTTTATAAAAATTTTAAGGAAAATTTAGTACACAGAAAACATGTTTGAGTGTGTCTGTATGTCTGTATCTCTCACTACAGCCTAAACCCCTGGACCTATTTCTTTCAATCTCGGTAGTTAAGGGTCTTCGGCGATTCCCTAGAGGAAAAATTAAAATTTTTTTTTTAGCTCCAAAACTAAGGGTACCCCCCATACACCCGTAATGCAAAATCTTATTTATCTCGAAAACGGCTCTAACGATTTTGATAAAAAAAATTAAGTGTGATATTATGGACATGGACTATAGTTTGATGAAAAAAAAAATTGGGGGAAATGTTATTAGGGGTACCTGTCATAGAACGGTTTTTTTGATTTTCGAATTTCTCACAAACGGCTCTAACGATTTTAACCAAAATTTTTATGCAGGAGCTGGTTTGCATTTAAAAAAATATACTTTAAAATTTTCTTCGAAAAAATAGTTTTTGGATTTTTATAAAAATAATACAATTTTTTTTTTGAAAATTCAATATCTTGAAAACCGATAAACGATTTAATTTTAAAATTACGTTTTAAAATGTATTTTATTAAATACTAACAATTTGCATATCAATTTTTTTTATAAAAATTTTAAGGAAAATTTAGTACACAAAAAACATGTTTCAGTGTGTCTGTATGTCTGTATCTCTCACTACAGCCTAAACCCCTGGACCTATTTCTTTCAATCTCGGTAGTTAAGGGTCTTCGGTGATTCCCTAGAGGAGAAATTCAAATTTTTTTTTTAGCTCCAAAACTAAGGGTACCCTCCATACACCCGTAATGCAAAATCTTATTTATCTCGAAAACGGCTCTAACGATTTAGATAAAAAAAATTAGGTGTGATATTATGGACATGGACTACATTTTGGTCAACAAAAATTTTGGGGCAAAATGTTATTAGGGGTACCTGCCATAGACCCGTTCTTTTGATTTTCGACTTTCTCATTAATGGCTCTAAGGATTTTAACCCAAAATTTTTAGCAGGAGTCCCCTTAAGTTTAAAATAATATTGTATATAAAAATATTCTAAAAAATATTTATTGGGTTTTAAAAAAAATTTAAATCAATATCTTCAAAACCTATGAACAATTATTTTTTGAAATTATTTCCTAAAATCAATATTATTAAATATACTTAAAATTCGCATCCCACATTTTTTTCTTGAAAAATTTTATAGAAATTTCTTATATAAAAAATTTATTTAATAATAAAATGATTTTTTAAGGTTTATTTGCATAAATTCATACTTTTCCGGAAACCAGACGGCAATTTGAGGCATTTGAACATTATTATCTCATTAAATCCATGTTTTATATTTATAAAATCTATCTTAAATTCCAAAGTACTTTTACATAAGAGCAAGTTCGTGCGATCCAGTCGTGCATTTTATTTCCTCTGCTTGCATGACAAGACCTACCGTTGTGCAAAATTACAATGTCAATCAGTCAGTCAGTCAGTTGAGGTTTTTGTGATTTTTGATGCATTATATCTCAGGAACCGCTTATGCTAGAAAATTGAAATTTGGTGAGGCGCCTGTGCCTGACCAGCTTAGCAAATATTCGGAATTTCAAGTTTCTGACTTCATTGGTACTGAAGATAGGGAGGGGTCAAAAATCGCCTGAGTTTGTTCCTGTAAAAAGTGTGTAATGCCAGAACTTGGCTGGGCACTACCGTGTCCTTTGATCAAGACGAGTAGCATAGCTGCTCTTTGACGGGCAACAGATTCCTTGGATGATTATACATATATTCAAACTCCTGCTTCAGTTGCTCGGGTGAAAGTAGTTTAGACTTTGAGTATATAGAAGAAGAGTTCCTTTATTTTTTCTATGGTGTGTAACATTGTGTTTTTTTCCAGAAGGTTTGTTTTAGTGATTTCTTCATTCTTTCAGAAAACCATTAATGAAACATGAAGGATTGATTATGCTGATATTTGAAGCACTCGATGACATTATGTAGCTGCACCAAAAACAGAAGTTTTGAAGAGTAGTTTTTTGATCAATTAGTTTCTTATGTTTGACATCAATTAGTAGATCAATTTATTGATAAGAAGTCGCATCCAATTATAAGATGTCCGTCAAGTTAGCACTACCACTTCAAAATTTTCAAAATGTAATAATTGGATTAATTGTCGTGAATTTGTCGTAAATTTGTCGTGAAACAAACAATTTGTCGCGCTTGTTTTTTAAAAAAATAACCCCTGGTAATGCTAACTTGACAGTCAAGTTAGCACTACCACCCCCCAACATAGGGTAAAATGAACTCGCAAAATAAAAAGGACAGCGTAAATAATTGTCGTAAATTTGTCGTAAATATATCGTAAAATAAAAAAAAATTTCGCATCATTTTTTCTCAAAAAAATGCCATGAAAATGCAAAAGTCCATAAAAAAAGCATTTTTTCATAAAACCTAGCACTACCATACTAAAACTATCTGGGCGCGACAAATTATTTTATGACGGAACTTATTCAAAGACGTCTTACGACAATTGTTTAAACAAATTGCAGAGTAAAAAAATAGTTTTAACAGATAGTTTTAGTATGGTAGTGCTAGGTTTTATGAAAAAATGCTTTTTTATGGACTTTTGCATTTTCATGGCATTTTTTTGAGAAAAAATGATGCGAAATTTTTTTTTATTTTACGATATATTTACGACAAATTTACGACAATTATTTACGCTGTCCTTTTTATTTTGCGAGTTCATTTTACCCTATTTTGGGGGGTGGTAGTGCTAACGTGACTGTCAAGTTAGCATTACCAGGGGTCATTTTTGAAAAAAATTACGTTCGTAGCCGCAGGCGTACCGCGACAAAATTTTTGGTCTTACAGCATATTTACGACAAATTTACAACAATTATTTACGCTGTCCTTTTTCTTTTGCGAGTTCATTTTACCCTATTTTGGGGGGTGGTAGTGCTAACTTGACTGTCAAGTTAGCATTACCAGGGGTTATTTTTTAAAAAAAATTGCGCTACAAAATGTTTGATTTTACAACATATTTACGACAAATTCACGACAATTATTAACACTTACCTTTTTCTTTTTCGAGTTCATTTTACCATATTTTGAGGGGTAGTAGTGCTAACTTGACTGTCAAGTTAGCATTACCAGGCTTTTTAAAAAAAAAAAAAACAAGCGCGACAAATTTTTTTGTTTCACGACAAATTTACGACAAATTCACGACAATTAATCCAATTATTACATTTTGAAAATTTTGAAGTGGTAGTGCTAACTTGACGGACATAATTATAGGCACCGGTTGTCTGTAAAGAAACATTGTTTTGATGTTTTCTCTTTGACGCAGGTACGAGTATTTGCGGACTAGAAAGACGCCAGTTGCTGTCGACATATTAGTTTTCCTCCTGAAATGACATAGTTGTTGGCGTTTTCTTGCATCTTTTTCAAAGCATCGATGAACGAAACAAAGATTTGAGTCTTTGCTCCTAGAACTAAATCTTTTCTTTTAATTCTTCCTCATTCTTGAAGAGCTTCGCCTTCTTCTAACATAAATTTGCTTCAGATGATCTTTTAGAGATGTAACCTGCTGAAGTTCGTTGAGGGCAGATACATGGAAAGGCAAAGAGATGGAAGCAATAACTGAATTGGAGTAGATATCGGAAATTTTATCTGCTATATCTGCCATAGTTTTGAGATCTTGGTTTGGACTACATGATAGAATTTACTGCGTGGTGTTTGGCAATTGCACTATCCAGTGTTCTAGGGAAACCTTCGGAAATGCTAGCTGATAAAAGCTCTTTCATCTTGCTTAGCAGCAGAGTTGGTTTTCTTGCGTTTAGAGTGATCTCACTCATAACTATATGGAGTCGTTTCTGCTCTGACTCCTAGAATGCTGTCATTAAGCGAGTCTTCAGTTTGGTGTACTTTTTAGTAGCAGGGGGATTCATGAGTGACACTTGAGACTTGACTTCCGTTAAGACATCAGTTTCCAAATTTCCGACCAGAGTGAAGTACTTCGTATCATCGGCAGAGATTCTACTAGTGTGGAATTAGGCCTCAAGCTGGTGGAACCATAGATCGAGGCTTCGCTTCCAGAAATTTGGTACTCTGATCGATACCTTCGATATGTAATTGCCTTCGGTTGCCATTTTCTTGTTTGTATTTGAGTAAATGTGTGTGGCACCTTAACTTGGATCGGAGGTAGCGCTTGTGTAAAATAAATGATTTACACCTTACAGTGTTAAAAAGTTCTATTTATACAGAAAATTATGCAATAAGTTAGTCAATGATTTAAAGATAAAATTAATAATAACCAAACAAAGAGAGTGATCCCAAAACTAAGTGAATAAAAGTGCTAAAAGGCCATAATCCTTACATCCCTATCTACGAGTTTTGTGAAATTTAAAAAAAAACACTCGTAGACTGCCAAATTTATGTGAAATTTTTGAAATTTATAAATTTAGAGAATTTAAACTCCAATGAAGCACTTAACATGAAAAACACCTTTCAATAACCTGGCAGGTGAGGACAAACAAACAACCTGCTTCCTGCGCTACGTCAATATTCCAGACACAAAAACAAACACAAGAAAAATATAATTATAATTTTATGGGAAGATAAAAAGATAGGAAGCCTCTTCGTGCCTGGACAACTGGGGGAAATTTAAAAGCTCTTAATTCTTAAGGTCCATGGTCGGAGAGAAATGAAGGTATGTACAACACTTACTTGATAAAACAAACCCTCTCCATATCTGGTCAGCCGGTACAAGTTTAAAAACTTGTTAATTATTCAAGTCCAGAAAAAAAAGTACTTAGTACAAGTTGAGTATTTTTGTTTTTGTAAACACTTTTATCAGGCTTCCTGTGTTACTTTAGGCAAGATTAATGTATGTATATACGCTTCTCATTTTAAAGGGAAAAGACTTATGTATATACAACAAATTTAAGCAAATAAACTGTTAATAAGTTTAAGAGTGCTCATTGAATATGCAGGGTGGAATTAAGTAAATGACATCAGTCAAATCTTTTTCTTTTTATAAAAAATAAAAAAAGGATAACAGGAGTAATCGGTCTCATGAGAATGTGTACATTTTTTGTGGTGAAAAAGGTCTGGTAAGTTAGGTACGTACACCCCAGAGTCCATTAAGCTTTCTTTCTTGATTGTATGGAAATGACAAATTTGTCTGTGGAATATTTTTTTCTCACAGATATATTTTTATCGCGTAGAAGCCGTCTTTTAATTTTGGTAAACAAAATAATTATATAGAAGTTTGCTGTAGGAATAATGTTTTATATACGAGTATATTTTGTCAGTTAATTTTGTTGACTAACTTTCTACAGTAAATTCTGGGAATAAGATGAATGAAAAAGCCATTAATTTTTGATTCTACTACATTTCTGATATTATAAATTGTGAAAGTAACTTTAAGTTTTACTCACTTTGATGAACAGATTTGCATAAAATTTGCTGTGAAGGATAAGTATGTAATAATGCAGGTAAAAGCTCTTTTACACCACAGCGCATAGTAAATATTTTCTAGCAGCTGCTGAATGGGCATCTGGTAGAGCGAGTTTGTAAAAGACATCCCACTTACAGTTAATAATGAACTAATCCCAGCACTCAGCTTGGAAGAGGTAGACAGAGCTCTTCAAATAAGGAGATGATGTTTTGGTGATGAACCAAGATTGGGAGTGAGGAAGCATGACCTATGACTGAACTAGGTATAACCTCCATATGACCCATCTACAAATTAAATGCATGACTGGATCGCACGTACTTGCTCTTATGTGAAATTACTTTCGAACTTAAAAATAAATATAAAAAATAAATATATATGTATATAAATATAAAAACATGAATTTAATTAGAGCAAATGTACAAATGCAGTAGCATGAATTTATGCAAGCAAAGTTAAACAAAATCCGGTTATTATTGAAATGATTTGTATAATATAAGTAATTTTTAATAAATCCTTCTTAAAATGATTTGGAATGTCAATTTTAAGTATTTAATATTTAAATGACAGGTACCGTTAATAAAAAATTGTTTTTATTTTATTTTTACCGAAACGTACTTAGTTCATTTCTGAAAAAGCACTTTTAATTATTTTTATCAAAATCGTTAGAGGTTTTTTTGTATGGCAGGTACCGTTAGTTTTGGATCAAATTTCTTTTTTTTAATTTCTCCTCAAGTTAGTAACCGAAGAACCTTAAATACCTACACTACACTACACCACTTTTTTCGTGTTCTCTATCATCGTAACGACAAACTTGCTCAAAGTCGCGAGTTGGTTTTTTTCAAAATGCAGAACTTGTCATATAGTACCTAAAATAGGTTTTTGATAAACTTAAAAATTTTTATATTACATCATTTTCGAGACCGTCAGCTTTCCAAAAATGTAATACGAAATTTTCGACTTTTTCAAAAAATTTAAACTCAAATATCTCCTAAGCTAAGAGAGTTGAAAATAGCATTTTCGTGACCATCGCACAGTAGTCAATCTAGAGGAACAAAATTATTTTGAAAAGTAAAATCATGTTTAAATTTTGTTTTATGAGTAGATACCAACAGGAAAAATATTCGATCCAACATAGAAATTATATTGTTTTTTTAGAAAAACAACCAAAAACATGAATGATTTCGGGATACCAATACAAGAAGCTGTGGCCAAATTACCGCATCGGTGAATGAGTGAGTGAGTCCCATCAGTGATCGAATGAAAACGTCAAATTAGAGTAATCGATTGCTAGTTGACGTAAGCGGTAATGCCAAAGTCACATATCTCAGTCACGTATTATTAGTCCGATCAATCTACACATTGCAAGTTACAAAAATTACTATCAAGCAGAAATTGAGTACACTTGTTCAAAACACAATTAAAAACAACTTTTCAAAATTCTCCATCGTTACGACCCATGGAAAAAAATTGACTCAAGGTCAAAGGTCAAAAAAATGGGGTTTTCACGATTTTCTTCAAAACGGTAAGTTTTATCGTAAAATTACCTCAGACAAAAATTGTAGATCATAAAATTATCTATAAAAAAGATATCAATAATTTTTTTCCTAAAAGCTACCGCTTCTGAGATAAAACGATTCAAAAAGTTGTAAACGTCATTGCATGCATAAGCGCGCCACGTATATACCTCTGTAGCTGTAATATAAGTAAAAATATGTTTCTATGGGTGATTTCACTTATTTTTAAAATATAAAATATACATAAGTAACACTATGAGAATATCAGGTAACATATAACCCAGTCCCTTAATTCATACGCTAGTGTAACCTTGAAGCAACTCTGTTCAATAGTGTGCGTGGCTAGGGTCGTATACCTGCTTCATGTTGGAATGCGCAATAGATGAAATTCCGTTACACCCCGACTCCACAGGAGATAAATTCTCTCAGGATGCTCATCATGATATGAAATCTCCAATGGAGACGCGATATTTCCTCTTATGATGGGATGTCAGCGATCTATGTCAGCGGTTTTGTCTTGATATAGATGTCTGATATGAAATTTGACAGATGGTTTTTTTTCGTACTTTTGTCTCATTATTTCGTGTCTTCTCATTTGGTTGGTTCTTGTCAAGTACTCCGTCGGCAAATATTTTTTTTTATTTTGTAAGTAAATACATTTGTTCGTGCGTTAAGTTATGTTTGGTGTTATTTATTTATACTTTAGGTAGATGCGCATTCTTTTCTTTGCAAATATATATAATTTTTGTTAGTTTTACGTTTTGCTAATTTATGTTGTCCGCACAAAACACATCCCGTGCAGTAGGGATAGAAGTGAAAAATCATGACATAATTTGCCCAGCGAAGCAATAAGAAAATGTAGAGATAGAGATATCAGACATTGAGTTGGAGAGACAGATATCTTGTGGAGTCGGGGTGTTAGTCTTGAGCGCCGCTCTGTCGTATTTGATGGCTATAATGATTGTATGACGAATGTTAAAGCAGCAGAACAACGTCGTCGAACTTTAGCTACATCTTCATCTACTGATATTTTGTTCGATGAACTTATGACCCGGGGTGAGTCCTAAATTGCACTCATATTTAAATTTCAAATAACGCGGATAATCCGAAAAATACTTATTTATTATGTCCAACAACCGCGAAAACCTTAAAAGTTATATGAACTTATGACAGTTCCTACCAGTCAACAAAAATTCCTTGCAAATACTCACAACAAGTCTCGGTTCATTTCAATGTTAAAAGAAAAGTTTACTGCTCAAAATATATTGGTTAAACAAGCTACTAACGACGCCGACGTACTGATTATTGAAACAGCAATAGAGCAATTTAATTTGACCAATACAACTATTGTTGTAGGTGAAGATGTAGACTTACTCGTATTACTCACTGCTCGAACTCCGGCTGACAAAACTATTTTCTTCTTAAAACCAGGAAAAGGCTCAAAATCAATCTGAAATATTTACATACACCCAAAAGTTTATCGACTTTTGGAAAGTGTCAAAATCATGTGCTATTTTTACTTGCAATAACAGGCTGTGATACGACATCTGCATTTTACAGGAGAGGTAAAACAACAGTCTTTAAAATGTTTGAAAAGCAAGATTTAGTTCAATGTGCTGAAGTTTTCAAAAAAAGTAATTCAACGCCACAAGAAGTTATCACCAACGGAATTTGCTTTCTTCTTCGTATGTACGGAGCCCCTAAAAAAACTACCTGCTTAGATAAGTATCGATATGCATGTTTTGTTAAAAACACTACTCGGAATAAAAAACAAGTACAATTAGCTTGTCTTCCTCCAACCTCAGTCGCTGCTCATCAACATCTTTTTCGGGTATATTATCAAGTTCAGACGTGGCTTGGTTATCAAGACCCAACAGATTGGGGTTGGAAGTTGGTTGATAATGCATTGGAACCAATCCAGACTTTACTCCCACCTGCGCTGGAAATACTGCTAAACTCAATTTTTTGCAACTGTAAAAAGGGATGCAGTGCTAAATGTGGTTGCAAAAAAGTTGGACTGTTTTGTTTTCTTGCATGCACGAATTGTCAAGACCGGTCGTGTTCTAACGTTGAATCACCAACAGCAGAGGATTCGTTTGATACTGATGAACAAACATGGCATACATCGCAATTTACTTGCACTCAAGATGAAGGAGAAAAAGAAGAAGAAGAAGAAGAAGAAGAAGAAGAAGAAGAAGAAGAAGAAGAAGAAGAAGAAGAGGAAGACGACGACGAAGATTAACAAGAAATAATTGAAGATTACGAGTAGAAGTAATACATTTTTCTACTGTTTTTTAATTTCCATCGCTTTTATCAATTCCAACTTCCATTTCCATCGCTTTTACAAGAGGTGGCGTGGAAACGTGTGCATAAAATGACGTTTACAACTTTTTGAATCGTTTTATCTCAGAAGCGGTAGCTTTTAGGAAAAAAATTATTGATACCGTTTTTATAGATAATTTTATGATCTACAATTTTTGTCTGAGGTAATTTTACGATAAAACTTGTTTGAACAAGTTTACTCAGCTTGTAGCTTTGCTCTTGTTTTTTTGACCTAATTTGACCGGTTATACTCGATGACTGATGCATTAATTTGGCCCCTGATTTTTCTAATTTATTTTTTTTTTCGACTCAAAAAGTTATTTACTTCGAAAATCATGTTTTAAATGAATTATTCGTTGTTTTATGAACTTATATTTATTAATAAAGATATATGAAATACGAAAATTGTTTTGGTTTAAGTGGAGTGATTGAATTTAATTCAATTAAAAATTCAAGTGACCTCAACTGCAAAGTGCGTTCGCCAAGGTACGACAGTGGGCTCATCAGTTAGATGCTGTCATACCCTTCTAAAACACAAATATTGGTCGATGTTTACCGTCTTAGAAGGGTACGACACCATCTAACTGATGAGCCCACTGTCGTACCTGGGCGAAACACACTTTCGAGTTGAGGTCACTTGAGCTTTTAATTATATTATAAGTTTTACAAAAAATATTTCTTTTTTAAAATCTTAAACAATGCTTGGCCTTAAAGTTCCAACTCCAACATGTAAGGTGATATTTTTTTGTAATCATTTTTCTATGCCAAAATAGACTCTTTTTGTATTCCTCTCTTTATGTTTTCCCTTTTTATGAAGATTTTATATAAATTGATTAGTGAAGGAAAATTAAATTTATCTTAATTTTCTTACAGGTATTTACCAGAAATAAAATTCAAGGTTTAAGATAAACTTTTGAAACGTGTTGTACAAAGAACAAAGGGTAATTCATTAATTTAAACATATCGTTTGTGCAATTGATTTATTTAAAAATATTAAGTTGAAAATAACAAGCCAAACTATTAAAATGCTATACTTTAGAAGGACGAAAGCTTATAGTACGAGTATAAATGTAGCCAAGAAAAGTCTTTTACAACTAAGTTAAATATATGTATTTGCATTGTTTAGGCAAAACAACCTAAATGCATTATAAACAGTAATCCCTAATTGGTTAAATAAGTTCTGGTATATTCACAAACATAAATTGCATCTTAAGAGCTTAAGTTAAAAAGTGCAGTCAAGTGGACAATGACAAAGTAGGGTAAGGGCCAAGATATAAGTGCACTATGTAATACTTATCTCTCCTCAGTAAATATGAAGGGGATCAACATAGAAGGTTGCAGAAGAATATTCTTGGTGGCAAAGTTACGGATACATCTCTTTGTAATGCAATTCAAAGCAGATTTGACGATGAAGAAGAAAAATTGGATGTACTAATCTAAAATGTAAATAATCTTATAAATAATGAAGAAATTGTTTTGACTTTCCAGATATAAAATTCGACTTTGGACCCAATGTTTTACTCAACTACTTTTCCAATTGCCGAATAAAGCATAAACAATGAATTTGTTCAATTAAAAAAAAAATTTATGACTGAACTCAGGGTTCTGCTTTGTATCCAAAATTATATTTATTTCAGTTTATTTCCGGTTCGAGTAGCATTATTCATAGAAACTTTTACCTATACGTAGGACATCGGATTCCGAAGCATTTTGTTGTAAGTTCCGTTGATTTCATAAATGCAAGATGTGCTCCAAATACATTTATGAAAATAATTACAACTGCATGTGTGCAGTTTGTTAAAAATGTGTACATAATTTTTAAAATAGCGAACGTTCAAAAATTTTAGTTAAAAACTATTTGTTAGGAACTTTGGATTTGGTTTCTTATATATGTTTTTAAAATGGCTAGTTAAGAAATTATTTTAAAGTTTATCGTTTTCAGTCCTACGAAAGAAACCTGTTTTGAAAATATAGGACAACAGTTTTCAGAAAGAGGCAAACTAAAAGCCAAAGAAGGTGGACAATGTTTTCGAATATGAAAACCTTTAGAATGATGCTTATAGGCATATTCCAAAAAAATACAAATTTCCTTAAAATTATCAAAGGATTTTAGGATGACACTTTGGCCCATTGCACTATCTTTAAAAATAAAAAAATGCTTGCAATCATAACTTTTGTAATGAGCCACAGACTTACATTTAGAGTAAGTGCCTTTGTATTCATAAGTGTTTCTAATAAATAATAACACAAATTTTTCACCAGTTTGTTATAAATGAGCTAAGGCCATTTTTGAAAAAGTCAACTTGACCGCATTTTCAGAATAAATGTGTTTAACAATTTTCTGCCGATTCTGTTAGGAAAAGATGAGAGGATACTTTACTTGGAAGATTTCTTATAACTTATTTTTGTTTTAAGTTGACAAAGACTGGTAACCGGTACCCAATGGCACAATGGTATATGCCAAAGATCTTGGTTTGACTCTCAACTGCTCCCATTTTAAAAACAAAAAATATGTTTTCAGTGGTCCTGCCTACTGCGATTAAGTGAATAATCATTAGTCGGCAGAAAATTATAGGTCCCCTCCATTCCTGTAAGCAATAACACTCATATATGAATGGTTGAGAGCTGGAATTCAATAGGCTCAGCTTATTTATTATGTACCTACTGTTGTGCCTCTGATTTATTTATTCTTGTAAACTATTCAGCTCTTACTACCTCAATTATCTGGCCACGAAAACATTCCTTTTAAACATGATATAAATATAAAGGGTTTTCACTAAGGACGGGTAGATGTTGAAATTATTTAAGACAAGCTGTAACAAACTTCTTTTTTTTTTTTTGAAAGGCCCATGTATGATGTGGTGTATAGAATATAACATCGTCCAACGGCTGTAGCGTGCTTGCTAAACATCGAAAAAACTTTCGACAGCATTTGGATAAAAGGATAACCTACTATTCAAACCTTCGGAAGTTGTACTTCCTGATCACTTAGTAAGAATAATCAAAAATTTTCTAACCCATTGATTTTTTTAACGTTCAAGTAGCAAAACACGTATCATCAACGAAGGGAATCAACGCTGTAGTCCCTCAAAGATCAAAACTTGGACCGCTGCCGTTCAACGTTTACAGTTTTACACTGCCGCTTAACTAGCCAACATACCAGGTACAAAGACGAAGCTTTATGAAGACGACTTCATCAATTACGCTTTTTTACCAGAAATTTCGTCATTGACGGCGACCGCTTCAACACCTTTTTTGAAAAAGTACGGACTAATGACGACGCACGGTTCAAAGTCCACACCAAATCGTAACTTTTTGAGGATGCATTGTTACCTGGTGAACCTGGTGTGGGTTGGAGAGTACGTCAATTTTGGTTAACAGGCCATTCATCCAAAAATCCAAAACTGCGCCTCTTCGTTTAAGGTGATTTTTCTTCCAAAATTGTAGTCCGGACGGGCTGTATAGGGTCATGAACTTTAAGCTAAAGGGTCGGTTGGATCTTGTACGGGTGTTGGTTAATTCCTGAAGCAAAATTCGCCAAGTTGAAGTCTGTGAAGAGCCGAGTTCTTGTTCACGGCGTGTAATGGACGGCCTCTCCTTTCGATGTAGACTTTCACGGATCGCGTCTGTGATTTTCTCACGTTTCGTGGGTTCCATAGACGTATGAGTGTTGGCTGATTGAATACCGTATCATTCGTCTCAAATTTGGTCACCAAATGAAGAATAGTCGACTGTAAAGGGCCACCTCGCGCCCAACGTTGGCACTAACGAACCCTCATTTTGGTAAAGTCTTATGATTTCGAAGTGTTGTTCAATCGTGTTACATAACATGGTGATTTGTCATCAGTAACTGAATAATAAACAAAACAACAGATTTGACAGATGTCAGCAAAACAACATGGCCGCCAAAATCTACCCGCGCCAATTTTAAAAGCTTTTATTGTCATTCTATTAATTTATTTTCTTAAACAACTTTTGTAAGTAAAACTTACAACAAACAGAGATGTTTGTGTAACGAACCGAGGTGTTATTGGCAAAGATTCCCATATTGGAGATTATAGCCTACCATGTGTAAGTATAAGCAAAAAGGCTCGTAGCCCAGTAAGAGAATCCTTGAACCTATTCTTACATTTCAACCATTACAACCCCATGTTTACACGAATATAAGGCTGATCCAACCAGCAGGAAGGTGAGGGTGTCCACTACTACAGCGTGGCATGCTAGCTCTAGACCAGCCTAGTTCGTCGGAGGGGTAGGTTCTTGCGATTGCAGCACTGGACAATGTTACGAATTTTATGTTGTAGAGTGAAAAAAGGAAAAATAATCGGGTACAAAGAAAATTTCTAGGAGCCCGAATTCGTTCAAAGTAAAAGGGAAAGGGATGTGATACCTATAGGGGGAGGGTCGACGGTGTTGTTGGCCCTCCGGAGGATTTACCCAACCTTTGTATCATAAGGATAACACCATGGCTACTGCAGGTTTATATTCAGCCTTAGACAAAATTTCCCTATTAAGAATCTACCAAGTTTTTTTACCAACTTAATTAAGCGGAAATCACCTAACAGGGTTATTCAAAAAACTACAATACTGATTAAACCACTTTTTTGATGATAAGTTCTTATATGGTGTCCTTTCGAAAATATATTACGTATACAGGTACGGACGATTGAACTAAAGTCATATTTGGCTATGTAAGCACAAAAAAAGCTCAAAATGTATTCTTTATCTTTATAAAACCCTGAAAGGAAAAAATTCTTTAATTAAGAAAAGCCCATTAAAATTAGGGACTGGTGGTAACAATATTAAAAAAAACCTAACGCTATAATTTACCCAAAGAAAACTAATGTACTGAGAGAAATAAGAACTTCTATTTGTCTTATTTTCCAGAATGCAAGGGACGGCAGAACAAATATTCTACTACTTATCGTTAGGTATATACTGAACCGGAAATAAACTTTTTTAAATTAAAGGTTTCTTTTCTGTTCTCCATCTACATTATAGGTACCACCACTTTGTGTACCTACTACTTTACTAGGATTATTTTTTTTTTCCTTTGCAGTACGCATTACCTACCTCCTCGTATTTTCTGAACACCTGTTCTTATTCTCTTTTCAATTCTTATTTCAATTTCTGTATCACGACATTGGGATCTACGAGTACCTATATGTTGAACAACAAAGGCTAGTATTTAGAGTTTTCCGCAAATCTACTTACAATGGCAGCCATTACCTTCAAGCTTCCCACCATCAATGACATCGTAACCATTATCTCGTACAATCCAATTTCCGATGGCTGCTTCCTTTCTAATCACATTGCATCGATGATTCTATATGTGTATGGGATGATAGTGGGTATACCTAAGTTGATATCACACACTATACTAACGGTAATGTATATGTGAAGCAGTTTCCTGTGAAATATTAGCTCCTTCCGTTAAATCGTTATACGAACCGTATTATCATCTTCAATTCAAAAGGAAAACCAAAACATATAATGTATGCACTCTTGTGTGTATTTTGTTGGGATTTTTCTTTAAAGCCTAGTATACAGTTCTTCTAAAAAAAAAAAAACAATGCATTTCTTATAGGAGAGTTTTTTCCCGAAAAAAAACTTTTTTCAATTCACCAAACTGTAAACCAAAATCGAAAAAATAATTATACTCACCACGATTTTTTTTCACGCAAAACAATGTGCATCCCATTGTTTTGACGGAAAAAACTTACAGAAATTTTTTCATGAGAAAAAAATTTTTTTTTTCACCACTCATTTTTTTTTCTTCAAAAAGAACTGTATACTAGGCTTAAACGAACAAAAAATGAACGAAGAATTTTACACCTCAACGCTGACAGGATGTAGAGGTATGTTCATATGTCGCGCCACACCGTTACCATATTCTGGGAATATGATAAGCACACTTCAGAAACTTGTCAACGTTTAAAAAGTGACAGCAAAGACACAAATATTGATTAATGGCTTTTGTGTGATATTTTGCTTATTCTAACACACATAAACTCAATTGTACATAAATGTGTGTAGGTACATATATTCATCCATGCACACTGTACAGAAACCTTAAAGGAAGCTTAAATATTTACATACGTGTAAGAGCAACACCTTCGAATGGTGGAGAACTTTTTATAAAGACCCTCTCCGTAATAATTCGCGATGTCGACAAAGACATTTACAAATGTTTCAAGAAAACAAAATTGATGTATAGTTCTAATGCTTGAATAAGTTAACAAACAGTAAGACATTTTGATTGATTGGAACTTAATTAAGGTTATGAAATTTGTTATGGAAGTTTTTAACATGACAAGCCATATTAATTTTATTGAGGCAAGTTTATAAGATGAACGTCAAAATTTGATCTCTGAGGTAAGCACAAAAATGTTTACTAAAGTGTAGACTGTTAGCTATCTGAAAATCAAATCAAAAGGTGAATTTGGTTGTCTTTGAGCTTAGTTGGAGCTGAAAATTGTGTTTCTAAGGTATATGTGCAAGTAAGTGTGAAGTGAAATTATTTTCCTCTTGTTTGTTTAATAAGAAAATCCTATTTCTAATTTCAATGTCTTGGCCTTTAAGGTTACACAAAGCTCCAGAACTAAACACCTGTAATTGTAAATGATTTTGTTAAAGTGGTTATTATGGATATAAAGCTAAAAGGTTTCTTCAAAAAGTAAACTTGAAACCGCTAAGCTGTCTACCCAATTTTACATGTTTACTTGAAAGTAAACGATTTTGTCAGTTTAGATGCGAAAGTATTGTTTCAAAACAGATCATATTTAGTTCATTCAAAATGTTCGTGTCTAATCCCGTTGGGTCTCAGTTGAACTCAACAGTTTATTATTGATTCAATAGGAAACGTTTTTGTGCTATATGTTCAGTTTATCTTAAATAGTTTAGATTATATTCTTGGTTTGTGTTCGTGGACAAAAAATTAATACAAATATGTAAATAAATAAAGACTGTTGTTCGCAAAAATGGTTGAGACCTAAAATTTACAGCAGTATCCGAATAGCTAACATGGGAAGTACCTTCCA
Source organism: Philhelius festivus (assembly GCA_963931855.1). Taxonomy (NCBI): domain Eukaryota; kingdom Metazoa; phylum Arthropoda; class Insecta; order Diptera; family Syrphidae; genus Philhelius; species Philhelius festivus. Next base: position 179,281,420 of record OZ007556.1, read on the forward strand.
CGACAAAAGATATTTTCGGAGAGTTTTTGAAGTTAAAAAAAACAAAACAGAAATCCTGTTTTCGTTAAGGTGGCAGCGGGAATCAAGCCCAGACCTCCAACATGACATGACAGTCCAATGCACTACTATCTATTATTCGTGAACGAAATAATTAAAATATAAAACTAAAAGGGTAACAACGACCCCGCTTATGTGGCGGCATTACAACTGAAGTATCCATTTTTAATCCCAAACTGAAATTGAAAAGATGATTTTGATGGACAGAAGAGCTAGTTTCAAAGAGATATCGAGGAACGCAGTATAGATAAAGTCTATGACATACTCCCTAATAACTTTTATTTAAGAGGGTGATGAGTCCCCAAAAATCATAACCCAAACCGAAACAAAATACACTGACTGGATAGGACTACAATGAAAACTATATTCAGCTTAACAAACGAGATTTCTTCAAATTTTATGACAAAACATTGCTAAAATAAATGTGTCCAAAGTCAGTCAAGCAAATAATTGAACAAATTAGTGCCATTGCTTAAACAAACAAAAACCGGCTTTGTCAAAACAAAAGTTTTTTTTTTAAAATGGGCAAAAGACGTAGGAGCTCGAAATGCCATAACTGGGAATCTGCAAAAATCTTCAAGAGAAACGAAGAGCTTGTAAATCTTGAAGAACTTATGTATATTATTCCATATGTATTCCATATTTATAAAGTCCATATATTAAATAGAAAACTGAATTAAGGAGGTTGTTCTTTTTCACCCTACAGACTGTAATGAGACTCACTCCAGTACTAAACATTTGGTAATTGTTCCATACACTTGAAATGGGATCAACTACTATACTCCGTCCAACAAAAATAGGCAGTGTGGGCAAGTGGGCAAGATAGGACGTTTGCCCAACATTCTGGCTACAGTGGATTGCATAAATCTGTCCTTCATTAAAGCTCCCACAGGGTTGTCGTAGTGTTTATTTTAAATGGACCCAAATATGAAAGAATGGTATGTAGGGTTACCGCCCTTTTTTTAGATTGAAATTTTCATATATGTGATTTTGTTTATAAAAATTAAAAAACCATTTATCTTTTTCCACACCGCCATGAGGTAAGATAAAAGGCGCGTTTTTGAAGGATATCCTCAGTAGGTCTTATCCCTTTTAAATAAAAACAAGCAAAAATAAAAAATGTATTCTTAAGATTAATAGGTAATAATAATAAAAACTGAATAAACAAGTATGTAAATATAAATTCATTTTTTAAACAACTATGTATACATACTCATATATACAGGGCCGGACAAGCTATACGTGCAAGCTGTGCAAGTGCGCAGGGCGCTGAACCCAAGGGGTGCCTTGGGCAAGGGTTGAAAAAGCCACTACTTCGTAACCACTACCTACCTTCTTTTTTAAGTCTCATTTCTTTGTATAGCTCACACTAATATTGATATTCATTATATAACTAACAGCTAATTCTGAATTTAAAGCCATATACATATCTACTAATCCAAAAATAAGTTGATGTTTACCTTCCTATTCACACCCACACTCCCACAGTAAAAAAAACTACATCACAAAATCTTTACAAAGTGCATGATTTTGTATGCTTAACAACAGATACCTACTCGTACCTATTTGCTATTTTTCTCTTTAACAATCGGTCGATGATATTCTTCACACTCACCCATCGCGTGTATGAGTGAAGGCATTTATTTTATTTCGATAACCCTCCCCTATGCAGTGCAACATAAGAACAAAATTTCAACAGCAAATACAGACAATTAACAGCTTGCAAGTTGATAACATGCGCCCGATGTCAGTTCTTCTATATGAAATAGAAGTCAGCAATGTTACTCAAACAGAAATTCTAAGGGTAAACATTCATACTCATTGACATAACAGCGCGCAAAATTAAAAATTGCGTCTATGAATTTAAACTCTTCCGGTTGAGTGTTTTTTGTACTATGTTTTAGTTTCGCACTGGCCTCTCTTTATGAGTAAAATTTTATCACTGTCATGACTCCCCTTCGGGTAGGGGGAAAGAATATACCCGAGGTAGGAATGCCTGTCGTAAGAGGCGACTAAAATCCAAACTCCGTATACTGAGAAAGACGTATACAAAATATGGAATGAGTAAAACAAATAGATATAGTACCCCAGGTGGCAATTCAGATTTCCTGAAAAATCCACCCTCTTCGGAGGTCGGCTCTACGGATTCTGGGGAGAGCCAATTATTCCAAAACTTGATAAATCCTTTTTCAAGAAAACCAATGGTAGCTCGATCACCACCATCAACATCGAGTGCTTCCGGAAAAAGAGTCCGCCCAAAGCGCCAGAGCGTGAAAAAGAAGACTCGGAGAAAATAGAATGTCTTGAAAAAGACAATAACGAACTTCGTCAAAGACTCGACGAAACTTTGAAACTCTATCAAGAGCTGAAAGAAGAAATACATTTTCTACGAAATAACAGCGATGCCGTAAAGAAAGCACAGAAAGAAATTGAGCTTCTTCGGAAAGAAAATGAAGAGTTGAAAAAAACTCAAAGACAAAACGATTCGAAAACAACTCCACAGCAGCTGGGTGTTTGCGAATATAAAACAGACGAAGAAGAGCTAGAAAGAGAAACGTCTTCAAAAAGACCTAGCAAAAAACGTAAAGCATTCTCCTCGCCAGAGGGAACCTCGTCTTTCGAAATAATAAAAGTAAATGTACCAAAAGATACGAATAAGAAAGAAAAAACTACTAAAATAAGACCACCGCCACCGATTAATGTCATCGGGATTGCGGAATACAATAAGCTTAAAATAATCCTTGAGGCGTTAACCCCAGCGAATTTTAAAGTTATCTCGCTTAATAACAACAAGTGGAAAGTTTGTGTAAAAGACTCCGATAGCTATCGTCTGCTTTCGCGAAGACTTAACGAAGCAAATGTAGAATGGTATACCTACGAAAACAAATCAGAAAGACCTTTACGAGTCGTTGCAAGAGGCTTACATTCCTCATGTCAAAAAAACGATGTAATCCGTGATCTTAAAGAAAAAAATTACAAGATCTTAAATGCTGAGAACATCGTAAAAAAAGAAAAACAACAAAAAGATAGAGAAACTGTCGTGGTAAAGCGTGGTCTCCCACTATTTATACTCACGTTCGATAAGACAGAAAAACTAGAGGAAATCTACAGAATTAAAACAATACTGAACCTCGTTGTTAAGATCGAACCTCTGAAAAGCCGTACAAAGCAAGTGCCTCAGTGTAAACGCTGTCAAGGTTTCAACCACACGCAAAGCTATTGTAAAAAAGAACCTAGGTGTGTAAAATGCGCGGGAAAACATTTAACTGCTGACTGCACTGGAAATAGCAAAAGTCCAGCGAAGTGCATAAACTGCAATGGAAGTCACCCGGCAAGCTATAGAGGCTGTGAAGTAGTTAAAGAGCTACAAAAACGCCGAGAAAAAATTCATATGGAAAGAAAACCAAAGAAACAAATAAAAAGCCCAATATCTAAGACTCCTAAAAGAATAAATACACTAAGAGTCGGCATCGGCAAAGAAAATCAAACCCCATCAACGTCAAAGACATCTCCAAAGAAACGTACTGTTAAGTCATACGCCGAAATGGCAGCTGCACAGACATCTCCAAAGAAACGTAGTGTAAACACAAATGCCAGAATGGCGGCTGCACCCGTAATAAATCAACCTGACTCTGACGCACTATCTCAATGCTTGGCTTTAATTTTGTCAAAATTTGAAGATCAGGTCAAAATCAATAGAACTATTTCTGATAGGTTAGCAAAAATCGAAGATTTTATTCGACCCAAACGTTTTAAAAAAAAATCATGATGGAAAACCTTAAAATTATTACGTGGAATGCCAACGGATTAAGGCAAAGACTTGAAGAACTAGAAATGGTCATACGGGAACAAGATATCGACATTTGTCTAATATCAGAAACCCACGTTAAAAAAGAATCAAATTTCAATATAAACGGTTATCTAGATTACCATGCAATTCATCCGTCGAACAAAGCAAGAGGCGGAGCATCATTATACATAAAAGAATGTATCAAACACTCGATAGGCCTTAAGCTTGAACTTGAACCGATGCAGCTTATAAGTGTGCAGGTTAAAACTAAACATGATACATTGAATTTCACATCTATATACTGCCCTCCACGGTACAGAATTGATAAAAATGATTTTTCAAACTTGCTAAAATCACTTAGACCATCTTTAATAATCGGTGGCGATTTTAATGCAAAACACACGTTTTGGGGTTCTAGATGCATTTCTCAAAAGGGCCGAGCGTTATATGAAGCCGGTATGGAGAATAATTGTGATTTTCATTCTAGTGGGAAACCAACTTATTGGCCGACAGATACCTCGAAAATACCTGACCTGATTGATTTCTTTATAGTCAGGGGAATACCGTCAAATCGAATAAAAATAACGGAATGCTTTGATCTTTTCTCTGACCACTCTCCCGTTATTCTCACTATGAGCGAAAGTATTGTTAAAATTGAAACACCACCTAGGTTAACAAACGGTAAAACTAACTGGGAAGGTTTTAAGAAAGATATTGAAGATAATGTTGAATTAAGGGTATCACTACAAACACCTCTTGAGCTTGAAGAAGCGGTAGATAATTTTGTGCATATTGTTCAAAAAGCCGCATGGAACAATACTCCTTACCAAAGACAAATGTCAGGCTATAGAGAAGCTAAATATCCCCAAGAGATAAAAGAGGTACTTAAAGACAAGCGAAAAGCGCGCAAAAAATGGCATCAAACTCGTGCTCCCCAACACAAAGCTAATTTAAATCACCTCAGTAATTTGCTTAAAAAGATGATATCAGATTTTAAAAACCGCGAAGCTGGAAATTACCTTGAAAACTTGACGGCAGGTAAAGAATCTAATTATTCTCTATGGAAAGCGATAAAAGCTACGAAAAAACCAAAGCTTCCAGCACCCCCGATTATGAAAGACCAAAATGAATGGGCAAGAAGCGATAAAGAGAAAGCAAACGTTTTCGCTGATTACCTAGAGGAAACATTTAAGCCGTTCAATGGGCAAGCATTGAATGATGATATAAGTGTGAATATAAATTCAAATGAAAGCTCCATCACAAGAAATGTTACGCTTGCCGAATTAAGCAAAGAAATTAAGAAACTGAAGTCAAAAAAAGCACCAGGATACGACTTAATTACTGCGGAAATTCTTAAAATGCTCCCACGGAAAGGTTTAGTAAACCTCCTTTACATAATGAACGCCACTCTAAGGTTAGAATATGTTCCAAATCAATGGAAAGTCGCAGAAGTAATAATGGTCTTAAAACCTGGCAAACCATCACATGAAAAGAAATCGTACAGGCCCATTTCACTTCTTCCTGTAGTGTCGAAGGTCTTTGAGAGAATATTTCTTCAGCGTCTTCAGCCCATAATAGAAGAAAAGGGTCTTATACCTGAACACCAGTTCGGTTTTAGAAGTAAGCACTCGACGATTGATCAAGTGCATAGAATCACCGATGTCATCGAGAAAGCCTTTGAAGAAAATAAAATTTGTTCAGCGGTCTTTTTAGATGTGTCTCAAGCTTTTGACAAAGTGTGGCACGAAGGCCTCAAATACAAATTGAGACAAGTCCTATCTGAAGGACTATACAACATTCTTAGAGAATATCTAGAGAAAAGAATTTTCCGCGTTAGGCACGGAAATGATTATTCAGATTTTAAAGAAATAGTGGCTGGGGTACCACAAGGTAGTGTTCTAGGTCCCATTTTATACCTTTTATTTACACGCGACATACCCCAAACAGACAATACAATTGTAGCTACTTTTGCAGACGATACCGCAATACTTGCAGTAGGCAAAACGGCTAACGAATCGACATGTAAATTGCAAAATGCTCTTAACAATGTCAATGAATGGACAAACAAATGGCGAATAGCGCTTAACGAATTTAAGTCAGTCCACGTGGACTTTACTTATAAGAAAATTAATAGATTACCAGTCTTTATTAATACAACTCAAGTTCCATTTGCAAATGAGGCAAAATATCTCGGGATGACTCTTGACGCGAAATTAAAATGGAAGTCACATGTTAAAAATAAATGTGATCAATTAAATATTAAACTAAGGGAAATGTACTGGTTACTCGGACGACATTCTAAACTTAGTATCGAAAACAAATTATTAGTTTACAAACAGGTACTTAAGCCTGTCTGGACATATGGTATTCAACTCTGGGGTTGTACCCACGATACAAATCTAAATAGTCTACAAACTTTTGAAAACAAATTATTAAGGTCCTTTGTAAATGCGCCGTGGTATATTAGAAACGAAGATCTTCACAGGGATCTTGGAATCCCCACGGTTCGCGAAGAAATAAAAACTTTTTCGCAAAGGCATAGAAAGCGTTTAGTTGAACATACCAATAGAACAATCTTAGAAATTCTTGACGAAACAAATTTAGTACGACGTTTGAGAAGGACCAAACCTTCCGATCTAGTACGGTGAAATTATTGTACTGTATTATGTATATTTAAATCATCGCTTAAAATAGAAAGAAGCTATTCAACTAGCTTATAATTAAACCAGTAGGAACTTTCACCGGAAAGTTGCCTACAACACGTTACTTAACTTCGAGAAAGATAAATTGCTAGATAAGTTCCATATGAACTTAGTTGCAATCGGGAGGAGGAGGTGGTTTTAGTGCGGTCGGCCTGATTAACGGTCTGCTTGCATAGAGTCTTACCTTCCGTAAGGCTTTATGGGGGCAGAGTTGTTGGTCGGGAGAGTCCCACATATCTATGAGCGCGCGTTTTTCGGTCCTCATAGAATCTTTTGAAGATTTCAACACCTACCCACGGGAAAAAAAAAAAAAAAAAAAAAAAAAACTGTCATGACTCATGAGTGTCATGTCATGTGGCCTGTGTGACGAGACTCGAGATGAGACAAAGGGTTGAATTAAAATAAGGAAATAATGAGTGATGATGATGTGATGACTAATGTTGGGTTTGTCGTTAATGAGTGAATCTGTTTTAATCAATTTCTCCTTTTCTCTATTTTTTTTGTTCTTGTCAGTTATTATTTACATTAAAAAAAGGGATTTTTTGATTAATCTAATTACGTTATTGGTTTATTGTGGTAGAAAAAACTCAAAACAAAAGAAATGATAGGGAATCTATATTGAGAATAAAACTTGCTACACTCCTATTCCAGTATCAGTATATCAGGTTCAACAATGCGTTGGTTTGGCCTTAAAAACCCTTTCTGAAAACAGATGGGAAAGTAGACTTAATGCCTTAAAACCATTAAAAAAATCTAAGGAGATATAATATATAAAGCTCTTATTGAAATATCTTAGGCTAGAAACGTTAAGAATAAAAACACTGCAGAGTCATTAGGAAGTAAAATTTTAGTTTCAAATTTAAATGTAGCGTATTAATCTAGTTTGATATTTTAGAAAAATAATATAACTAGTAAGTATTTACAAAGTCCGCCTGTTAATTTATCTAAAAGCGTTCTAGTTCTGGAAGCTACTAAAAACTCTTTTCTGGAAATGCGATCAGAAGAACAATTCACTAACGTGCAATCGGCTGAAGCCATAGCTCTAAATCTAGAAATACCATTGCAGTTTCCTCAAAAAAACGTAGTTTTTCGAAAATAAATTAATAAAAAACTACTTCAGGACCCCAACGACTCAAGAAAGATAAGTTGATTTGTTAATCATGGCTATAGAGGAAGAACTTGTTAAGTCATTAGATCATGATGGTCTGGTTACTGAGTTTGCTAGAACAAAACCGGCATAGTTAATCTATTGCAATAAGTTCGGTTTCATTTATTTTTATTAAAATAATAGTTCTATAATTATTTCCTACAATGAATAAATATATAAATATGAATATAAGACTTTGAATTTAACAATAATTAATGAGTTAATTATTTATTTGTATGTTGTCATGTTTTTGAATTAGTTTTTAAATACTTTTTACTTCAAAAAAATATTTTTTTCGGTTCCTTAATTTTTTTTTGATTTATTTTTTGTATTTAGTTTACAATTATTTTTGTATTCTTTAGTAACTATTATTTTTGTGATATATTTTTGATTTCTTAGTTTTTAATAAAAATCATATTTATTTTAATTAGATGTCTATAAGTATTATTTATCTAGGAATAGGCCTCTTGGGGATACCTCGTTAAAAAAAAAACGCATTGCAAAGTCTACCCCTTGGGTAGTGTGAAAATGACTTCTTTCGCCAATCACAGCAAATGAGGGGCGCCACTGATGAAGCTTGCGCAGGGCTTTAATTTAGCTCGGGCCGGTCCTGCGTATATACAAAATATTTTATTCAAACGAGAAGTCACTGCTTCTGCTGCTATCTTCACCTAGGTTTATAAGACTTTCTACAGCGCCTTCCAAAAAAAACTTCAATTTCCCACATTTTTGGCTCAATCACATGCTTGACATGTTGGACATACCGTTGCCATTTTTTAGCGTCAACGTTGCTGATTGCAGTTAGTAAAAGGGTTTTTATTCTTCCATTTTAAAGGACTTGTCGCGGCTTGCCAGTTGCCACAAATCCTTTCACTTGAGCCCAAATTAATTCTATTGGGTAAAGCTCGCAGTGATAAGTAAGCAAGCGAAGCACTTTATGTCCAGCATTTACTACGTTAACTGCATTTAACTACATTTTCTACATTCTTCATGTAGCAGACGTAGTAAATGTAGTTTTTCAAAAAAAAAAAACATGCATTTCTGCCATCTCTGAGCAACAGCCATAGGCCACAGCAATTCAGTGCACACTGCATTGCCTATTTTTGTTGGATGAAGTATAAAAAAAAAAAACTATTTAAAAAATAATCTGTTAAATAAAAAAAGCTTTTTATTAGAAAAATTAAATATTACTTTTAGCTGGTTCTAGCATGAACATTCATTAATGCTTTTTTTAAAAATGAATAAAACTTATTCTAAAGTTATAATCACACCCTCAAAAATCATGTCGTAAGCGCATAACTTACCTTTTTGAGTTGAAGCAGCCATTTTGATAGTTTATCCATCATGTTGCGTTCTTTATTTGCTATCGAAATTTAACTACAGTTGACGTGTTAAAAAAAAAAGTTGGAAAGTTATTGGTATTGTTGAGTTACTTTAAAAGTTTAAAATATTGTTGATCTGTCAAACGAAATTGATTTAAAAAAAAACCAAAATACATTTGTTATGTTCATAAAAAAATAAAATTTGAATTTAGAATACGCCTGAATCGAATTGAAATGGGATTACTCGATGCGATTCTACTAGACGACCTGGAATAGCAAATATGAATATGAAAGTATGAATATGTAGATAATGTAGACCTGAATCGACCAATTGAAGAATCGAGTTCACAGCTAGTTGTTGGTGTGAAAGTCTCAATAATTGTGTCCGTATTTGGGTTCCAGAAATTTTCCGATATGTTTAGGTTTTTTATTTTGCTTGGTGTTTTTCCTTTTTCTTAGTAATTACATACAAACTTTGTGCAATTAAATTTTGCATGGAATTCACATAACTTGCTATGTATAAGCAAACAATTTTGTCTCTTGGTGTCACCACTTTGAACGATACACACACAATTAAATCCAGAATATAGCTTCGATGCCATTTGAATTCAATCGTTTGATCCAAGAGCGTGGCCATATATTAATTGGAATTCCTCCACCTACTCATGTAAATGGGGTAATTATTAATGAAGTATCAAAGAAAATTTTTGATATAATTGAAGCTGATGGCAATTCTTAAAAAATTCAGAGTTTATATTTTAAAAATGTATCTTAAGCGAAATAATAAATGAAATTACTTTCTTACTTAGTTAATTAAAGTTATTATAACTTTAAATTCATTCAACTTGCAAATTATTTTCATTCATTTTAGTTTGGCAAACAATTTGAATGATAAAGTGTATAATGTTAACCTTCATTTTCGTTTTTGTAATAAGAGTAAAAAAAAGTAGGATGACAGTTTATTATAATCAAATTTCAAGAGAAAAAGAACGCATTTCTTTTTGAACTAAGACCGGATTTTGTTGTTTTACCTACCATTAAAACGAATTTCAGCAAAGATGAGTACCTGTATACCCACTAGAAAATATTAAGGGTTTTTTTTAATAGGGCCTGGTCAATTTCAAAAGTTTATGGTGGCGTCTGTCACACCAATTGTATATATTATTCAGTCACTGATGCCAAATAATCACCTTTATTATCAAAACTTTGTCCACATTTTATGGTAGACAGAGTTTTTTGAAGTAAAACTTCTTTTCCGGCGTTGGGGGTAAAAAAATTTCTATGCAGCTGTCAGTGACATGTCAAACCGCCACGCCATCCGTCAAAGATAGCGACATGTTTTTAGCATGTGCAAAGTAAAACATGAAGTTGGATACGATTTAGAACTTACATATTTCAAATGGCTGCATTCAAAGATAAACATAAAACTATAGGTTCAGACGCGCAATGGCTATGCAACCGAATAATTATTGACAAGCATATTGCAATCCAAATAAATTTTACCAACACCTAACCCTCGCATACAAAGTACTGGCCAAAAAGTTGGGTATATCCACTACCATTTGTATTCTTGCTGTCATAGATGGCATGCCATATGACCATCAGGTTGCCTGAAAGTTTTGAAATTATACTTTTTAATAATATTTATTCGCTTAATCGCACACGCCACCGACATTTGTTTTGGTATTTATAAATTTGAATGTCACCCGACTAATCAATCAAATACTTTAATAATTAATTTTACAAGAGTGCCGCTGTCAGTGTACTTGCTTTCCAAGTTGCCTGGATACTGAATCAATGCCAGGTGACTACTAAGTTGCTCGGGTTTGTACGGGTTAATAAGAAATGCTTGTGTACATTACAAGATTACAACATGCTTGCCAATACTTGCACGTGCAGCCCTAGGGTAATACAAACAAAGCGAGGCAACTTGCTTGTCAAGTGGCATGGGAGTTTTGTACTTTTCTTCTCGATTTCATTTAAGGCTAGGCGCGCACATTCAATTTTTTTGAAGTAAAACTTCTTTTCCGGCGTTGGTGGTAAAAAATTCTCTATGCAGCTGTCATTGACATTTCAAAGCGTCACGTTATCAGTCAAACACAGCGACATGTTTTAAAAATACAAAATGTTTGTGAATTATGTGGTCGACCAATTTAACAAGCAGAAACCACTATCCTTAAAAAAAAAAACAAACAAACATATCTTTTTGATGTTTTTTTGAAGTAAAACTTCTTTTCCGGCGTTAGGGGTAAAAAAAGCTGTCAGTGACATGTCAAAACGTCACGTTATCCGTCAAAGACAGCGACATGTTTTTAGAATACAAAATGTTTGTTCGTAGGTTATAATCTTACAGAAGCTTTGCTTGAGGAAAAAGAAGTTTTACTTCAACCGCGCGTACGTCAGTACACACAATCTTTTTTTTTTTTCATACCTCACACACAACTTTTTTCATTCCATTTAACAAAATTGGAGTATGAAACCTAAAACATTATTGTGGTGACAAATTGGAAAGCTTATTTTATTTTCTTATTACTTTTTGGATCTTTAATCAAATGAGCCTTATATCTATTTTATAGAACAAAAGTGGGTCAGCTGCAAATTTTAGAATTTATATCATTGCCACCGGACTAAAGTACGTATTATCATTAAACTCCAAAAATCGTTGAAATTTAATTTTTCGAATTAGGTAAAATATGCTAAATTTACTAAAATTGGAAGAGGGGAAATAGTAGAATTGAAGTTTTAAAGTCAATACAAAAGCGAAAGGCTACTCAAAAAATTTTATAATAGAAAAGAAATATCTCTGTCTACTTTTTAGTTTATCGTCAATGTTTTGGGTAAACAAAATTATCAAAAGGCCTCGTATATTTCTCGAAATAACAGAATTTATTACGAAATTGGTTTTTTGGTCTGTTAAAAAAAAATCGAAATGTTATTTTCAAATTTAATTAAATTTAATTTAAATTGAAATATAAATTAAATACAAATCTACCCGATATTCTGAATCCTTCGGAGTCAACCTGAATGGACTGAGTCGATTTATTAAATGTTCATTTAATTCCCTTCTCTTTACATTTTTTTTTTTGAACAGAAAGAAAAAATATCAAACTCGATCACCTCAATAAGACGACGACGATACATTTATGTTTTCTTTGAGTAAAATAATCACCCTTATTACAGAATTCGGCGAATGAGCTAAAGTTACAGTTCAAATTAATTTCCAAACTTTTGCTATTACTGGATCCGACGAAACAAAGTTGAAAGTTGTTGGTAACATGCCCTGCACCACCGAAATTCTGTTCAACTTATCTGGTATTAATAAATCCGCAAACCATTCGCACTTCATACAATTTCTATCATTTTAGATTCGCGCCAATTTCGAGACGAATCTGAAGTGAATTTTTAATTAAAAGAAAAAAAAAACCAAAATAAACAATGGCAAACACAAAAATCTAAGTCAAAAGCTTATCATAATGAATGTTAAGTAAGTGTTTGTTGAACACATTTTAATAGAAAACGCACAACGAATCGAAAAAAAAATTAGAGAAATGGCGGAAATGATGAAGACGCAACCCGACATAGCCAGAAATCTATCAAAAATGAAAGAAAGCACGCGGTTGGTATTGAACGGTCCCCCATCCTACTACGACGCACAATGATGCTTGATTTCGCTGATCGATGGGAAGCGATGCTATTATCAATGCCTAGGCCGTTGACTAAATGTCTGTAACTGACAATGTCGATACGAAACCTAATAAAAATGATAAGGTAATGTAGCTATGTAATGTAGTTCATCCGGCAAATTTCATAATTCAGTTTTACAGCGCATGCGAAGGGTCAACGGATCGAGTTAACTCACCGGCAGTAAAATTCTGCGAATTCTGTAATCGACATGAATATTAAAATAAGTTGAACTTTCTACTTTGATTAACTAGTATCGATTCTCCGCCACCAGTTGTCGTTTTTTTTTCAAGTCACCAATTGTGCAAAAAAAAATAACTAAACAAACAGATCGCCTCCTGAAATAAACTTATCTACTACTTCTGTTTGATCTCATCGGAAGTCCAATTACTCGGCCATTACCCGCAGTTGAACTTCAGGTGTTAAGCCATAAAAACTCATAGAATTTGATCCAAATTAAGTGATATCTTTAATTAAAAATTAAAATGTCATCGGCTAAAAGTAAATGTTTAAGCATGTGGATTCATTGCAATAAATGTTTTGAAAATCACATCGACCAACAGAGAAAAATTTACATTTTATCCTGCTACGATTTGCTCTGCGAAAAATGTATAATAAGAGGTAAGAAAACTTGACTCTTTTTTCGTTTTCCTTTTGGCTTATTCTTACACTTACTCATTATTATTATTTATTTTCCCCATCGCAGTTAATAAACACGATATAAAATGCTCGATTTGCAAAAATTTAGTCCAAGGTTATCCGATTGATAATGATTTGAAAAAGAATCTGAAAGAACTCTTCCATCCGCTCCCGTGGTCTTTGAGCTTTGATAAGACTTGGACCGTTTTGAAATTCCAATCAAGGCACCGGCGTAATTTTTTGATTGGATGTAAAAAATTGGTAAACAAAAACAAAGCTCTTCATTCGCTTTAGTTATTGATTAACAAAAAAAATATTTTCTCTTTTTGTTTTAAAGAAAAAATACACTGAGTCGATGGTAAAGGAAAGAGATCGCTTGAAGGCCGATTGCAGACAAATCTATTTGCGTCAAGAGAAATTAAAGAAAGAGAAAGTTAAATTATCAGCTGGCTTGCAGAATTTAAAAGAAATGAACTTATCAAAGAAATATGCTTATCGAGGGGGGTAAGTCTTTGAAATGATTTAAGCGAATTTTCAGAGTAGTAACGTTCTTTTGAATAATTCTTTCGTTCAGTTTGAAGAAAAGTCAGCAGAACAGCGATTTCATGTTTGAAATGCAACGGCCGCCTATTATGAATAGGCGCTACGATCGCCCTATTCCATCTACTTGTCATATGAAATCAAGATCAAGAAACGAAGATACATTCGATTTCCCGGCTGAGACCAGTCTTTCGAAAAGTTTTTATTTGTAATAGATTTTTTGTCGTTTGAATTAATAAAAATTGTAAAAGATATTCTTTGGAAATGGGAAACTTGTATTTCTAAATGCCTAAATTTTTGTTTTAAAATTCGAGGAGAAGTGTCACCTTTTTGGTACGGAAATTAAAGCACTGTTTACTGATCGGACGAAAAGACTTCAAACGACTTCAATTCATTCAGTTCATGAATGGACACAGTACTGTTATAAATCATGAAATCGTGATCACAAGAGAAGCAAAATTAAAATCTTCTACATGAATTCATGCTAAGACTATTTTTGGACTAGAATCTTTAGGCCTCACTCTTAATAAGTTGTAATTTTATTTAAGCTGCATGCAAGGGTACCTAGTGAGTACAGTGCGGTTCATTTGGATAGATGCACCATTTATATTTCTAGAAATCTAATTTTGTGTCTTTCTTTCTGGTGTTAATAAGATTATAGTGTTAATAAAATATCAACAATTGGTGTGGTTTGTGAATAAATAAGGGAAGAACTTTGGTTCTTTTATCTTTTGTAATCTGTAAAACAATATGTTGATTTCTTGTTTAAATGAAATTATTTGTCGTTTAGTTGTCGCTCGAGTTTCATGGGTTAAACAAGGTGATAAAAAAGAGTTAAAATTGACAACTACCAGTCAAAAAGTTATTTCTGGTAAATAGGATGGATCTCAAAATTTCTTCAAAGCTACACCAAAAATAAGGCCGCTTGTGAAAGTAATTCTAAGGCAAGGACATTGGTGGGCTTAAGACATCATCAAGAGAAGCGAAAAAGAACAAAATTCCAGAATTTGACTATATGTAGTAATTTTTTAAAAAGGCAAACTACTTAATACCTAAAGCAAGAAAGCATGGGCATGCTGGATGTGTCTCGACCAGCCGAAAAATAGTGTTTTCTTACCTAGAAAACTTATTTATGTCGAAGAGTATTATAACCAGGGATGGAAAATTCAGTACAATTGTACCGGATTCGATACAATTGAGTTTGTGCAAGTACAAAAGTACAATTTGTCTCAATTCGGTACAATTTCAAAATTTCCAATTTTATGTATTTCACACAAAAAAAAAATACATCATCCTGACATGAATGCATTCAGTTTGATACCAGAACAATAACTCTGAGCTGTAAGCCCTTATAACTCTTAATTACAGTTTTATTTCTTGATGGCGTCTTACTTTTCTGTCTCTTTATCGATCAGCTTTTTTCAGACATCGATTCGTTTTGTTTACTAAACAAAAACTGTAAACTTGTTGATTTGATTTATTTCAGATTGCGGTTTTTCGTCTGTGCATTTCTAAGATATTGAATTTTTGAATTTTATTTTTTCATATCATTTTTTTGTAACGAGTGATTTTTTAAGAGCTATCGAAAATTAAAAAAAAAACATACAATTCAGAAAAATACATGAATTAATTTAATGTTTGAAAATTATTTCATGCAAATGTTGGCCGCGGCTTAGTCCAATTTTGGCATATTCTTTCTAAAATTTCGACCGGTATCTCACGAATAAATGCTTCAATGTTGGCTTCCAGTGCGTCAATCGAAGCACTATAGACATGAGCTTTAACATAGCCTCACAAAAAATAGTCTAGAGGCGTTAAATCGCACGATCTAGGGGGCCAATTGACCGGCCCCAAACGTGAAATAAACTGTTCACCTAAATCGCTTCTCAATTGGTCCATTGTTACGCGTGCTGTGTGGCATGTGGCACCATCTTGTTGAAACCACATGTCATGCAAGTCAAGCTCTTCCATTTTACGCAAAAAGTTTGTTATCATCGCACGGTAGCGCTCACCATTCACAGTAACGTTGCGATACGCATCATCTTCCAGGAAATACGGCCCAATGATTACGCCAGAATTTTTGAAAAAAAAAAAATTGCGAAAAACCAATTTTTGATCTGCTTGATTCTTCATTACATAAGTTTTGATTTGATAATTCTGCCGCTGCCTTATTTAATAACAATTACTGACAAAATGATACAATTTTTTATATTGTCATCAATATTCATATATTTATTTTTCTTAAAAACAACGGTACAAAACAGGTATAAAAAAGTTCAAAAATTTCAACTCAAAGAGATTTCAAAGATTATTATTATCGTAAACTGTTATTTTTGTTTTTATTGAGTATTATCTCTAGTATCTACAAAAGCCTATGGCAAAATCATTAATTGACATAATATTTATGTCATCTTTCACTTAAAAAAAAACTCCCATCACACTAATCTGCTGGTTGCATAGAAAATCGAATTTTCTCATAAATCCAACTGAGATACTTTTCGATTCTCACATAAACACCAGGTTTATTAGCGTGGCCGCATTGCTGACCCCATGATATAATTCCATAAAGCGTTTCTGCATCTGAAAAATATACTTTTCAATCAAATGTCAAAGAAGCAAATTTAAGAAATCTTACCTGAATCAGAGCATACAAACGGTCCACCTGAATCACCCTCGCATGCATCTACACCCTCCTCGAGGAAGCCAGCACAAAACATACCCTCGGTGACAGAACTGCCATAGACGTGTGGCAGCTTGCAGACTTCATCCGATATCACCGGAATCTCTGCAACTCGAAGGTTATTCGAAGGAGCTAAACCAAGAAGGAAAAAGTAAATACCACCTTAATAAACAACCTGAAGTCCACAAAATCACATTCAAACACAAACAAGAACTACACACATGCTCGTACATATTTGTATTGTATTTGTACTCACTTGAGACTCCCGATTGAATAGATCCCCATCCGGATATGGTGCATCTCCGACCTTCCTTGTACTCGGTTCCTTCCTGTGGCAGACAAATTGGTTGGATGTAGTCGTTGAAACGAACCGGATTCTTCATGACTATCACAGCAATATCATTGTTCATGTGGGTGCCCTCTCGGAACTTCTCATGGATGTACCAGTTCTCGATGTACGAATCAATTTCCGATGATTCGGCAATATTAGCATAATGGTCACCCAAACGGATGAAGTAAGCTCCCTTTGGGTAACCAACCAAGCAGTGAGCCGCTGTGAGGAGATGTTTCTTTGAAATCAAGACAGCTCCGCACCAATGACTGGAGATGCCACCACGACCTTTGGTACGGATGGTTGCTTGCCAGGGATGATGACCCCTTTTTGCGATGTTACCCTTGACGACACGCTCCAATTCACGAGGGAATTCGTCTGTCAAGTTTGCATTAAAGTGCCCACATATCTTCCGGGTATTTGCGAACTTGCTGGACCTTTCCATTGGATAAAGATCCATACCGATGTCATCAGACTCTGCAGTTTGTAAATCTTCAGCAGAGCTTGATGGGCTCATGGTTTTTGTGTTTGTAGAACGTGGCGCTGAACCTGGCGTGCACTTGAGACTGACATCCTCCGTGTGGTTGCAATTGTGTTCGCCCCAAGACCAATGGTTGCATGTATCAAGGGTAGTTTCGTTGCCGTAGCACGACAGTTGATCGAGCCAAATTGGTCCCGAGCCAGGTCCGAAGGCGTTTTTAACAATTATCTGCAATGTTTATAAGAAAATAAATTTGTAGGGATGGTTGAAATTCACAAAAAATATTTATCTTTACCGCAGGTCCATAATAACCCAGAGAATTGCATGCGACTTGGGCCTCCGTGTGTCCAAAATCATCATCACAAACCGTTCCCCATACGCCACGGTACAACACCTCTAGACGTCCTTCATGCTTCACATTTCCTCCTTGCAGTCTAAACTCCACAGTTGACTAAAAAAGGACCACCTTATAAGGGTCTTGGCATATTTATTAGTTTAATCTCACTCACATTGCAAACCGCTGTACTTTCATCCGACTTATCCGTACAATCCGGAACATTGTCACACACAAAAGCCGGTGGAATGCACTCCTTTGATGTGCTACACAACCAATAGTCATTGGGGCATGTCATGACCGGTGTCTTGCACTGTACGCCAGCAACTTCATCTGGGCCACAATCACTTACGCCCCATCCCATGAAACGACAGTCCTTGAGAGATGTCTCATTGCCAGAACAATCAACTTCGTCCATAACAAAGGAAACCTCGCCGCCATCAGCAGGTGGATAATATGAGTTTCCATGCACTTCACTAGCTCCAAGTGGGAAACCCATTTCGCGACAAACGACATTGGCATCTTGAATTCCAAACTTGTCATCGCATACATAACCCCACTGGCCAAGAACTACATTATTATATGAAATAGAAATTTTGAGAATGTGTTAAAAACGACGTTCGTCTAGCAAGGTTTTAAGAGGTTAAATGATGCCAAGGAATGTATGAAGTATTTTTAATATAAACTCAAATAAATTGCACGACTGGAACACACGAAATTGTTCTTGGGTAATTCAAGGCTTTAATGTGGTCAAGTATAGTAATAGAGTGCATTAAGGACTTTAGGACACCAAAGGTATGCAATTTAATGAATATCGTTTGAGCGATTTGAGAGAAAACTAAAAACAAAAAAAAAACACAATTCAAAATCAGCTAAACTAAGAATTTGAGTTGGTTTTCCTCTGAGACATAGAAACAAATGCTCTGTGCAAAATTTTAAGCAAATCAGTTCAACCGTTTAAGCCATTGTTCGATGTGCAGGGGACATACAGAAGCATTCAGAAGGACAGCCCAGACCGATGATGGACGGAACAACCAAAACCAATTTCTTGGACCTATAAATTATGTATGTTTTTAAGATTTGAACATGTTGTGAATGAAAAATGCATGCATCACTGCATGCAGAAATCCACCAAACATTTCCAATTTGGAATTTTTTTTTTTTGGAATTAACTAATGCAGTTTAACGGAACAGAAGACCATTGTTAAGGCACATATTTACTATAAAATAAAATGCACGACTGGATCGCATGTATTGACTCTTATGCATAAAGGGTGTTTTCTTCCGTCCGGAGAACTTGAAATTGGCAACACTATATTTTCTGTGACAGTGGATTTTTTTTTTTGTATAATCCACCCGCGCTCAAGGGATTATGATTACCCTTTAAATGTTTCAACACAGCGCGGGCGTGAAGTTAATGAAGAGAAAGAAGGATAGGAAAGATGTGTGGCACGATGTAGTGAGACTGTTGGTGGTTGTCTCAGATATTTTTATCTCCAGGGATGGCGGCTGAGCTAAAGCAGAGAAATGCCGTGTCTTATTTCTATGTCGCTTATAATTCACATTATTTTTTTATTCGTGTTCATCCTTGTTGGGCATACTAGTTTAACTCAATTACATGTTGTTAGTGTTATGGCTGAACAACATGTAATGAGTAAACCAGCAACCCATTGATGACAATTTTTAGAAGGTTTTTAATGGAATTAAAGACGACATAGACGACGGCAGGGATCGAACCTGTGATCATGAGGTTGACAGGCGAGCACACAACCATCGTGCCACGGCCACATGCATCTGACGTCGTCTTTGATGACGACCTCCTTATTGGCGAAGATCCGCAGGAGAGAGTGGACAGAGTGGGGCCTGCTTTTCAGCAAGTGTTATAAGTTGAATCATAATACTTCGAGGTGAAATGATGCAATGGAGATCGGAGAACACCGGTTTCAACAGGTTCAATGATGATCATCTGGCAAACACCTTCATCGCCGAGCGAAATGGGCCCAGTTCCCTGTTAGTTTCGAAGGTGGAGCTCCAGCTCATCTTCGACTCATTAAAGAAAAAGAAGTCAGCAGTAGTCCATGTTATATCCAACGTTGTACTACGATATCTACCTTCGGAAGCAGTGGACATTTATACCAACATATGGTATAATGCATTGAATCTCCGGTCGATAAGTCTTCTTCCAAGTATCGGTAAGGTATTCGAAAAAGTGGTTAATAGAGCTCTGTCCAAATGAACGGAGGACAACGATATCGTACCGGATACTCAGTTTGGTTTTATGGCAGGTCATGATACAATTTATACCGCGTCTAAACTAGCCTCTGATATCCAATGAAACAAAACTAAAAAGCAGTGTACTGGTGCTTGTCTGGTTTATTTAGAGAAGGTTTCCGACACCGCATGGCTAAAGGGTCTCTATCTAAAACTGACTCGGCATAAGTAAAGCACTATTATATATAATTTATGACATGCTCAATGGTGGAAAGTTTGTTGTCAAAAGTGGCAATGTAACTTCTAGCGCAATATTCGATATTAGGAATTTTCTTCAACAGGAAAAGTTCAACTCGGCGATTCTATTCAGCATTTACACCAGCGATCTGATAGGTAGTCTAACTTTGGCAATTCCGTATGCTGACGATGTAATAGCGTATAAAACAGCTCCTAAGGTCGAGGTCATCAGAATTCTTTTGCAGCTTGACTTCGACAAGATTCAGCGATATTGCTATAACTGGAAGTTGAAAATCAAGTTTCAGAAATCTGAAACTTTTCTGTTTAGGACTCCGTTGGCTGGAGCCCCAAGGGATACGAGAAATAGAACTGGCGTAAGTTGGTGATCGTAGGACCACATGGACAGCCACTGGATAGTAAAAATGTAGTAAGTACGTTGGTATATGGTTGGATCAGTATTTTTATTTCGACAGACATATAAATTCTGCTCTTGCCAGAGCTAGGAGAGCCTTTGCCTTACTTGTTGCTGTTTTACAGCAGCCGGCTTGACAGCAGGGTGAAGGTGATTTCCTACATGGCCTTCATCCGTCCGATGATTGCCTATGGATGCCTGGTGTGGTTCAACGTTGCCCCATCTCAAATGGAAAAGATTCGGGTGTTTGAGAGGCAGTGTCTTAGATGGTGCCTTGGATTACACAGAACACCAGAGGCGTAGTATAAACATTATTATTCCAACCAGGTTCTATACAACGGGGCCAACAACATTAACAGAATTTATAATTTTTTGATAAAGCTGATTCGGGGTTACAATGGAAGAGCGATGTCCTCGACCAACAGCCTAATTTTTGGGACTTACTACCCTAATGACAATTATTATGAGAGTGTGTCTAAGCGGATCCATCCCGCCCGATGCATTCCTTTACTTAAACAGCCGAGGGCTGGTTTAGGATAGAATGGCGATTTCGCTAATTTAACACGTCATCTGCAGAACTGTGGATAGCAGGCTCCTCTATGGTCGAGACGTACCCGCTCAAGGCGAAGCAAAGCGCCTTTGGTTCAGTAGGACTGTGTCCGATTGGGATCGAAGGGACAGGGTGAGACAGGAGAGCCAGTTCTGGTGGCTGTCTAATTATAGACAATATTCACCAGCTCCTCTATAGAACTGTAAACTCGTACTTTAAACTAGCTAATAATACTCTTGTATTAGTTGCTCCGGTTCAATAACATCGAATTAATGATAATGCAACTTTTTTTTTGTAAAAAAAATTTCAAGCAACTAATAGGAACGTAATCAAGCAACCTATGTAAGTTTCTCCCACGTGAATTCTAGTTAACTATAGCGGATCTGTCCCTAAGATATATTCTGCCATGAAAACTTATTCCTATCAACTAGTTGTTCGAGTTTGACTGTAAAGAATTATAGTTTGTCAACGATGAGGCGAGTTTCCTAAAAGAAACATCGCTAAGCAATTAATCGTGAGTTGGTCGTCGAACAACCTAAATCGCTACAATTCGAAAGAACTCTGAAGCCGACTTTCAAGAAAAATCAAGATTTAAAGAATGCTTCTTGAAATTTTTAATACCTGCCAATTAGTTTCAAGATTCCCATATAACAAAAAAAACTTTGCAACTATAGTTGGTAATTGGTTGGGCTATAATATAACAATTACTCCGATTCGAATGATTTTATATGGGAAAGTTGTCTACTATCAATTATCAATTGACGAACCAATTCAATGAGACAGGTCTATTTCCACACTCGTATAGTTGCAAAAGCCCTTCGAGATCATGATATAAACAAATCTGCTGGTTCGGATGGTATACCTCCCATTCTTCTGAAGAGGTGTTCTGTGCAGCTGGCAAAACTATTGCATAAGCTTTTCCATCGCTCCTATTGTTCTGAAATCTTCAGTAGAAGATGGAAAACAGCATTTTTCCAGCCTATTCCTAAAAAAGTGGCCCTTCCTCCCACTTCTCCTATCAATCAATTGCACATACGTCCCTTCTTTCCATAATCATAGAATCGCTGATCAATCATCAGCTCAAGAAATATCTCGAAGATCGAAAGATCTTCGGCTTTCGTAGCAATCGTTCACCTGGTGATCTGATGGCATTTCCTACCGATTTTTACGAGTACATTGTTTTGGAGAAGGTAAGATTATTGCACTTGATATTTCTAAGGCATTTGATAGAGTTTGGTACCAGGCTCTCTTACCGAAAATGCGTGCGGTTGGTATCAATGAAACCCTTTACTTTTGGATCGTTTAATAAACGTTGTATTAAACGGTTTCAAGTCTGATCATTGAATAATAAATGCTGGTGTTCCACAGGGTTCAGTTTTGTCTCCGACTCTCTTCATCATTTTTATAAATGATCTCTTGTCTGAAACTTCTAATCCACTTCATTGTTTTACCGACGACTCTACTCTCAGCTTCTCAAAATCGTTCTCAAACTCAATTCCATCTCCATTTTCGGAAGTACAATTGCAACGGTACGAGTATCTTATGACATGTTAAAAAAACTCCGAACTTTACAGAATTGGTAAATCGGGTATACAAAATGCTTCAAAAGCTCAATGCTGTCTATTGTCGTTGAAGCAATACCATTATCCTCGAACGGAACTTGCATCCAAGGAGCTGAAAAGCTGTCAGTTCTCGATATATGTGTCAACGACGATCTTCTTTGGAAGGGTCTCTCAATAAACCCATGAGCGCGTGTGAGTTACAAAACCGTTTTCAGGCCTGCTTAAAAACCTGAGGCCGAGGTGCAGGACAAATCTAATGCATGCTGCACTGTACCTCAATTGTAATTATGGGTTCAATTTGACATTTAATGATAGGAGAGTTTTCACTTGCATAGGTCAGGTAAGACAACTGAAACTCAAGAAATTGCTTAGGACTTTTCTCAGAAAGTCAGGGGATTCGTTTTTAACAAACAAGGGTTCCCTTCCAACTCTACATTTATAAATTATAATAATCTCTCTCAAAACAAATATGTACTTACTTTTGACTTCGACTCTTCCGTATCCCTCATTGGATAATCGAACCTCATATCCCAAATGCTCACATTGCTCCTCATCTTTCCTGTTCTCACAATTATTCACACCATCACAAGTCTGAAAGGTAAATCCTGTATAGTTATCAGATTGAAACTTAGTAATTATATTTGTTTAACTTGTTGCATCTCACCTCAAATGTCTTGACACATTGACCATTTCCACAATCAAACTCGCATAAATCACTTTCCTTTAAATTATAAACTTCTGGGGTAGTTTCGTCTGGCATTGAATATGTGCTCCCATCAGAGGTATCATCATCACCTGCACCTAATTCATTCCCAAAAGGATTCGGCAAGTTAGGATGCATTTGATGGAAATGTCTATCGTGTCTTTCGTGATATTTGGATGGTGGGTGTTGGGTTTGGAAATGGATGGGAGGCGGAGGAGCATAGCTGGGTGATAAACTATTCTGTTCACCTGTAAAGACAATTTCAACATCTTTATGCATCGAATCAGGCGTAACACTACTGCTGGCGGTGGTGGTCGAGGTGGAAGTTGGATCGAGTGAATGGGATAAGTTCATTATGTGTGACTCAGCTTTGGAAACCATATCATCTGTCACTGTTCCACTTCGATTGATATAGGGACGTAATAAGAGTTTAATTGCCTCACTTATGGGCATCTGGGCTGTTTGGTCATTGGTATTTGATTCGAGAGGGGCAGCTTGTTGAACACTCATGGGAGTTGTAGGCTTGTAGAACTCTCGATTGTAGCTCGGTGGCGAAAGGCCATGACGTTGAGTAGTTGCTGGAGACATTTGATGACTAGCAACCACAACACCTCCGTCATGGCTGAAAACGATATCAGGCTCAAAGTAGTCATTCGAGGCAGGAGTTGTTGTCCAGGACTTGGGAGAAGGTGTTGTACTCCTGTTCGGAGGAGAGGTCTTGGTACTTGGCCAAGAGGTGTTCCGGGAGTGTGCTACACCAGAGTAAGATGGACTATAAAATGGATTGGGATGGACCTTTGTTGTAGCATTTTGAACTGCTGGAGGTGGATAGATCTGAAAGACTCGCACATTGGTCTTTAAACCTGGAGGTGGGGTCGTTGATGATGATGGAAGTTGTGTTGGCAAAAAAGGGTTGGAGGATGAAGGAGTCTCAGACTCAGGAGGTAAAGGTGGAAGCATTCCTCCAAAAAGATTTGATTCATCAATCTTGATCCACGGATTCCATTTTGAAGATGGCGTTGGGCTGATGATGACTGCATCGGCAGGATTAGGACTATAACTGGGGGGTGGTGGTTGAGGTCTTAGCCAAGACGGCTGACTTGAAACAGATGGAGTTTGGGCTACTGAATCTCTTGAATCGGGTGTGCTATTGGGTAATTTAAACGACGGATACACCGATGAGTAGTCAGGATAGGGTTCTTCCCATTTTGGAGTTGTATCTGGAACGGGCATATTGTTACGCAGATCTATATCATAAATCGGGTCTTGATTGAGATTCGGTCTGTTTTCGGAAGGGGGGGTGTTTTGGGACGGTCTCGGTGGCAGCTGAGGAAGTGGGGGTGGTTGAAACACGGGGATATGTTCAGGAATCTGGGATTGCTTATCGTCTGAAGATGGTTCAGGCATATAAGGAGGCATGAGGTTCATATTTGGGATGTTAATAGCATCCATGGAATCATCAGAAGATGCAGAAGGATAGCTCTCCTCAGGAGTGGAGTAAGATTTTGGATTATTCTGAGAGGGTTGATACGAACCCGAAGTGAAAAACACTGAATCGCGCGAATCAGGTCTTGATGGATTGTGCTGCTTCGGTTGATCGGGATATGGTGTCGATAATGCAGGGTCTTGATCGGGGATCTGGAATTGTCTGTCATCAGGTGTAAAACTTGGATATGGGGGCATGAGATTCATATTTGGAATATTTATGGCATCCAGTGAGGGATCTGGTGAAGGCTCTGAGCGATCAGCAGTGGTGGGAATAAATTCACCTCGACTGAAATTTCGTCGATTAACCGGCAGTGTGATCTCAGATATATCTGCCCCAACCACATTGGTAAAAACTTCCTCAGATGGCTGATCGTCGTCAACAGGTTGTGCATAGTAAATGGTGACGGTGCCAGGAATTCGAGTGCTTCCATTATAAATGTTTGGATAATTACTTGGAGTGGTCGTGATAATTGGTGGTCCTGAACCTGCCCGGTTTAACCATGTTGGTTGGGAAGGAATCGGTACCTGCGGAATGGGATAATTACTTGGTGGAGTTGTAGTAGTTGACCGTCCTGAGTTTCCTCGGTTTGACCAAGTTGGTTGAGAAGGAATTGGCACCTGCGAAATCGGTCTCCACCCTGCTGGCTGTTGAGTGGGCATTGGCGTCCATGAGCGGCTGGGAACGGTTGAAGTTTTCGTTGTTGGAGCGGCCGGACGTGTTCGGTTCATGGAAGTCCAGCGATTTCTGTAGATGAGTGGAGTTTGGACAGTTGGTAGTTGTGGCGACATGTGATGGTTATTGTGATTGTGGCCTCTGTTAGTGCAATTATGGTTGTGGTGCATAAATGAGCCACCTTTGGATGGACCTGATGGATATTCATGGTGGAATCCAGGGTCAAATCCGTGGTGATGATGATTATGATTGTGGTTATGATTATGATTATGCTGCCAACCCTTTCTCTGTGGCTGTGTAGGCTGATTATTTGTCGTGGTCATTTCAAATTTCTTCCCGCCACGATTTCCGCTCCACGATGGAGGTGATTGTGATGGTGATGCATTTAGCGAAGAGCCATCTCCCCCTTCTCTTCCTGCACAGTCGACCTTGTCGGTAAAATCACATGCCTCCATGCGAGGACTGAACATTGTGTGTGGCCCACAACTCTGAATATGCATTATGCCACTGGCACAATTCAAAAACTTGGAGCAATCATTTGGGTGAGGCAAAAGCCCTGTGTGTCCTTGTGGGCAGGAAAGCAACCCCTCAGCTTCTTCGTGTTGCTGTAGCCTTCCTAAACGATTACTGGTTGGTTGTTGCTCAAATAATTTAGCATTTAGTCCCTTGCAAACCACTTTATTCGGGTTGTCACATTCCAGAGTGTCACCATTGAAGACAGTTCCGGGGCCACATGTTTGAATGTACGCACGTCCCTTCCAGCAATTAACGAACCTCCTACAATCATACGGATAAGGAAGTAATCCTGTGTATCCCGATGGGCAGCCACCGTAGTTATCGTCGAGATTGTTTGCATAATCTTTGCGGTCATGATTTGCATGGCGTTCTTGTTGTTCAACGTTGTCACTGCTGGTGCTGCTGCTGCTGCTTCCCTGATAACGACCCAACGATGATAACCTTGGGTTACTTTCAGAGCTGTACGATGGAATTCCCTGGTGGTGGTGATGTGTGCGTTGCAATTCCCGGGCTATGTATGGATCCAAGCGATAAGATTTTGTTTTTTCAGTGTAATGTGGATCAAAGATCTGAAATAAGAAATCAACATTTCAAAAGTACACACATCAAATTGTTTCGATTAATGAACAAAAATGTATTCAAATCATCGATGCAATGCATTTTTTCTGATATGATAGTGATGATTTATCATTAATGGAGGAGTTAAGGTCAAATGGAAAGGTTAATGTATAAAAGTTTATGCGATTTCATAATAAAGCTTTCCTGAGTAACGTCAGAAGTTTTCTAGGTGAAGTTTATACTTAGATTCATTTAAGCTCACTGCTCAAGTTCCAAGTTTGTTTTTGTTTTATACGTATTGAGAGTATGATGGGAAAAAAATTATTATAAGAAAGTGAGAACTATAAAGCACCGGCTTATAGACGGATAGATTAGGTAAATGAATTTTACTAAAATAAGTTTGGTTGTGTGTCAGCTCGTGGAGAACTAAGGTCTAGCAACTAAAAACTCTCAACCGTTACTGTTAGTCTTGGGTTGTTATTGTTAGTCAGCGGGATTTGAAGGGAACAAGGGGTGCTTAGATTGTATTTTGTGAGTTCTACTACTCAGTTATTAAATTGGCTCTCAAGGATTTATTGTCATTCGTAATTTGGAATTAATGTGTACTTATGCCTTTTGTTGATTTAAAACATTATTCAGTCCTTATCAGACTACGGGGTGCTATCGCCAAACATTTTTCACAGTAAAAACTATAACTAAGTAACTTCCAACTATAAACATTACCAA
Source organism: Philhelius festivus (assembly GCA_963931855.1). NCBI lineage: Eukaryota > Metazoa > Arthropoda > Insecta > Diptera > Syrphidae > Philhelius > Philhelius festivus. Next base: position 179,308,760 of record OZ007556.1, read on the forward strand.
ATGAAGTAAATACTGAAACGATTTAAATTAAAATTTGCCCCTTTGATATTGTAAGAAATTGCAATAAGGTTTTAAGTTTTTATGGAAAAATGCATATAAGTTACATAGGACTTTGACGTTTTTTCGAGCAAAGTTTCTTAGTTTTGGAATATTATATAAGACTCAACCAATTTAGTTCCAACGTGGCATATAGTTGCTTCTTAATTATACAAATTATATTGCATTTCCCAGATTTTATACAAAAAACTGTATAATAAAAAAAGTAAGAGAAGAAATAAACGTTTTAATACTTTTGTCTTTTTTTCAAATTTTCCAGTGACATAATGCTGTAGTGGTAATAACCTAATGTATTTACTTTATGCTTCAAATACTTAGTAACATTATAGCCTTCAACTCCAAGAGCAAGTCCGTGGGATTCAGTCGTGAATTTTAAGTTTTTTGTCTTAAAAAAATTTCAAAACTGAAACTTGAAAATTTCATAGAACTTGATTAGGGTAAATTTTCAGTTTGAAAATTCATAACTTTTCTTTCGCCGGACCGATTTATATATTTTATTATTATTAATAATTTCTGTCATAATATTGAAGAAATAAATATGTAAGAAATTCCAAAAATAAATAAAACACAAAATCGTAATATGTATCTTGCCACTTTTTTAGTTACGGACACCTTATTTTCACCATTTTTCTATAGCTTTTCAACACTAAATTTTAAGAGGAGTTGTCGGCAACAAGTTTACATAAACATTTACAAGTTTTAATTTGGCAGTTGAATTGTTTTGACATCCAGCTGCATCTGCTTTGAAAAATTTGCAGTATCAAAGTTAAACGCACAAATAGGAAATAGGAAAGTTTTTTGCAAAACTGAAAAAGAATGTACAAAAGTTTCAATTAAAAATGTGAGTGCAATGAATCCTGATTTGATATTAAATTCATTTCGTAAGCGAACCGACTTGCTTAGTAGTAGGAATAGCAGTAAAATGTAAGTATGTCCCTTGCTTCTTCTTCTTCTCTTTTTGTTGTAGGTTCTTCGCCAAAACCGATATTTTCGTGCAAACCGTGCTTTCGACTTAATGTAAGAACCCTCACGTAAGTGAAAAAAAAAAACTATTAAAACTAAGAAAAATATAAACGGAACATATTCAACTTGGAAGTTATTTCAAAATACTATAATTTTTGTTGCATAATATAAGATAAATAAATATTAATAATAAATAATATATTATATGCACATACAATATTTGTATGTAGTAGGTAGTTACTTTATGTACCGGTTAGTTTAAAACAAACTGATTAAAATAGAGATAAATTATTATTAAAATAAAAAAGAGTTTAAGATTTTTCAACAAATGATATTGTAAATTATTAAAAAATAATTCCTTATAAATACAAACAAAATTAATATAATTTAAATATTATTTTGTATGTATGTAGTTAATTACTGAATTAAAAATATTTGTATAAATATTGCAATAAATCAATACATTTATGTCATTAGTAAAGTAATCTATTTACAAGGTGGGCAAAAAAAAGCGGTAATGTATTTTTTTGCAACAAGAAAGTTTCTGAAAGTAAACGTTGAGTTTAGTCCTTGATTTTTTTTAACTGCATTTTGAAAATCTTCCTTAAACTAATTTTGCTTAAGTATTTTCTAATAAAATCCTGTAAAAAAATGCATGAGCATTCGAAGATTTAAAAATAACGGGTTTTTAGCAAAATAAATAGAGGTTTAAAAATAATGACAGGAAAAACGAAAGACAAATACGATGGTGTCCGTTACTAACATCCTCAAAAACGTCCAATCGCGCCAGTAAAAGTCACCTCTGCCGGTAAATGAATTTATTGAACATTACAAAATATCAACTGAAGTCTTTTGTTATGTTATGACATTTGCATGTTTTAACACATTGGCGAAAAATTTTAAACAGCCTATAATTAAGGTATTACATAGTATGATACTACTTAACAATTTTTAGTTTATTAACTCATTCTAAATTTTAAACATTTTCTAACTAGAATCTAACTAAAGCCATTTTCTTGATAAATTGCTTCTGATCTGAACACACCTAAAACAATGACAATTCGTGCAAAAAACTAAGTAAACAGACATTGCGTGGCGTTTGTAGCACGAAACGCACCTATTAGGTGCGTTTTATTATTCACAAATCCATCTGGATCCGGATCTGGAGTAAGTTTTAACATGTATTACAAAAACAATTTGGGATCCTGTTTTCTATCGGGATCTATTTCAAAGATCCAAAAATTAGTTATTACACTGGCGAGTAGATGGCTTTTTAAGGTAAGGTAGTGTAAGCTATAGTGTAAAGAAAAAAGACAAGACATAATTTTAAATTTCCAAACCCAAGGATAAAAAGAGACGGGCTTATAACACTGCTGTCAGTAAGATCCGTATCGTTTTATTTTCAAGGGAAGATCCCGATCCGGATCCAGATAGATTTGTGGATAATAAAACGCACCTATTATTCACAAATCTATCTGGTTCCGGATCTGGATCTTCCCTTGAAAATAAAACGATACGGATCTTAGTTGCAGCAGTGTTATAAGTTCGTCTCTTTTTATCCTTGGGTTTGTAAATTTTCAATTATTGCTTGTCTTTTTTCTTTACACTATAGCTTACACTACCTTATCATAAAAAGCCATCTACTCGCCAGTGTAATAACTAATTTTTGGATCCTTGAAATAGATCCCGATAGAAAACAGGATCCCAAATTGTTTTTGTAATACATGTTAAAACTTAATCCAGATCCGGATCCAGATGGATTTGTGAATAATAAAACGCACCTATTATCGTCAAGTAAGACTAGTGAAAGAAACAGTCGCTAGTGACACATATTCACATTTGGTGAAAGTGTATGTGTTGTGCAGTTGAATTAAAAATGTTTGATGATAACAGAGTTATTATTGTTTGTAATAGATTTTTGTGAAGATTTAATTATATGCATCAGCAGCCTATTTGTTTATTAAGAAGAATAAGAATACATGAATGCATTTTGTTACTTATAGTGGTCAAAAAAAATGCACGGCTGGGTCGCACGAACTTGTTCTTATGTAAAAGACTAAGAATTTTAAAAATGCATGATATTAGAGAAAACAGGTCATAAGCATTAAATTTATTTTTTTTAATGATTACAACAACTTCTTTAGTAGTTGGATCTAAAAAGAAGATGCAAGGTGATTCAAGCAAATCTAAGTTTATACAAGAACTAAAATTATTAGTACATAGTTGTAGTGGTTTCTTACAAAAATAAGATTTTATATACAAAATTTTTAAAACATTTTTAAGAAAAAATTTTAGTACCCCAACTTAATTTTCTTATTACTGTACGAATAAAAATTAAATTTCCAAAAAAAAATATTTAGCCGTTTTTGAGATATCGAATTTTCCACAAAAAAAATATTTTTTTTTTAATTCAAAAAATATTTGCTTTTCAAAATTTTAAGAAGCTTTTTTATAAAAAATTCCATTAAAATCCGTTATGCCGATTTGAAAAATGTTTCAATAGTAGGTTGTCTAGGCGCTGTTATCGAGTAAAATACGATTTTCGAAAACCATTACCGTTATTTTTAGGTAAAGTAAATTTTTTTCTCCCGTGTAGATTGTATTAAGAATCTTTTATGTCAACTTTAAGAAAAATCGAGCATGAGGTATTCGAAAAGTTGTGTTTTGAAAAAAAAAATTTAATTTTCAAATAAAAAAAAAAACAATTTTTTCATTTGAATACAATTAAATTTTTGGGGAGCTTTAGCATGAAGAAATTTATCCAAATCGCTTCTTGGTTTTTGAGAAAATCAAAAAAAAAACAGTTCTAACGGAGTGAGAATAAAAAATTACTATAAAATTTTGAAACAAAAATCGTACGTCAGGTACCGTTATTTTTGGTCTTAACAAAGATAATCGATACCGAAAATATCGAACTGGTGGTAGAGCTGATGGATTCGGTACTGAATGACTGTCCACAACCTGCATCACAAAACACAATAGGAAATACTGCTTTGTATGTCCTCCCGAGAGGCTTCCTTGTGAAAGGGGCAGATGTCTACTTTGCCCAAGAGCAGAAGACAAGAAAAGCAGAATCACCTGCGATTGTTGTGGTAGATATCGCACCCTCGCAACATAAATAAAGTATGCGTCAAAGGTCTCCTGGAACTACCAGGTCCAAATGGACCCCATGTAATTTGTATGCACGATTTCCAGAAAAAAATTTCCGAAAATTTTGTAAAATTTCAGTGATCATTAAATTTTGTTCACTGAGTATTAATCCCAAGACAAAAACATGGAAAATAAAAAAGTTATACCTAAGTGTTTAAACAATCTCTGGGGTCCAAATGGACCACATGACTCTCCTTCTTATAATAATCGAATATTAATACGTATAGCGTGCTGTGTTTTATTAATATTGAAATAATAGCACATCTCTTGTCAATTTACTTTATCACCTGTGCAAATTTTCTCTTATCACACGTCACACGGATGACTTATTTGTTTTTTAAACTTTATGAATTTCAAAACAATAATTTCACAACAATGTTATTCAAATGAATAAATCTATGTATGTACTTTTTTGGAAAAATAATTTCTTATCGATGATGAATCATGTTAAAAAATAGTAAAATGTGTTGTTGTATTATTAAAGCTAATTCACATTCAGAAAAAAGAATTCGTATCTTGAAATAAAAACCCAAATTGTTTTAATGTTTTAATTGTAATTGTAATTGCCCTGAATCCATTCAAAAACATCCACCACTCAATCTGTTAACAAGTCGCATAGAAAAATCTTAAACATTTTTTACACATCGCCTATCCATCAGTATTTAGTATTTTCGCGTGAGTTTTTTGCCACACATCAAACAGACAAAGGCAACAAAGGTCAAAAACGTCCTATCAGTCTATTAGCTTTAATCAATCAACACATCTTCTAGAGAAAATTCCGTGCATAGTAGGTATTTTCGAATAGCGAGACGCGGTCATCAAAAAGGGGCAACCAAAAACACAATAAAACAGACTTTTTTAAAATCTTTAATTAAACGGTAAACAGAGAGACAATTCATCTGTCGTTGACACCAGAAGTTCGCCACACACACTCTACTCTTTTAGTATTTTTAGTTTTGATTTTATTTTTTTAGTTAAAAACACAAAAAACTTTCAGAACAAAAGATAGCTCCACACGATAAAATGTGTCAGGCATGGGAATTTATGAACCGAAGTGTAGAAGACCTCTGAAACGGTTTTATTTGTATTTTTCTTATAATTTATCTAGTTAATGAATCATACTAACAGATACAACAGCACTGGCAGACAAGACCACTAGTAGAAGTGCTTTCAAAAGCATCTTAGTTTGCAACATTTTTGAACGGTCGGCAGCGCGACGTGTTTAATTATATCACATGGGCTGACTTTTTGTTATTTGGGTTTTATTTTTCAAAAGCACTGTTTTAACTTTATGGGCCGTTTAGTAATGTGGGATGATTTTAGTCGTTTTTTTGAAAAATCTTTTCCGGATTCAATTTTCGAAAATTAGGTACCAAGCGTAAACGATGTGCTCTCGTTGAGCATCTTCTGAGTTTTGAAACGCAGCGAAACGGAATCAATTCCAATTAAGCAAAAATACTTCTAAGTTGACTGCGAGGGTAATGTAGATGAGCTCGAAAAGATAAGGCACCACCAACTTACTGTCAGTGTTTTGCTATAGAAATTCGGTCTCTGTTATCGCCTGTGACGATCTTTAAGACCTTTCCCTATCTATATCTATCTCGATGCTTCTTGATGGTGTTTTTTTTTTCGTCTATTTGTTTATGACAAAAATTCTTCTTCTTATCGGGCAAATGAGACAAGGGGTAGGTTTTTCCCGGGGTGGAAGACAATCTGACCGAAGCTGTAGAGAAGAGGAAACAATGAAATGGCGAACAATAAGAAATTCGCAGGGTGCGATCAATGAGGATTGTTTGGGTCGGAACGTTCTAAGAAATCATTGAATGAACTCAATTGATAACAATTAGTTTTTTTTTGTTGGGTAATGTCAGTCAGGGCGACATCAAACGAAATTTGAATATGGCTATTGTTAAGCCTCGTATGGATGTAAAGGATACATTCATTGTTGTAGTTCCGTTTCGGCTCTGTGAAGGAATGAACTCTTAAGCATCAGTTTCCTGTTGAAATTTGGTGTATTTTGCGTCTCTAGAATAAACTGTGTGTAGTATGAGCCTAGATAATATCCCACAGATAATTGAGTTGCACAGATTTTGCATCCAGTGAATGCAAAAAGATTTAGTTATTTTTTGCTTCATCCTCGTATTTTGACTCAAAAATCCAATCGGTTAAGCGAAAGACTGATGCATGATGGAATTTTGTTAAATTACTTGTGTGTACATACATATGTATATCCACCGTCTTTAAAATCGGATGTAGTAGGTACATAAATATGCTTCGCAAGAATTCGATCAAACTGGGATTATTAGTGGGATAGGTATATTCGATTGAAAGTAATCATTTTTACTAGCGGTGTATGTAGGTACATACATATGAAAATTATTAAATATTATTAACATTTTCGTTTGTTCATACACAATAAGCTTACGAAAATCTCCGATCCGGAATTCCAAACGAACAAAGTGCAACAATTTTTTGGTTCTGATATTTTACTTGCGACTTATAGGTACTATAAGGCTAGTCGCGCACTGGCAACTGTGAACTGTAATCGAAATCAAATAGTTTAATCAGCAGTTGAAAGAGAACCGCGCACTGGCAACTCTTTACTCACGTTCACACTCTTTTCTCTCTTGCGCTTATAGAAAATAGCTCAACTGTTGCGAAGGCAATCGTTTGCCTTCTTTTTAGTTGCTCGAATCGAGTTGGTCTAAGTGCGCGGTGCCCCATATAAGCCCATATGTTTCATTTTAGCAACTAAACAGTTCCGAAACTAAAAATTGAATGTGCGCGCCTGGCCTAAGGCAAGTTATGCATTCGGGAAAAAAATCGAACTCGAAATTTTGATCAAAGTTGAAATTAGGATGATAGCGAAGACTAAAAAAGTGGGTCTCGCAATTTTGTCTGTCTGTCTTTTGATTACAGCCTAAACGGCTCGGCCAATTTTCTTTAAACTTGGTAGATAGTATTTTTAATTTTCCACCCCATATGTTTTTTTCATTTTTTTTAAGACCGAAAATAACGGTACCTGCCATAGATTTTTTTTTTGAAATTTTATAAATATTTTTTTTCTCAAGAACTGTCCCACAGATATAAAAACAATAATCAAAAAATTTCATTAAGCTTAAGCTTAGAAATGGTTGAGAAAAAATTTTCAGAAAATGGTTATTTTTGGTACCCTCCTTGGAACCAGTTTTTTGGTTTTTGATTTTCTAAAGCTCCCCAGCAGTTTAAATATTATTAATTATTCAAATTTTCCAAAAAATTTGTTTTGGATTTTTAAAAAATTTTTCACAATTTTTTTCAAAACTCAATATTTCGAAAACCCCTTGCTCTATTTTTTAAAAGTTGGAAAATAAAAGTTTTTTAATATAAGTTACAAGATGTAAGAAAAAAAATTTATTTTACCTAAAAATAACGGTACCCTCCATACAAATGTTAAAAAAAGTTTTTCGAAAATCGTATATTTCTCGAAAACAGTTACCATAATTTTGTTTAATTTTTTTTCTTTTGATTAATTTTTAGGATCTATAATTTAATAAAAAAAAATGAAATCAAGATATTACTGACTGTACCCACCATAGAACTATTTTTTTTCAAATTTAGAATTTCTCATTATTAACATAACTGATTTTTATGAAATTTTTTATAGGGAAGCTTCTAAAAAGTTTGAAAAACATTGTATTTCAAAACTTAAAAAAAAAATATTTTTTGAATTTTTGAAAAAACAAAATTTTTTTTTTGAAAATTCGATATCTCAGAAACGGCTCAATATTTTTTTTTTGTAAATTTAATTTTTATTTAAATTGGCGTACTAAAATTTGTTCTTAAAAATATATATTTTAAAAATTTTGTATATAAAGCTTATTTTTTTAACAAACCAGTACAGACTTATAATTTTTGTTCTTTCATAAGCTAATAGCTCCAACTACTACTGTTTTAGTCTATTAACAAATTTATTCGATGGACTCTGACGTCTCACCTGAAACATCTTGACTATGCGGACGACGTATGCTTGCTCCTTGCTCTCTCATAGGATCATGGATATCCACCAAATGACAACAGGGGTGGAGAGAGGAGCAGAAATCGTATGGCTGAAAATCAACTCCGGCAAAACAAAAATGATCAGCCTAGGAACCACGTCATCTTCTTTCATAAATATTTCTCAACAACCGGTAGAGAAAGTACAGAGCTTCCAATACCTTGGAAGTATCATCTCTACCGAGGGTGGTACCGAACAGGACATCAGCAGTCGAATCGGGAAGGCAAAGGCTGCTTTCGGTATGCTTCGAAATATATGGAGGAATAACTCTCTTAGCTTAAGAACCAAGCTACGGCTGTTCCGATCCAACGTCGAATCCGTGTTACTTTACATTTGCAGCACTTGGAAAGTAACAGTAGGTGTCACTAAGAAGCTGCAAACGTTAATTAATAGATGTCTACGAAACATCCTTAGGATTTTCTGGCCCAATCGTATATCAAACGAAGAGCTCCTTAGGAAAACGGGTCTCTATTATACGACGTCGAAAGTGGCAGTGGATCGGACACACACTTCGCCAGGAACCGAACACGATGGCGAGCTGGCGTTGTGGACGCCCTATGCCCCACTAGGGGTCCCCACGGACATAAAAGGTCTGAGGACCTAAGTAAGTAAGTAAGTAACAAATTTATTTTATGCTTATGAACAGTTTTTCGCTAATAACATTCATTTTTGAAATTCTTAGTCGTTTACATATTAGCTACTTTTTGTTAACTTTTTTATTACTTTAAAAAAAATCGTCTACGAAAAACATGTTTTTTCTTCAATTTTAGAAGTGCCAATAATTGTACAACTGGGGTGCCATTAATCCTAGTCGGGTGCCAATAATTGTAGTTTATGGAAAGCTTTTTCTAATTCACCTTTTTTAGAATTTTAGTTTAAAAAAAGAAACAAAATGAAGATATAGTTTAAGGACAAAAATTTCAAATTTTAATTTGATATACGCTATTCCTCAATAACTTCTAGGAATTTCTCCTGGGGTCCTTTAAAATGTTTGACCACAGTGCGAGCGTTTTAGGAAAATAGGAGAAGATCTTAAAGGAAATACTGATGCACATTGGTTTTGAATATATGAATTATCGCAGGGGAAGGAAAATATTGAGTCGGACAAAGCATTCTACATTCGTGAAGTGCGGTTAATGAAAGAATTTCTGAATTTAACAGTACGTCCGAAGTTGGGCTCAAGAATAAACTGATGGGCACCCTGACACGGTTGAATTGTTTATGGGCAGGAGTGCAACTGGCTATTTCATTAGAACAGTTTTTATAAAAATAACGGTAGATTTAACAACAAAAAAAAAACATAAATGTTAAAAAGAGAGCCATGTTCTCATATGTACAAAAACGCTGTGTTTAACTAGTCAGCACTCAGCCGTGAAAAGAAGTGAGATCTAAAAGTACGCCAAGTTCTAAGTTTTATGAAGTTGAATATTAAATTTTTTAAGCAATCGTTACTGTATACGAAATTCCAATTTTTGCTTTTGTATTTTGAGGATATCTCCAAGTAGACACTTGTTTTTGTAGACAACATTGTTAGTTGAGCTCTTAGGCAGAGGATTGAGGTCGGTGATGATTGAATTTTGAGAGAAAAGCTATGGTAGGTATACCTATTTTGTCAGCGGATGAAAGTATATTGTAAATGGTAGATAGACACTTGGGGAGATTTTTGCGGAAAGAACAAGTTTCAGCTAGTATAGATGTGATTGGTGTTTTGTTTGATCCGTTTATCTTATAGGTGAGAAGGACAGTGAGTTAGTTGTATCTTACTTCTGGATGATTCAGTGAGCATATTTAAAATGTGTATAATAAAATATAAACTAGATCGCATATTTGAAAACTGGACTTATCCATCAATGGAAATGTTATTTTTGAATGAATTTAAAATATGATGATAAAATATGATTAGATATGGAGAAAAAGACAACACTATAAGGAGTGTATTATAAGGAAATTTTCCTAAACAAACAATACAAAACCAATGGTTTTCTACCTTATTCGTGGTTTATTTATTGACAATCTTATGGTTTGGTTTTGTTGTTGCTTACCGAGATAAATTGTACTGCTTAAAGTATAATACTTTCCAATATAGCGAGGTATATACAATACATATGTATATAAACGTACATACGTATATTTAAATTTATGGTTTTCCTTATTCACATTGAATATCTCTTTGTTACGAGTAGTGGCACCATGACAACTAGAACGTACGTACAAACGTTATAGGCGCCAACTTGATTGTTTCTTGTATTAGACTATCAGGTACTCGTACATTATGTTATGTTAGAAAAACCTTGTTCGACCCTTAAATACACATACCCTATATCTTTCATATTTTTGTCACATTTTGAAATTTATGGTTCACAAAAGTACACAAATGTGTAAATCCCATTGAAAAGAACATTTTCGTCCAACATGCAACCTGACATGTGTGCAAACATTGTGCAACATCATTATTGTTTACAGAAAACAAAAACTACAATGCATTAAAGTCCTAATGCAGTCTCTTTAAAGTTGAAACATATTGTATTCCTATGTATACATACTAATATTTTTGTATCCACTGCCTGTCTACATATTATGTAAGTAAGAAGAAAGATATTCTATCTTTCTGTGCATCATAGTCAATAAAAGTGTCTTGAAAAGTTAAATAAACATGACTTGATTGATAAGGGTAGATGAAATTATATAAAGTAAACTTTTGAGTTGTAACCCATCATGAATCATATTCAACACGAATGTATTTAGTGACATTCCTTAACTTATATGTTGATGAGCTAATTTTAAATATTTAACATTACAATTAATTTTGTCTTTACTTAACGATCTTTTTGAGGAGGTTATAATGCTGTAGCATCTAGGAAGACATTTCAAGAATGTTAAAGAAAAACCAGGCCTTGGATGAAACAAATTTGAATATGGTTCAAATTAATCATTTCCTTAGAACAACAAAGATAACAAATATTTTTCAAATGAAGAGTACTTCAGGCCGACAATTTACATCTATATAATTTTAAACTGACTAACAGCTGTACTCAAACGACAAACGACGTTCCCAGAAAGTCTCATTACTCATTATGTAGTTTAGAGGGTGGCCGTGGCGCGATGGATGTGTGCTCGCCTGTGAACCTCATGATCACAGGTTCGATCCCTGCCGTGGTCTATGTCGTTTTAATTCCATTAAAAACCTTCTAAAATTGTCATCAATGGGTTGTGGTGGTTTACTCATTACATGTTGTTCAGGCATAACACTAACAACATGTTATTGAGTTAAACTAGTATGCCCAACAAGGATGAACACGAATAAAATAATGTGAATTATAAGCGACATAAAAATAAGACACGACATTCTCCGCTTTAGTTCAGCCGCCATCCCTGGAGATAAAATATCTGAGACAACAACCTTCAGTCTCAGAACATCGCGCCACACATCTTTCCTATCCTTCTTTCTCTTCCTTAACTGCACGCCCGCGCTGTGTTCAAACATTTAAAGGGTAATCACAATCCCTTGAGCGCGTGTAGATTATAAAAAAAAAAAAAAAAAAAAAATTATTTGACAAATCTTCTTTCGTACTCGTGCAGTTGCAAGAGTATTGAAAGATCTCGGATAGTATCCTTCACATTGTTCTGTAGTGGTGTTATTCAAAACCATTTTGTACGCTTTTTTAACTGGTCCTTTTCCTTTTTGAGTGGATGGAAAACAGCATTTATCCAGTCTGTCCCTAAAAATGTGAATCTTCTTCCCTCTCTAACTATTGTCCAATTGCACTAATGTTCCTTCTTTTCAAAGTCATGAAAACGCTGATAAATTATGAGCTCAAGAAATACATGCATACTGTTGAAGTACGAAAGCTTTTCAATAACCAGCTTTCCTAAGAATAGGTACACTGGTGATCTGTTGGTTTATTTCATCGAAATGTGGCACAAATCTTTACATCGTTTCAAAGAAAGTAAGATCATTGATATTTTAATAGCATTTAAGTTTAGCATCAAGCTTTCTGGTGTGCGACAAGACTGCGTTTTGTCTCCGACTCTCTTTCTCATATTCATCATAATGAATTTTTTGCCTGAAACTTTTAATGCTTTCAAGGGTTTTGCTGTCGCTTCCATTGCCGACAATTGCATTGAGGAAACAACCGAGCAGATCTCAGTTCTCGGTATGTGCACCAAAGACCTCCTTGTGTGAAATGACCACATATTCGACGTCGCCAAGAACCCTGCTAATTTGTTACTCCTTCTGATCTGTCTGTAATCTAACGGGTGATTTTTTTGAGGTTAGGATTTTCATGCATTAGTATTTGACAGATCACGCGGGATTTCAGACATGGTGTCAAAGAGAAAGATGCTCAGTATGCTTTGACATTTCATCATGAATAGACTTACTAACGAGCAACGCTTGCAAATCATTGAATTTTATTACCAAAATCAGTGTTCGGTTCGAAATGTGTTTCGCGCTTTACGTCCGATTTATGGTCTACATAATCGACCAAGTGAGCAAACAATTAATGCGATTGTGACCAAGTTTCGCACTCAGTTTACTTTATTGGACATTAAACCAACCACACGAATGCGTACAGTGCGTACAGAAGAGAATATTGCGTCTGTTTCTGAGAGTGTTGCTGAAGACCGTGAAATGTCGATTCGTCGCCGTTCGCAGCAATTGGGTTTGTGTTATTCGACCACATGGAAGATTTTACGCAAAGATCTTGGTGTAAAACCGTATAAAATACAGCTCGTGCAAGAACTGAAGCCGAACGATCTGCCACAACGTCGAATTTTCAGTGAATGGGCCCTAGAAAAGTTGGCAGAAAATCCGCTTTTTTATCGACAAATTTTGTTCAGCGATGAGAACTTCGGAGAACAATTCATCTCAAGGAATGGACCGGTAAGTTGGCCACCAAGATCATGCGATTTGACGCCTTTAGACTATTTTTTGTGGGGCTACGTCAAGTCTAAAGTCTACACAAATAAGCCAGCAACTATTCCAGCTTTGGAAGACAACATTTCCGAAGAAATTCGGGCTATTCCGGCCGAAATGCTCGAAAAAGTTACCCAAAATTGGACTTTCCGAATGGACCACCTAAGACGCAGCCGCGGTCAACATTTAAATGAAATTATCTTCAAAAAGTAAATGTCATGGACCAATCTAACGTTTCAAATAAAGAATCGATGAGATTTTGCGTTTTTTTTTTAAAAAAAGTTCTCAAGCTCTTAAAAAATCACCCGTTATTAGGCCTATATTCGTCCAAAAATCTCAACTAACTCACTTGAGCCTCTTGGATAGAATCCAAAAAAGAGATTTAGGTGATAGGAGTATAACAGAAATATTTGCCCATCAGTTTACTATTATGTTAGCAGCCCGCAGCGATCACTTAAAAAATTTCGAATTTTTAAACTTCTTAGAAGCTTCTCTTATGTACATATGTCTTTTACTGCTTATTGGCTGTGAAATTAGAGGAAGCCAAACAAGTTCAAATCCCGTGGCCCATGATTTTATTTCACTAAGTCAACCAGTTGTAGACGAGCTACCCGTTCTAGATAAACTTAAAAAAAATTAATCAAATCCATCTACCCTCTAAACCTCTACCTGCATGTGGAGAATGACTATACTCTGTTCAATTTATATTTGCAGTACAGGGAAGATAGGATATTTGCCTTTCAGCCTGACCATTATGGATTTCAATAAGCTATCTTTAATTTAAAGCTTTTAAAGGATTGCAGTAGGAGCATTAAAAATAGACCCAAATCTCAGAAAAATATTTGCTACCGAAAGCTCGAAAAAGCTTAAATCCTGAAAGTTACGTAGCACAAGCCAAAGAAAATGCCATATGAATTTCTATTAACTCGACAATGGTAACTCTGATTCAGTGTTTTTTTTTTAATAAACACAATAAGGGTTGGTTGCAAATTGGTGATCAGTCTCCTTTGTCCTTTCACCCAAAAAGCAGATAGGTCATGGTTGATTGTACGTTAGCTCAAAGAAGATTACACAAACAATTTTAATGTAACTCAGTGATTCTCTTTCTTATTTCAGTGGCAATTTTTTAAGTTAGGGTGCCGTGCAAACAGCAGCAGGCACCACTGTTTCTGAAAAAGCCTGTACTGCAAATATAAATTGAACAGAGTATAGTTAACTCATAACTTTAATGAGGAAGCAAAAACCACTCCTAATAGCTACAGTGACTGTCAGCGTGCAAGAAGTGACCATACAAAATCAATATCAATTTATAGAACAGAGTTCAGTAGATGTGTTTTTGGTTCAAGTACTACATGGCCATTCCAAACCATGGACTAAATTCATTAATTGGATAATTTCAGAGCATCCAAATAATATCATAGTTTCAATTAAGAACCGCTTTTCCAAGGAGCACTGAAGACCTCCACCGACATTGTGTTAGTACTTATAACGATTTATATTGGAAGTAAATCCCATTAATAAAAACTTAAAAAAAAAAAGAAAAAAATGTTTTCCTTAAAGTAAATTGTCTCTCTTTATTTCTTGTGCGCGTCATTATTTATCTTTGGTAGGGCAGGAGGTGGTCCATTACCAGTTCTCGCTTTAAAGCTCATCCACAGATGTTGATAGGGATTTTGCAGTTCAGTTGGTGTTTGGGGTATCGTAACGGCTCTTCTGAATTTCGGAGCAAGCAGAACTAGATTTTGTAACAGCCCATACGAACTTGACGCCGTCCAATAGACACAAAGTGCCTGGAAGAAAGAAGGAAAATAAGATTGTGTGTTTAGCACAAAAAAAAACTTTAACTTACCGATGGGACTGTACAAGCAATAGGTACCATTGCTACACTCAAAACTCGAAAAGCATTTGTGGCTATTTTCTGGAATCGACCAGAAGGATTCGTTTTCAGCATTTGTTGCATCTAAAATTCAGGAGAATTATCAAGAGAAGCAAAATGAATATAACCCAATTTTAAACTCACTTCAATGATGGATAAGTTGATGATTCCAAGCACTACAGGCAGAATATAAGAATGATCGACCTCAGTCAAATTGGGAATCCAACCGAAACCTCCAACCGTTAGTTCGGTGAAAATCAATTGTGTGTCTAGGGAATTTGGATCTGGCAGCATATAAACTAAATTCCGCAGCGCCACCGATTGGAATATCCACAATGGAATCTGACCCCATAGAACGATCAACGTTTTAGCGGGATGGCAATTTTCACGAATAATAAGCTGATTCCATTGTTGTTTTAGCTGTTTGGAGACTTGTCCTTAGTTAAGGACCAATTTCGTAAATCAACAACCTTACCGAATGATTGTAAACTCGTCTCGTCTGCGTCTCGGTCCAATTGAATTTCTTCATAGCTATTGCCGCTTCCTGCTTAAGTTCAGCCACTAACGCAGGCATTTCCAGTGTAATGAGTTCAATTCTTGCCGTGATTTTTTGTTGATAAATAGTCAATGGCAGTGTGATTAGAGTTCGAAAAACAAACGTCGACACAACAATAGTTGCCCACCATGGTAAGCCGGTGAAATCGTGTATTGCGATTAGCCCTTCTTGCATGTACGCAACTGGGGTGCTATTGGAGAGTGTTTCCCAAAAGCCCGCCAGAAATGATTGCTCAGTTGAAAGGATTCTACTGGGAAGTTTCAGAGGCCAAGGGGACGTTCTCTTTGGCTCATCGTCACGTCTTCTAAGACATGAGAACGACCTGGCAGCAACAGCGATACTAGGCCTTCCTCTGGCGGTAACTCCAGCTAATTTTCCTAACCACAGCATTTGGTATTTCATAACATTCTCAGCATTCAATACCTTTAAAACATAAATAGAAGATGATACTTATTTTTAATAAATGCATGTGAAAATATACAAATTGGTAGACATTTATTTAGTGAAATGAATGTGTTAAATTTTTTGTTCATCATTTTATTTAATAAAGTAAAAAGATCAAAATAGTTTCAAATTCGAACTCACAAAATAAGAAAACACACACTGGAGGACTGGATAACTTGACGTTTTATCGACTTTCGTTTATTTTAACTTTTTGTTTGCTTGTCAAAAAATAGGCTGTGTTCAAAAAGCATGAGATTCTTTTTAATTTATCCGATATTTTTAAAACATTTTCTTTTTATTAGTTAAGGCTAGTCGCGCACTGGCAACTGTGATCAAAATCAAACAGCCGTATCTATAAGATTTTCTTAAACTGCATCTTAGAGGTTATTTAGTTAAGCATACTTAAATATTTAATTTGGCTTTAAATGACGAAACTTCAATTCGTATCTATAATCGATTTTTCATTGGTACTTAACTAAACAATGGTTGTGTCACGTAACGTAAAAGAATGTAAAAATCTAGTACAGAAAAAAAAACAAATGCTGCTTCATTTTATACAACACAGCTGTTTTGTGACACCTTCTTTCAGTAAATAATTGGAAGACACATTTTTTTATCTGTGAAATCAAAAAAAAAATGGCTATCTAACACACACTCACACCCGCCACCACAAATAAAAGAAAAAGATCTGAAAATTGGGATGCCTACTACAAGGAAACTTTTTTATTTTAGAATTTGCAATAATACACTACAAAACAGAATTATTTTGTGCACAGATTGGGCGTTTTCCTAAATGCAGTGTTGCAG
Source organism: Philhelius festivus (assembly GCA_963931855.1). Taxonomy (NCBI): domain Eukaryota; kingdom Metazoa; phylum Arthropoda; class Insecta; order Diptera; family Syrphidae; genus Philhelius; species Philhelius festivus. The sequence goes on from OZ007556.1 coordinate 179,325,564, forward strand.
CGCATCATGAATTTTGATGCTTTTTTTTATTAACTTGCTTCAATAAAATAACGTTATTTAATACGAATTCTGAATTTTAGAGTGTTTTTTAATGAATTGTAAAAGTAAATTTCAGAGTGAAGAAAAACGTTGCAAGGGCATCAAAATCCACGATGCGCTGCAACACTGCATTTAGGAAAACGCCTATTCTCTTCCAACAACGAGGAAGAAAGTGTCGATACAAACACTTCAAAGGCTACAAATAAAGGTAAGCGCAGACGAAATTTCTTTGCGCGTACACATACTTTAATCAATACAAATTTTCAGGCGAATCTATAAACAAATCTTAAAGGTTACTTAACTTTAAAATACCTCTAAGCAGCTCTTAAGTATGAAATCGGTATCTATAATCATTTTACACATTTAAGTAACGTTACTTAAAGGCCTCTTAACTTAAACGCCATCAACGGCGTTTAAGGGTCACTTAAAGGCATTTTAAAATGTATTTTGACATATCGATTGTCACCTTTGAAATTTTGAAGTTTCAAATTGTGAGTTTGTAGGTATTGTTTGTTGTGATATTATATTAGAACTATAAAGTGCAACGATTTAAGAAACATACAATTTGTATTGATTAAAGTATGTATACGCGCAAAGAAATTTCGTCCGCGCCTTTGAAGTGTTTGTATCGACACTTTCTTCCTCGTTGTTGGAAGAGAATAGGCGTTTTCCTAAATGCAGTTTTGCAGCGCATCGTGGATTTTGATGCCCTTGCAACGTTTTTCTTCACTCTGAAATTTACTTTTACAATTCATTAAAAAAAAACTCTTAAATTTAGAATTCGTATTTAATAACGTTATTTTATTGAAGCAAGTTAATAAAAAAAAGCATCAAAATTCATGATGCGCTGCAACACTGCATTTAGGAAAACGCCCAATCTGTGCATAAAATAATTCTGTTTTGTAGTGTATTATTGCAAATTCTAAAATAAAAAAGTTTCCTTGTAGGAGGCATCCCAATTTTCAGATCTTTTTCTTTTATTTGTGGCGGCGGGTGTGGGTATATGTTAGATAGCCATTTTTTTTTTTGATTTCACAGATAAAAAAATGTGTCTTCCAATTATTTACTGAAAGAAGGTGTCACAAAACAGCTGTGTTGTATAAAATGAAGCAGCATTTGTTTTTTTCTGTACTAGATTTTCACATTCTTTTACGTTACGTGACACAACCATTGTTTAGTTAAGTACCAATGAAAAATCGATTATAGATACGAATTGAAGTTAGGTCATTTAAAGCCAAATTAAATATTTAAGTATGCTTAACTAAATAACCTCTAAGATGCAGTTTAAGAAAATTTTATAGATACGGCTGTTTATGTTTCTTAAATCGTTGCACTTTATAAATCTAATATAATATCACAACAAACAATACCTACAAACTCAGAATTTGAAACTTCAAATTTTCATAGATGACAATCGATATGTCAAAATACATTTTAAAATGCCTTTAAGTGACCCTTAAACGCGGTTGATGGCGTTTAAGTTAAGAGGCCTTTAAGTAACGTTACTTAAATGTGAAAATTGATTATAGATACCGATTTCATACTTAAGAGCTGCTTAGAGGTATTTTAAAGTTAAGTAACCTTTAAGATTTGTTTATAGATTCGCCTGAAATAGTTTAATCACCAGTTGAAAGAAAACCGCGCACTGGCAACTCCTTACTCTCGCTCACACTCTTTTTATCTCTTGCGCTTATAGAAAACAGCTAAGACAATCGTTTAGTTTGTGTCAAAACACAAACTTTTTAGTTGCTCGTATCGAGTTGGTCTAAGTGCGCGGTGTCCCATATAAGCCCATATGTTTCATTTTAGCAACTAAACAGTTGCGAAACTAAAAATTGAATGTGCGCGCCTGGCCTAAGTATTTGCAACACATGTTGTTTTTTTTTTTTGTTTTCAAATATGGATTTGAAAATTTTGATACCTGTCAAAGAAAAATCGATTTTGTTTTGTGTGAAGGAACTCAAAATCTGAGGAGGGATCAATATCTTCACACAAAAATTGATTTTGCATGTGTAAAGAAAATCGACATAAAGCGATCGCTCAATTGTCTTTTTGTCGTTTTGCCTATAGCTGTTTTTATCATATCAATGAAGAAAGATAGCGATTTTCAAAATGCCAATCATTTAATTGAGCGGTCGTTTTAGTTTCACGTGATACGGGCCCTGCCAAGCCCAATACACAAGCAAACCTAAGCTGGCATATGGAAGTTCTGAAACCAGTAGCCAGGCAAGTTGGGAAGCCTGGCAGTTGCACTTATAAAAACAATTATGGATTGATTAAATGACGTTCGTATGCATAAATACAAAAGCTTTTTTCGGTAAAAATTGGTAAATAAATATAAATAATATTTTAAATTTCAAAAATTGCAGGCAACTTACTCGTCAAGTTACTTTTACATAAACAAACTTACTTTCTACTTTTACATTAACAAGTTACATTTTACTTTTAAGAAATTAAGCCTACATAGTACGGAGATCGCACTAAATTTTATCTCCCACAAAAAATTCTCTCCAAAATTTAGCCAAGCTAAAATTATGTCAAGCATTTTAGCCGAGATGTACACTGCTTCTGCTACAGCAAAAAAATCAAAATTTCTCTCCGGAGGTAAGTTCAATTTTCATTGTATTGTTTTCTATTAACAAGTCAATAAGTTATAGAAGTTTATAGTATGTTCGATCAGCAACAGTGCCCGCCATTATTTTAGAACCAATGAATTTCAATTGTACAACACATATAAGAACAACGACATCAGCGTCGTTAGACCAAAGTACTAAATTTTTTGTGCATTGTTGCAAACTTTCCAACACCAATAGCCGTGTTTATTTTGGAAAAGTTATCCGTAGTACAGTAGGATTTTATGTGCATAACAAATACAACATCCGCAGTAGGACCACTGCCGAATAAACGTCAAATCTCTATCCGCAGCAGGATTTCACTTCTCCTTTTATCGGCAGTAGTGATCCTACTGCGGATGTTGTATTTGTTATTCAGTGACACCACATTGCAAAAATGGAAACGAAACTTGTTGGTTGCTGGTATTTTTATTATTATGTTGTATTGAAGGAGAGTATATGGTGACAAGTAAATTCCACGTAACTTATTCGAAATAACTTCACCAACTTGCCAGATGATTTCTACTATAGATCATAAAGTATGCATACTCTATGAATAATACTGTGCTAAAATACTATTATTTATTAGGAATATCAACACAATTACTCATCTTATTTTGTGAAAAATGTATGCGATATGAAATGTCAAACAGATGAAATGACGTTCCTGTTGGCAATGTGTTTCAGAGACTTTTGCTGGTTAGTGTGCTGTTTGATGTTGCGGATACTGGTGCTGTTACTGAATTAATCTGTTTCATGCATGAGAATTTACTCGAATTTTTAAGGCCTTGCACAGAGATAAAAAAAAAGAAAAACGTCTACTGTTTATCTTCGCTCACAAAATCGCCCATATTTATAAACGACAGTCTTGCAAAAAAACAACTTCAATCAACGCTTGCATGTAAGCAACACCTTAACCGGGAATTCATTTTTTCAACAACAAATCTCTCGATGAATTTCATTAATTTTTGTGGTGTCATGTTTTCACCACTGCCATAACTGCACCGTTGTCAAAATCAGCTGCTTTCTGTTTTCATATACAAGTGCAAAAGAGACAAACCCAAAAGAAAACCCATTTGCTTCTTCGCTTTCTCCATAATCTTTCTTCTTATTTTCACCGTTTTCTCACTGTGCTAGCCGTCGTCCTCTTCCTTTCCTATTGCCATCGCTCGTCGTCATCGCCGTCATTCTTTTTTTTTATTTTCAACAGAATGCATTCGTCGCAGTGTTAAAAAAAACTCGTACTTGTCCAGCTAAAATATCGACGGGAATCAAGAGAAAAACTCATACGACGCAATCACACAGTACGAGAAAAAAGAAATCAAGAAAAAAGTTTTTTCCTTCATCCAATTTCATCAGCAAAATCATAAAAAGGTGAATAAATTCTAATTGAAATCAAATCAAAATAGAATTTGTTTTTTAGATTAATTCTCAATTTATTCTTCCAAATTCTTTGTGTACAATTCTATCAGGGCGACATTTTTATAAACGATTTAAAAAAAAAAACTTAAATTTCCTTCTCAGGCCTTCAATTTGAACGAATATTTCATCTTACCCCAAAGAACACCAGGAAAGTAAAAATAAAAACTTCGGGAATTTAAAAAGAAAAATACATATACATATTCCCTGCCGAAAATCTCGAAACTCCTGCTGATCATCGCTGGCCGTGGGGTGGTCTACGGTCGCTGATTCCAGAGGAGGTGAACAAAAAATGACCAGAAGATCGCCACAATGGGGCGAAGTTCCAGCCCTTGCCCTTAGTCGGATGTTCGAGTACTTGGACGAGCCCAAGGATCGATATAATGCTTCCCTGGTTTGCTGGCATTGGCGAAGCATTCTCTTCCAGAAGAGGTAAGTGAACGTTCTACGTTATCGGTTAGTGCAAATGAGATGCCGAACCTTTTGTTTAAAGATTCATCTAAAAATAGCGGGGGCGAAGATTTGTTACTTTTTTTCTCTTATTTTGCGTTTTAATTTTTCGAAAAGGGAGGTCAAAATGTTAATCAAGTGGGCTGGCTGTGGTGGTTAGGGTGTTGCGCATTTGCTCTTACTCCGGCAACAGTGCTGGTGGTGCAGCAATTAGTTGAAAAGTGCAGGTGCAACTGTATTTGCAGTGCGAAAAAAAAACATTTCTTTTGTCTCTCCGACTCGATGGAAAATAAGTGTATGGCCTTAAACTGCCAGTTGAAGTGGGCTGGGCTGTTTGGTTAATCCAGTCACTAAGCCAACCTTATAAAGTAGGGGTTTTAGAGGCTCTAGAGATTGTTTGGACGTTGATGTCGGTTTTTACTTTTTCATTTGTCTTGTGGAAACTTTGCTGTTATGTTCATTTTCATTTGTTGATAAAACGTGATAAAAAAAACAACAAAGAATTCGACACGTAACGGAGAAAGTATTTTTTTTTCTGAGGTATTTTTCTTCTTTAGACTTTGTTACTAAATTTGTTGTTTTTGTTTTGAGTTATTATTCCATCAACGTGCCCGAAACATGTATATAGAAAAAACCACACTGCACTTAATGATAGCTGGTCGTGCGTTTGGCCACAAAAACACCAACAACAACAAAACCACAAAGAATGTCAAACAAGTGAGATAATGTGATGCAACTTTTGGTAAACTAACTTTGATTTGATAACATGAAACCAATTGCACACTAAAATACTCAATTATTGGTGCTTTTACGATCAAATTACTCTTACGTGTAGTTACATTTCTGGTTTAAGCTGTTGCAAGGTATTTGTAATTTTTTGCATGTCATAGGCGTGTAGAGATTGATAAACAATTTCTTTCACAAGTTTTGTAAAGATAGCTGTTCTGTTTACCAAAGTAGAGTAATGACCTGGGATTTATATTCTATAATATGGGTGTCATACCAGTTACGATAATAATTTTTGTTCTTTTATATCTATTGAAGCATTTTGTTGGAATTCCAAAATCAAGGGACTGACTAGCCTTGGTAACTCATATGACCTTGGAATAATTTTTAGCGTAGAAAATGAATTTTAAACACAAATTTTATTCTACTCGTACATTCGTTAAAAATTGCCGTAAAAATTAGTTTTCTGCAAATAACATGATTAACTATTTTAATTAAAATCTTGGGAGAAACGTTTTTTTTTATAAGCTGTTATTAATGATCTGACTTTTATGTACGGTGTTGGCCAAAACCAAAGCACGAAATGGCTTCACTTTCACATTTTCCCATAAACTCTATAATAAAGATTGTGGTGGCCACTTCATAACAGCAATATGGTTTTCGTAAGGCAAATTTTTCAGATGTTTAGCGGTATGTTTAGGATCGTTATCATGTTGAAAGATAAATTAAAAACTGAAAAGATAAATGTTTTGTTGGTCAATAAGATAGTTTGCGATCTCTAACCTTAGTTAACTTTTTTTATGGGCGATATTAAGGAGTTTTTTTTTTTTTTTGAATAGACTGATGATTCTTTTATATTCCCAACTAGTGGTTTTTCGGGTCTACCATCACTATGGACCGTTTGGAAATTTCCTCAACCTTTTGACGAAATAATTTTTTGGCAATAAATATTGTTGATTCACAGTAAGTGAATATTAATAAATATGATCGATTTATTAGCCCTATTCTGCTATACGTCGCATGTGTAATTTTCGCAATCCAGGTATACTTTATTCCAAATTTTACTGATTTCACTTTTTCTTTGGGAGTTTCGTTTGGAAAACCATTTATATGCATTATAGCAACGTAAAACCCGCTTAAAAACCCGCTTGTAAATTCACCTTAGCAGATGTATGTGTAATGGCTATGTTTCCTATGGATGGAAGAGCTTTTTTACAAGGTAGTAAGGAGAAAACAAATTGCTCCCAGGATCTTTTGCTTTCTCCCAAATGATTTTGTACTGCTCAACACTCAATTTTGCCTCAATAGCTTTCTTTTAATTGGTTGCCCGAGCTATGGAAGAAAAGGGAAGCTCTTTTACTTAATTTTCCGCATCTTCTTCCCGAATTTTTTGTTGTTCTGCCAGACTTATCATTCCCCGTCGTCGGTAACTCAGTTTGTCATTTTCATGAAGAAGGGAATCAATCAGTTCAATACAAGATTGTGAATATTATATAAGCAACTAACTTGTTGTTTTCGTAGAATGAAAAAGAGTTTTTGAAAAGAAATGTGGGTGCACATATTATATACATTATGTCCCTTAATACGTGCATAATATTTTAGGACATAATTCTTGGGTATGTTCTAAGAAAAAAATCGTTTTACAGTAAGAGTCTATCTCCAATTTTGATATCATGTATCAGGGGTTTAAGAAATGGCTTACTTTGGTGTGCCCTGACCCATGTTAACGGTAACTGCACTGTTAGTACTAATGATAGAAACTACATTTAGGATTTTATGTTTAGAAGAAATACCAGCGTTTAAACAAATTAGATATCTTATCTCGGTCTTGAGATATCCAGTTTCTAAGATGTTGCATTTTTCCTGCACATTTTTTGATTTAGGGCTCAGTTTTCTCCAGAAAATTCGTTATAAACATAGCGTTTTACTAATTTTTTTTAATGAACGGAGCAATAATAAAAATAAAACTCAATAACAAGTGGTTTTCCAAGAATTCTGCAATAGTTTTAAAAATAGCATGGCGGTTTTAAAAGGTGCTCGTTTATTTGAGTACCTGTAAAAGTTATCAATTCCTTTTACGTTTCCTTAAGAGTTCTCAAAAAGAGTTAGGTTTGGGGTATGAAGACCTATTTGGAAAATATACCTAACAAAAATGGTATAAAAGATTAGAAAACGAAATTAATTCATCAATTTTATTTTTAACGCCAAAGCAAGGCAAGTTGACTAGAAACGCTGTTTTAAACGTCTACATTTACAAACCAAGAATACGCGGGCATTATTTTCGTTTTTGGGAGGTGCAATGGAACTTCAACTAGAGCGCGACAAAGATACCAGGAACTTTATCCAAAACAATGACTCCTTAGTTAAAGTGTATTTGGAAATATATTCTGGAGCAGTTTTAAATACACGACCTAACGCGGGAGCTCCAGAAATAAGAAGAACTTCGACTGATCAAAGAGTATTGGAAACTGTTACAAAAGACCCATCAATCAGCATAAGACGCTTAGCTTTGCAATTCAATGTTTCCACACATACAAATTCTGATGTACTGCAAGGAGAAAATCTTTATCCATATCACCACACACCTGTGCAAGAACTGCTTCCCGATTATTTGTAAAAGAAACTAGAGTTCTCTAGCTGGTTGTTGGAGCGAAGCTTGGATGACAACAAGCTTATTAGCAGAGTTCTTTAGACGGATGAATCACAAGTTTTTACAATCTTCACACATAAGCGGCGAAAATCCACACACAACGAAATATAAATCATTTCAACACAGATTCAGGGTAATAAGAAACAAACTAATCGGCCCCTTCAAAATACCTCCCAGGCTGAATTCTACATACTATCTGGATTTTTTGAGCTATTATTTACCAGAACTATTGCAGGATATTCCACTTATGCAACTAGCTTCATCATATTTCCAACAGGTTAAGAATTGGTTAGATGTAGAGTACGGTAATCGTTGCATAGGAAGAAATGGTTCACTTGCCTGCAAGATCTCTTGAACTTACAGTATTAGATTTCTTTGTATGGAAAAGAATGAAAGAACTTGTTTATACAACCGAAATAGCAAATTTAGGTGAATGAGAAGACCGTATTCTCGAAGCGACATCAAATTTCAAATTTGAATAAATAAATAAATTCAAAAACGGGCTCTAACATGCTTAAAAAAATCAAGGAGGACACTTTGAACAAAATCATTTTTTATTCATAATCCTTTACTATGTATATATGCCTTATAACCATTACCTTTGACTTGTCCGGATTAACAACAAGATTCCACAGCTTATATAATTCATGAAACCTGGAGACTTTCAGATCAAAAAGAAAGGCTTAAATTTTGCAGCCCCGCAAAATCTATACCTCCAGGTAGATAATAAACCAAGCCATTTAGAAAAAATGCAAATTGATCGGGGATAAGTGCACAGCCTTGTCTGACGCCTGTTTTGGTTGAAAACCACTCAGATTTATCTGTACCATTCCATACTGTCGGTTTCGTATCTCGATAAATATTTTGATTAATTTTCCCAAATTTTAAGGACATCTCAAGGTCGTACAACTTGTACATTAGGGCATCCCGGTTAACCGTGTCAAATCCACGTAGAGTACATAAAGCTTTTTACTTCTTGCAAGGAATGAATCAGCAATACAATACTTTCAAATAAAAAAATGTGATCTATAGTGGAATAGCCCGAAATGAAGCCCGCTTGAAATTAGCTGATAAAGTCGACTCTGCATTATTGCGTTGAAAATTTTGTATGTGGCATTGAGTAAGAAAATACCTCTGTAGTTCGCAGGATTCGTTGTACAACTTCTCTTATAAACAAGGAACACTAAATTTTTCTTAGCCACTTGAACTATAAGAGTGCAAAGAATGTGACCCAGTAATACATTATTTGTTTTGTAGAATTATTTTATTTCTAAAGCCCCTTTTAGACGATCAGTTGTTCGTTCAGTTATCAGTTCAGTTGTCAGTTCAGTTAAAAAAGGCAGTGTATTTAGACGATCAGTTGTTCCTTCAGGTATCAGTTCAGTTGTCCAGTTCAGTTAAAAAAGGCAGTGTATTTAGACGTCAGTCCAGTGTTCAGTTGAGCTTTCATTTTACTTGTGAGCAGTCGAAAATCAGAGGAAATACATTGCGTAATTGACGATGAAAGCCTTATTGCAACAGCTATAGTTTTGTCGCTTAATAAATCACCGCAAACTAAAATTGAAATGACGACTGAACTGACAACTGAACTGAAAAGTATTTACACATCAGTTTAACTGATAACTGAACTGAAAACTTATGGGAATTTCATCAGTTTTAGTCTCAGTTAAACGCTTCAGTTTTTGAAACTGAAATGATCGTCTAAAAGGGGCTTAAGATATCTTTATAAACCTTTTCTAACTTTAGTCGGCTATCCAACTTCAAAAATTTATTGACAATTGATGAACAATGTTCATTGTTGTCAAAGACCTCTCTTACCTTAACACTGAAATCGTTTGTCAAAACCTTATCTTAACTGCATTTCCCTTATATGACACTTGTTATTTAATATCATGATTAGAAAAATATTTTTTTTTTCATTTCAGGTTTTTCCAAAACTTTAAGTTTACTCTGTACATTGACAACGACCGGCAATGTACATTTTTTCTACAAACCCTCTTGAACTTAACCAACGAACTGACAATGGTTTTTGATTTCATGTGTGTTTATCACATTGAGAAAATCCGAAGGATTCTTTATAAGTATGTTTTTTGAATTTTATTAAAAATTGAAGAATTAAACTTTTTTTTCATTAAACAAAGGATTGCCAGAAGTGATAGTTTGGAAGGAATACGCTTTCAAACAAACAACGTTGGACATGTTGCGCCTGGTGATATGATTGACGAAGGTCTAGTCGATATTGAACAGTAAGAGAGATAAATATTTATGAAAAAAATGTTTATTAAACAAAAAAAAACTCTGTTTTCTTTTAACTCAGATTCTTTGTTGAACCAATAAAAATTATTTTAAGTCGTAAAAAGTCATCAATCAAGGTTCTCGATATGGGCGCTATCGAATCATTGACCTACTATGGAGGAGATTTTCTCAAATCCATTGCCAAGCCTCAAGAAATCGAACAGCTAACATTCGCTTCGATTAAATTCGATCCTAGTCACTATCCAATCTTTGTATTGGAACCTGTATTCCTAGAGAAATGTGCATCACTTCAGGTTAGAAAAAGACAACATCATTAGTAAAAATATGTGTAAGTTAATATTTTTGTTTGATTTTTTAGGTATTATCGCTTGACTATGACACACTGAACGAAGATGTCCTCCGAACAATCCAAATACTTCCATTAAAAAAATTAATGATCTGTGTCCATGGATTGGATCGTGAACATCCCGGAATCTCAGAACAGGCATGGTCTGAATTTTCAAATAAATTCCAGAACATCGATTTGATCGTCTCACTGGTGTATGCTTATGAAGCTGTGGAAGTCCTTCAAGTTAGGATTCTACGCCAGAACATGCCAATCACCCATTTGAGGGTTCTGTTTTGTGATTTTGTAAGTTTTAAAGCTTCTTAGTAAATGAAGATGGAATTCAAACATTATTTATTTTCTTAGATAAATGTTGAAGCTTTGGAATGGATGTCACTTTATAACAAGAATACTTTGAAGAGTGTTCAATGGATTGACTCTGTAATTTTTTTTGTATTTTCAAAAAATCAAACTTTTTGTTTCAACTGTTGTTTTTTTCCGTAATTTAATTAAAGGCTTTCAAGCACCCTGATAAAAATGTAATGGATCTATTCATACGTTCTGGTCAGGATCCTTTTGTAATGATGTCTTGGCGATGTGAAAACTTGCAAGAGATTGTTATTCATGGATATGTATTGGATGCGCACAATATTGTTGGAATTTCACGTCTTCGTGGACGGTCATTGAAGCGATTGGAAATTTCTATGATTGACAACACTCCCTCTACTGCCAGTATGGAGTCATTTATTGAGGTATGTATATTTTAAATTTGATTGAAGATTTGGGAATATATGAAATCTAAAATCAGCAACGAGAACCACCGAACGCACTACCTGCCTTTAGTATTGATTTTGTCGGATTATTTAATTTGCGAACAAATACCACCAACAGATAGACATGCGCATCCACTATGCCCAAGGGCCTTGTGCGATACGTGTATACTCACAAATTGATCGCCCGAAACGAATCCGATGTATGCAGTCGGAAGTCTTAGTGCAAATCGTCCTTTTTGAAAAAAAATTGATTGCACTGCATTTAGTAGGGATTCGAGGGCAAGAATCCCAAGAGAACGAGAGTAAAACTGAAATTAAATCAACACTAGTTAGAGGAATTTTTAAGTTCACAGTTTAACATGACTTTCAAGCATTTTTGGTTTGGTTTTTTGTTATAAAGGGTGGGCCCAAGTTTCTTTTTAAAAATACAATAAAATGAATGAAATTCAATTTTTTCCATCCATTAGGGTTTTATTAGTAAGAGCAAACTTTCCCATTTATTATGGAACATAACGTCGTTCAAGTGGCTGCCTCGGCAGGCTTTTGCAGAATTCTCCTCAGGCTAGTGCGCGAAATGATTGGCTGTTGAAATCGATGGCGAGTTGATGTTCCCTGAATTGAGTCTCACACTCTCAGCTACAGCAGCCAACATTCTCGTCTGTGCGCACCGTATGAAGATGAGGACCATGAGTGTTTTCCACTAGCATACCACGAGCTTTTTGCACAAGCTTGCGTACAGCAGACGCGGTGAGTGCTTCATTTCGGCCACAACTTTTTTTTTTTTTTTTTAAACGCATTGTTTGGGCTACACAGCACTCACTTTGGAAGTTTTCAATATTTCCCAATGTTGCTCAAGCATAAAGCGGCTCATTTCGTTTCGCGGAGGTATGATATGTACTTTCTTCTGTCAAGATTTCGAATGGGAAACAGTTGCCAGTGAAACCACTAGATGGCCCATCTTTATATTATTGTTGGTACATCAATCAGTATAGTGTATTCCGGGTACCATTCTATGTAAGTGTGTTTGGAAAATGGCAAAGAATAAAAATAACTAAACATCAAAACAAACAAAACAGGGCTTATGCCTATACAATAACAGGAAACACAAACATGACATTCAAGATGGAAAAATTTTTAGTACGAATCGTGAATCTATTGAAATGAAATAAATCGGAATTCATTACATTGACAATCACAGCTTTTCAGTGGGATGCCATCCATTTATACTTTAATTTTTTGTATTCTTTCGTTGTTCAACCACCTCCTATTTTTAGCACTACCACCTTCGACTTACTCAAGTTCATCATCAAATTCTATTGCATAAGATATTCAGATTGCCGATTTTACAAAAGTTCAAACTTCAGACAATATCGCCTGCAAAAAGGAAGGTTTCAATACAGGGAAGGTTTTAATGACATTTCCTTTCTCTTGGGAATAATAATCAATAATCTTCGAATAAGCCTGGACTAAGCGCATTACACTGTCTCACTCCCTACCACTCGAACACATTTTTATCTTGCTTTAAGAATAGATGATTGTGTATACGTTCACAACTACAGATCTAAGACACGAATATGTTTTTTCTTATTAGGAAATAAGTTCCTTACTTGGACAACGCTGGAAGCCACTCAATCCAGCCAATCTACATCCATCGCTTGGATATGCTCCCGTCTCTGATGACGTTCGTGATGAATATGTTTTTGATCTCATTCGATCTGATTTGCAATCAAACTAACAATCTCAACTAAATTTATTTAAGCAAAACAACAACAAAAGACATCAAGTAAGTAGTTACATCATCTAATTAATAAAATCAATAAATACTATGATTATATTTTAGAGCAAACTCTTAACTTGTGATCAAAACGCACCTCTCTCATAATACACATAATGTACAGTCTATATATATTTTTTTTATTTATTTATGGAAATTCATGACTACTCTTTCCACCTGTTTCCGTTTACACAGTCATTGTATACAGAAAAGTGTGTATAAAAAAAAAATCGAATGCTTTTTTTGCCCAATTTAAATTTTTTTTATTTTATTAAATTAGTAAAGACAAATTCTACACCTATGTATAATATGTTAAAAGAAAAAAATTAAATTATAAATTTTTGATTCAAATTATTATAAACAAAACATCAACAACAACAACACACACTTAAACAAAACCATTCTGTGATTTAAACCATAATTAGAAAATGAAGAATGAAAAAACCGAATTGTATTGCGTTAGAAAACAAAGAAACGACACGAAAACGATCGCCATATTATCGACGTTGAATTATTTTTGTTAACCAAAAAGAAATTTCTAAAAAATAATATAAACACTATATATGTATGTATTTTGTTAATTTGTCATTTAAAAAAAAAACACAAAATATATTTTAAAAAGAAAATTCAATGTATAATTGTTTCTTTTTTTTGTATGAATGTAACTACTATTTAGTTGAATAACTTATAAAACAAAAAAAAAGTTTCGAGGAAAAAATTGTGTTTAATTTTTTCTATTTATTTAATTGAATGTATTTTTTTTTTTAATTAACTACCTCTGGAAATGTGAACGTCTTAAAGGAGTTAATAATATAATAAGAGAGAAGAATAGAATAAAACTAACAAAACGCTTTTTATATTGATGATGTAAAAAAAAAAAACAAAAACACACTTTTATGAGAGGATATTTACTATATACAATAATAAGATAAAACAAAAGAACAATCCAATGTGAATGAATTAAATTATGTTCTGGTGTAGAATGAATATCAATTTAGATATTAAACAAGTAGAAATGGTAAAGTGCCTGCTAAATTTTGAAAAATCGAGCTAAAGTTTTTTTTTTTTTTTTGGTTAAAATTCAAAGCCAAATTTTGTTAAACAAATATTCTAATTCAAAACTTTAAAGGTAAATCCTGTTTGACTTTGGTGGCTACAAATTTAATTAATTTTTGAATGCGCTAATTATTTAAGATCCCTTTCATTACCATGGACACTTAAGACTTAAGGAGATACCTTTCTTTCAACCACTCACTTTAAATTCGTCTTCCTTCAGACACTTAAACTAACGACGTTCTTGATAACGCCCGTAATTTATTTGTGAGCCTAAAACTGCATCGGCCTAGTTTTGTAAGAAACAACCTCCACCAATGGATTGGATGAATTTTGTATTGGGGGTATTGCACTGCAACCTGGAGATCTATTGTGCCCTACCACTGGTTTATAAGTCTATTATAAAATCACGTTTATTACCGATGTCATTTGCAATTTTCAACGACTTTTTTTTGTCTTTGTGTCGTTTTTCAAATGGCATTCTATAAGGAAGAGATTTTTAGCCGAAAATCGCAATTACCGATAAGTATGTAGTATTTTTTTAACTCTTTTACATCATCTTTAACAAGAGTACGTAATGTATGAATTTAAGGTTAAGAATCTCATATTGGCTCTACGGCTTTATAATCTTCTACTAATATTAATTTAAAAGATAATGCCCTCTTTTGCTTTCACAATTATTTATCGATATTAGGCAATGAACGATCGGCAAAAAATTTTTAATAATTTATATATAAGCCTCACATCCTTTTTTTCACGTTTATTTATTCACCTAATTCTATAAAAATATTTCAATAGCCTAAATAAACTTAAAAACTATTACGTAGTACGCCATGTTCAATAAAAGACCTTCACGGTGTGCATTACATGAATTATTTAACTCCTTTTGGTTTAACCTTGTTTTAGGATTTGCAAGTCATTTTATTTATAGTTTAATAAATTGTTTCTTTAATTTCTATTGTAAGGTGAAATGTTAAAACCTATTTAAGAAGACAGTCGCAAGTTTTTTTGTATATACTCGTATGTATATAAAAACTAAAACTTAAAAACTAACTTAACCTAGCTTACTCTAGTGCCAGGCCCTGTCTTGTGATCTCTATCCCGCCGAGTTAGTGATATATCAAAGCTTAAAGCTTTCAACTTGGCAATGGTAACTCTGATTCAGTGTTTTTTTTTAATAAACACAATAAGGGTTGGTTACAAATTGGCGATCAGTCCTCCTTTTACTCATGGAGCAGATAGGTCATGGTGGGTTGTACTTGAGGTCAAAGAAGATTACACAAACAATTTTAATGTAACTCAGTGATTCTCTTTCTTATTTCAGTGGCAATTTCTCAAGTTAAGGTGCCGTGCAAACAGCAGCAGGCACCAGTGTTTATGAAAAAGCTCTCCCATAAGGCCTGTACTGCAAATATAAATTGAACAGAGTATAGTGAACATCGTAAAGTTTATTTAAGTAAATTAAAATTCAACGTTTTAATACGACAGGTTTTTATCGAATCGAACGTTTACCGACACTCACAATAAGGGCCATAATTAACATTTAATTTGTTAACATAAAAGTCTTAAGTGACCATCAAGTACGCATATTCATTTCCATTTAGAAAAACTAAAGGCAAAAAAAAAGCTATTTAAAATCAATAATTCAACAAGTCCAATAATAGTGCTAAATCTTCTAGTTGGCAAATGTATTTCAGTAGTCATATAGAAACATAAAAATGATTGTACTTAAAGAAATAAACTAAACTTTAACTTATAATTTTCCTTGAAACCCCTAAGATTTCTTTGCCTGTTCAGTTACAATACTATAAGTAAATTAATAAATTTAAAATTAGCTTGATTTTTCAAAAAATTGGTGCATCTTAAAATTTACCATAAAGAAATAAATCCGTCAGCTATATTATATAAAAAAGAAAGGTAACAAAAGTCGTGCTCACGATCTGTTTTGATATTGTTATTTTGTAGGTATTAAGAACAAAGTGCATTTATAATTTTTACTACATGTAACCCAAAAAACTATGCAAACAAATGAAAAAAATGGACGCACCAAAAATTACATACATACAAAAATATAGTAAATTAAAAATAAAGAGATATGATAGAATATTCAAGACGAAAAAAAAAAAATGAAAATTACAAAACAAGAAATAATTGTGATATTATAAAAAAAACATTACGTAGCTCAAATGTCAACGTAGCTCAAAAACCAAAAGCAATCCAGCAAAAAAAAATATTTCTGATAAAAAATAAAAACGAAAAAAATTGTGATCAGCCAAATATTAAAACAAAAGAAACAAACAAATGAAACTTATCTTCTTCTTAACTATCAAAATATTAATGAAAATCAAACAAGAAAATAAGAATAAGAATGAAACCCAAAATAGCGTGAAATGAATATCTCTTAAAATGTATAAAGTTATGCGTTAAAATGCGTTTTCAAAAAAAAAAAACAACATACAAACAACTTTATAAACTTGATGAAATGTGATACAAAAACAAAAAATATATTGATGTTGATGAACATACGGAAATATGTACATTGCTAACTAACAAACAAAAATGAACAATAAAAAAAGAAAAATTATTATTAAATATATTTATCAACCAATCAATGCCATGATTTAAAACGACAAAACAACAACAAATTTGTATTTAAAAAAAAAAACATTACATTACATTACCACTATATACGTTAGAATAGTAAGTGTTCAAACAAAACATGAAGCAAAAACGAAAGAAACGAAAATATTTAATTCTTTAAAAACTATTATTATTATAATTTTGTTTAGAACAAATTTTAAAAAAAATCGAATTGTATTAAATTTATATTTTATATTGAAGGAGACTAGACACGGTTTGAGACGTGTTTGTACGACGACGACGACGTGTGTGTGTGAAATGCGACATTTTAAATTATTGTTCTACAAAATTAATAAATGAAAGAGCATGCATCTTTACATTGAATATATTTTATAATTTAAAAATATTGAAAAAAAAAACGAAATGATAAGTATGCGATAGTATAATAATGCAACTGTCAAGAATAGAAAATAAGAATCTGATCCTATCTTCAGTTGGAAAGTTGCTTTAAGCAATAAGCCCACTAAAGTATTGCTTCCTTAAATTTTATTACACCAATTTTTAGCAGTTATGGCAAATTTATAATGTTTGTCAAAATAGTAGTAGTTGAAAACTTATATGAACGATAAGACCAACGTATAGTTTTGCAAGTAGTTTCATTCACTAAATTTTGCTTAGATTCATTTTCATCGTTGGAAGGTGATTCGAAGAAGTAAACGTAGCATTATTCGCAGCAGGTGGTAGCATTCGAAATGAAAATTGACACATAATACCGTGACATAACAAGTACCTGAAAAAAACATATTATGTTTGTAAATGATGTGTTGTAATTGCAAGATTTTCCTTTAAAAAAATTATATTCATATAAATAATTTTAGGGAAAAGCACACGACGCAAAAATTTGTAAGAATTTGAATAGGTTTTCTTTTTTCTCAAACTCCGTTCTTGATCATGGTGATAGTTAGCTTGCTCAAATTTTCAAATTTTTAACGATAAACCCGAGCGTATCGCAAACGTAGTTCGAAGCATAAAATATCGCTTCTTAAAATAAATCCCATATAACGAAATTTCTCATTTTCAAAATCTCACATTTGAAAATCTCGCAAATGCTAGAAATTCGGTCATCAAATTTTCACTTTTCTATGTGAATTTGGAATAGGTACTACATACATATATAGGTTATTTAATTTATAATCTCAAATTATTTCATTTGCACTTTTAAACGAACGAGATTTTTAAATGTGAAAAATCGTACACAACTCAAAAAATTACAATGAAAAAAGGATGTCTTAAGAAATTTGAATGCTCACTTGAGTAAAATATTGATTACTCATTTAAGTCTATTTTTCTATGTAGCTTTTTATAATTTATAAAACATCAAATTTAGCAATTTCAAGTCTGCTATTTTGCTGACTCAATGCATTTCTTACCTATTTTTAACGTTGATTTAAAAAAAAAGAAGAAAATCAGTTCAATAAAAATGAATGGTGTGAAAACACACCATAGAAGAAAAATTTAGTCAAACATAAGATAGTTATCTTGTTTTTGCATTTAGATTTGAATTCAAAATTATCATTTGTCTACTTTTTATCATTAATTTTGTTGTTGATTTTACTCTTTTAAACTTAATAAATTAACTAAAAAGGGCAGTAAAAACGATCCATCATAAGGTTTAACTCATCAGTTTTAAGAAACCTATAAGTAGCTTACCTGCTTTCTTGCATAGCACCTATTTTGTTTAAATTAATATAGAAACAATGGCCCAAAATTTTAAACAGCCTAGGATTACGTTATTAATATGATACTACTAAAAATTCGCTAACTTTAATTATATTACTAATTCTTTCTTAATTTTTAACATTGGGGCAAAAATTTAATCTTTTTTTGTATTAAGGTACGAGTATCAGTATGATGCTACTTAACAATTAGCTTACTTTTAATTTTAAACAATCTTTTCTAATTTAAAAAAAAATTTAACTAGTATCGTACTAAGGCTATTCGTTTAATAAATTGCTTCTGATCACACCTAACGTAATGACAGTTCATGAAAAAAAAAATAATTAAACAGACATGTTTTGATGTTTGTAAATGTTAAAAAATCAAATGAAGTTAGCACAATATTAAAAAAAATAAAATAGGTATTCGATGACCTTAACTTTAACAAAAGGGTGGAGAAAGTATGATGCTATATCAAATTAAAAAAATCTGCAAAATCGTCGTTTTAAGCGAGTTTCATACTAAATTTTGTGCCATAAAGTAGGCCAAATTCCTAAACGCAAGATTTGCAAAGCAAAACACTTGCAAAGCAGATATAGAAAATCAAATTACGCATACGTAAGAGAATTGCGCAAGAAATGTTTGACATTTGCACAAATGCCTCTGCATTTGCGCAAGAAAGTAGCATCGATTGCATTTTGGGACACTCTGCTTAGCAGAGATTTTTGTATTTGCATTTTGGAACTGTTTGCTTAGCAGAATTTGCGCAAGATATGCGTTTAGGAATTTGCCAGTAGAAACACATATTAAAAATGTGGGAAAAAAGTAGAATAGATCCTATTTTTTTTACCGTATTCCTTCCTTGTGCACCAGTTAAGAAATTAGTTTTCAAATATTTAATAGTATTTCATTAGATGGAAGCAGATTTCGACTTATTAGACTTATTAGACTTTAAAAACTTGAAGAAAATATTTGCCTGTTCCTTTGAATATTTGTCTACTACAACCCCCACGAAGTTCTGCACTTTCGTTTTGTTGGCATATCATCATCACTAGATGACGACGAAGAGGTATCCAACAAATGTTTTTTGAAAGAAAATTACTTCGCACAATTAGGTTACAAAAAATGGCAATAGTCGAGTTTGACGTTGGATAAGAATGTGTGAGAGCTTCTGGTTTTGATTCTGATTTCAAATCCATAAGCAAATTTCTCTTCCTTTCAGAATCAGAACAGTCATTTTTTCCCAAGTGAACACATTTAGGAGAGTGCAGAAGGCTTCCAGATTGCCAAATAAAAACGACATTAGCTAAAATCTGTCTGTAACCTTTTATTAAAGTCCATAATATTACATTCTGACATTTTTAAAATAGTATAGTAGCGTAGTTTTTTTTTTTGTTATTGTTTTGGGGGTGATCAGGTGCAGTTTATTAAAAAAAATAGCCTTTCCACAATAGTACTCAATATTGGTTTTAAAATTTTGGAAAAGCTAGTCAACAAATTTAAAGCAAGTAGAATTAAGAACAAATGCTAAGGCATAAAATTTGACTGTTTAAAATTTTGCTTCCTTTTTTAATCTCGATTCTCTTCTTTAATTGCATTTTTCATTGTTCACCAAATTATACTACCTTCACAAAACAAAAGTCGATCGCTTTTCTGATCTGTTTTTACTTAGTACTTATTTTTGATAAGAAAAAAGATACTTCTATGTATAGAAAGACCTTAAAATTACAGCACTTTTATAGAAAAACCTTGCAATTACAGCACTCCTCCTCCATAACGCACCAACCAACCAAGAATGTTTAAAATAAGACTGAGTCAACATCAAAGCGTAGATGTGTACCACCTGCAAGTATTTAAAACGTTTAAAAGCCGCATTATGATTTCAAACAGTTTTACACTTTGAATAAATAAAAACAAAATAAACAACTTCCACTACAGACTATCTCTCAAAATGTTTTTTTTCTTTGTTTCATTAAAACAAAGATCGATCCCTATTTTTAACAAAGATCCCACTGTTTTAATCAGAAATAAGTGAAAGAATAAAAGAGAACTTACCATGAATCTGTAGATATTAAAATGATATCTTCTGTATATAATTTACATTTTAAATAAATAAAAAAAAAATAAAATACAAAGTGACAACAATTTAATGTGATAGAAATGCTGCTAATGAAAAAAGAACGTTCCGACATAAATAAATCTTTTTTTGTTCCCTTCATCTTGTCCATCGTTAGCAGTTATTTCAAAATAAAATTTAAAAAAAAAATAAAAACAAACAGGAAATGAAAGTTGTACAAAAACCAAACAAGCAACTAAAAGAACTTGAAAATTTAAGTGATAAAATGATGTAGAGAAGAAAATCTGCTAATATATCATCATTATGCAATAATTCTAAGATATATATTATTATTATTATTATTATTAATAGTCAAAATAATAACTAACAACATGAACCAAACTATTAAAATCAGTTACACTCGTTATATACTGTTTAAAAAAAATAAATAAAATGTTATACACACCACGTAGATAAACAACAACTTAAATAACAAACAAAACAAATTAACAACTACATAAATCATGTAATGATAGCACATGAATAAAACGTGATATTTTATTTTCTTTCAAAATATTATCAAACTTATTTAAATAAAAAAAAACTAATAATTTAAACAAAAAAACAGTTTTGTTTCCTTATTTGCAAGCAAAATCAAAAAGAAAAGATCTAGTTTTGCATGGAAGTGTTTGATTTAAACAAAAGAAAAAAACTAAGAAAATTGATAATATTATTTTTTTTGTTATTCTTAAACTTAAGCCTAAATAGACGAAATATCAGTCATTTATTAAGATCATTCCATTTTTTTATAGCAAAAGTGATGAAAACAAAAACTAAGAGAAACTTAAATATAAGATAAGAAAAAAACACGTTACATTGATATCGTAATGTCTAACGTATATTAAAAAAAGAATATTATATATATTTATATGAAAATCGTTATATTAAATGTTTTTTTTTGTCATCTCTATTATCATGGTGAACGTACAAAAATTACACCGTACAACCGAACACAATTATTAATTAAAAAAAAAAGAAACTATTTGTATCCTGAAAAAAGATCAACAGTTTAAGAAGCGTAAATAAAAATATTAAACAAAAACATAAAATCAATCAACCTGTGATATTATAGTATGAACACCTTAATACAAATTGAAGAAAAAACATTATGTAAGAAAAAAAAACAACAAACAAACAAACAAAAAACGCAAACGCATAAAAATCGCCAGAACACTGTGCGAGTATTTGGGATGCACACTTCCCCTAAAAATAGAAAACAAAATAATAACTAATCAAATAAAACAAAAGTGATAAGAACTGAAAGAAAATATATATTTTAATTGATATCTAATCATGAGAAAGTCGAATTGATCGAAAAGAATATCCACACTCATAACAAACAGCAAAATAAAAGAAAATAAATTACATGAAAAAAAACATCAAAGTGTCTATGAAATCAATTATTTTCAAAAACAAACAACAAAAATGCAAAAACAGAAATTGCATTCTTAAAGAAACAATTCCAATTTAAAATGATATTTAAATAAATTATATTAGATATAAATATAAACTTCATCTTTTAGATCAAATTCAAAATTTGTAAGATGAGTAGAATTAATATTACCATAACAGTTTTTTGTTTTGATTTTTTTAAATGCAACGAAACTAATTTCCAAATGCTTTGATTTTTGTTTTAATTTATTAATATAATGTGTTATAAAAGGAAATAACATTTTTGTCTATGAAATCATAAAATAATGTTATATTCTAGGCAAGTAAATGTAAATGAAACTTAATATTAAATATGTATTTCTTTTGTTTTGAATTAATTTCCATTGTTAGATATTACAACGTATACCAATATTGTATCCCATGCATAAATATATATGAAAATGATTACTAATATTGATTTGTGTTGGACCTAATATTTAACTAAACAAGTTATATGCATTATTAAGAATAAAAAGAAAACTTCATAAAGAATGTAGAAGAAATAAATTTGAAATTTACAAAATGTATTTGATTGTTTTAATTGCTGAAAGATCAATTGGTGGCAACTGTGAATTCAGTGTGTTCGTTCGAACCTCCCTCTTTCATTAAAAACCAAGTTTGATCTATTTGAGATATCGTTAAGTTTAAATTCTATAAAGCTGGCAAGTTTCAATATAAAGAATATGTACGTGTTTTATTTTTAAATAAATCATTTAAATCTGAATGCAACAAAAAGGAGTTTTGAAGGGGTAACGTAATAGTTTAAATTATAAATCGATTAACTGTATTTTGGAAGGGTACAACAGCATCTAACTAATAAGCCTGGAAGAAACACACTCTTGGTTGAGATAACTTTTGATTTAACTATATTCTGCTGAAATCGAAGGCACCAGTGTACTATATTTTTGTTAAAGAAGGAAGATCAAAAGAGTCCATAGAAATCTCTTTGTTTCAAGAGTATTTTTTTGTTAACGAGCTGAGGAATATAAAATTGCTGAAAAATATAATTTTCTACAATATAAGTATACTATGTATGGATGTATAATGTATATACAGATACAGGGTGCGTTTTATGGTTATACATATACATGTATATCGATTATATTTGGTTTCCATTTTTGTGTGAATGAAATTTACCAGTTGGTATATGACAGTCGTAGAGAAATAACAATTTATTATGGAGCACCTCTACGATGCAATAGGCAATGTTGTGAAAGTTACTGATGAAAACGAGTGGACGATTAGTTTTACAAATTATTTTCTAAACTGTATATTAATTAATACATGAAATTGACATCTCAAATTTTTTTAGAAAAATTTTAAAGAAAAATGTCTATTATAAAACATTCATATAAAGAATTCATATTTTTTTAGAAATGCATTTGAACATTTTTCTCTAATTAAATCCATGTTTTATATTTATTTATAACCAATTTTTGAGTTCCAAAGTGCTTTTATTTAAACTTGCGTCAAATGATGCATCAATTTCAAACGAACCAGAATCAAGAAAACTCCTTACGGATTGTTAATCAGCATTTCAAAAGTGATACCCAAATATTTGACGTTTATGGTTCTACATTAACTGTTCCTAAATCCTAATACTGTTGCTTTACGGCAACGTTCGCCTTTACGGAGCTGCAGATGGAATAGATTTGAAATCGTGAAAATATTGAAAACACACAAATTCAACAAACATTTTTTTTTTAAACTCAATATTCGAATACCCCATGGTCGATTTTTTTAAATTTAACAAATAAAAGTTTTTTTTTAATATAATCTACAACATATGAGAAAAATAAATATTTTACCTAAAAATAACGGTACCCACCATACAAATGTTAAAAAATGGTTTTCGAAAATCGTATTTTTCTCGAAAACGGTTCAGAGAATTTTGATAACCTTTTTTTTCTTTCGTAAAATTTTTACGATCTTTAATTTAATAAAAAAATATTTTTAAATTAATATATTACTGACTGTACCTACAATCGAACCATTTTTTCGAATTTCTCATTATCTGCATAATGGATTTTAATGACATTTTTACTTGCGACATAGGTACTATAAGGCAAGTTATGCATTCGTAAAAAAAATCGAACTCGAGATTTTGATCAAAGTTGACATTACGATGATAGCGAAGACTAAAAAAGTGGGTCTCGCAATTCTGTCTGTCTGTCGGTTCGACTACAGCCTAAACTCTCGACCGATTTTCTTCAAAGTTGGTAGATATCATTTTTAATTTTTTCCCCCCACACGTTTTTTTCTTTTTTTTTCAAGACTAAAAATAAGGGACTAAAATACGATTTTTTTTTCAAAATTTTGTAAATATTTTTTTTTCTCAAAATCTGTTTGACAGATTTAACAAAAAAAGATACAAAAACATTTCATTTAGTTAAAGCTAGGTACTAGTTAAAAAAATGTTCCGAAAAATGGTTATTGAGGGTACCCCCAAAGAACCATTTTTTTAGTTTTGATTTTCTCAAAAACAGTACCACCGATTTTGATCATCTTTTTTTTTGCTAAAGCTCTCCAAAAACTTAAACAGAATTGTGTATTAAAATTTTCAAAAAAAGATTTTTTGGATTTAAAAAAAAAAACTTCAAATTTTTTTTTTTCAAAACTCAATATTTCGAAAACCTTATGCTGGATTTTTTTTTAAACTTATAAAATAAAAGTTTCTCAACATAATCCACAAGATGTATGAAAAAAAGTTTAACTTTACCTAAAACTAAAGGTACCCAACATACAAATGTTAAAAAATGGTTTCCAAAAATCAAATTTTTCTCGAAAACGGTGCCTAGAATTTTGATAAATATTTTTTTATCTCAATTAATTTTAACGATCTTTAATATTATGAAAAAAAATTTGCAATTAAGATATTACAGCTTGTACCTACCATAGAACCATTTTTTCAAATTTTGGATTACTCATTATCGACATAACGGATTTTAATGAATTTTTTTTGTAGAGATGCTTCTGAAAAGTCTTAAAACCATTGCATTTCAAAACTTAAAAATTTTTTTTTTTGAATTTTTGAAAAAAAAATCATTTTTTTTTTGGAAAATTCGATATTTCAAAAAACGGCTCAATATATTTTTTTGAAAATTTAATTTTCAATAGTACAGTAATCAAAACTTAAAGCTGGCATACCAAATTTTTTTTCTTAAAAATCTTTTAAAAATTTTGTATATAAAAGCTTTTTTTTAAAAAAACCACTACAAGGACTTATAATTTTTGTTCTTGCATAAATTCATATTTGCATAGCATTCCGTTTTCGTCTCTTACTACTAAAAGAATTTAAAAAAAATAATTGTATCCTTATAAACCGTTTTCTCTAATAACCTTCGTTTTTAAAATTCCTAGTCTATTACAAAGGAGCAAGTTCGTGCGACCCAGTCCCGCATTTTATTTTTATAGAGAAGCTTCTTAAAAGTTTAAAAAATATTGCATTTCAATACTTTCATTTTTTTTTTTAATTTTTGAAAAAAAAAAATCAATTTTTTTTTTGGAAAATTCAATATCTCAAAAACGGCTCAATATTTTTTGTGGAAATTTAGTTTTTATTCGTATAATAATAAAAACTTTAAGTTAGAGCACCAACTTTTAATTTTTGTTTTTGCATAAACCAATATTTTTTTGAATCACATGGCATCCTATTTTTAGCTCAGAATACTAAATGAGTTGTTTTAGTCTTCTTTCTTTCTGTGTGCCTCTCTCTGTTGTATTGTCTAAGCCGATGGCATCAGTTGCCAGTGCTTTCAGTGTCTCTACTTC
Source organism: Philhelius festivus (assembly GCA_963931855.1). Lineage (NCBI taxonomy): Eukaryota > Metazoa > Arthropoda > Insecta > Diptera > Syrphidae > Philhelius > Philhelius festivus. The sequence continues at coordinate 179,351,255 of OZ007556.1, forward strand.
GTAGATTTATCTAGGGATATGTAATGTAGTGTAATGTAACAAAAAATGAATTTTATGCTTATAAGCATTTTTGTCAAAATCGATCGAGATCAAACTGTAAACCAGTTTTTGCAGCCTTACACTATATAATATACCAAATTTGATTTACATTTAATTATGTTCTATAGTAAGTACTGAGGATCGTTCTCTGAAAATCGTTGAAAATATTTTTCCCTATCAGAAATTGTGATAAAAATATTCAGCCCTGTTTTGCAAATTCATCCGGTGATTTTTCTTTAAATTTTCATTCATCACTCGTCTGCTTTTCATCAAAAATTTAATTACGTCGGTAATACTGTGCGGTATTCTCCTCTCCACGTTAATGCACTCTTTTCATACAAAACTGATCGGTTTGAAAGTAGAAAAATAGTCCAATACTATCCATACCTATTTCTATTATTTGAATTAAACAAAACAATTTATCCAAACTGCCCAAAATTTTCTCAGGTGTGTACGTCAAGATAAAATTAGTGCAGTTCCCCCGATGGCTACTATAATGCAAAGGTAGAGTAAAATGTCCTGAAATTTATGGACCGAATGAACGAATCACTTAGCAGAATAGAGCTGATTATACCCCTCGAAATTTTTTTCGGCCATCGTGAAATTCTTCCAGAATTAATTTCCCCAGAACAAAAACAGCTATTTCAAGTTCCCTTTCATTTTCAGAACTATCATTATAGCAGGTTTTCAGTTCTGAGCTACATGTTGCTTATGTACATCAATAAAATGTATTTGAACTAACTTTACTCAGAAGTAATTTTTCAGGATTAATTTAACTTTCAATTGTCAAAAATAAATTGAAATCAAAGTGCGACACTATGGCAATTAACTTTTCATTATCGAAATCGAGATAGCGCCACTATGTAAATCAACGTTTACCATCGCCAATGATCCATATATTTATGTAGATCATCCCTTGAAAATAAAACAGTATGGATCATAGTGACAGCAGTGTTATATACCCATCTTTTTTATCCTTATGTTTGTTGATTTTCATCTGTCTGAAACTGTTGTGCACACTTCATTACCATAAACAGCCAGATAAGAACTAATTTTTGGATCTTTGAAATAGATCCAGATAGAGAATAGAATCCCAAATTTTTTTTGTTATACATGTTAAAAACTAATCCAGTTCCCGATCTATATAGATTCGTAGATAGTAGAACGCACTTAATATGTATTAAAAATTAATACAGATCCGGATAATAAAATGCACCTACAGTGCTGCAGTTCAATTTCAATAGATACCTTAGTGTCGTCCTCGGTTTGAATAGATTTTTGACACGAATCTGTCATGAATACCTATTCAGTTAATCCCAGATTTAATTAAATACATTTGTTGAGCTTAAAGGATATAAATTCACTGAAAATCATGGTTCAGAAGCTATATCGGACTCAACCGCATAAATTAGGGTAATCTCGAACTGGAAAAATATACATATGTAGGTCTTAAATGTTCAAGTTTCAAATCAAGGAAATTCTTCTATTTTAAATGGTGAAACTTTGGCAAATTCAATGTTATTAAATCTTTTCACGAATACCGACTTTCTCCCTTAACATAAAACATCCGTTAAATCAATCAAATATATGATTTTAATTTGTAGTTTATCAAGTCTTCTCATTCAAAATGTTTGCATTGTTCCTTAGCTGAAAGTGTTTTCCTAATTAATTATAAACCTCTTAATTAATTATAAACTATAATCCATTTTCCATTCACAAAGCTCAAAAACCTATTTGTAACCGTTGAGTGACATATTAAATCAAATTGGTTTCGGTTATCGTCGTAGTCGTCGTCGTCGTCATCGTAACAGTGTTACGTAAATTTAAAAAAGCTTTATTATCAGATAAATCGTTGTAAGCGAAACCCGGATAATTCTTACGTAATGAAAACTAGGGCAAGGATACAAGGATTGTTGATACACTTGTTAATGTCGTAACCACAAACTTACACTGATAAGCTTTTGCGACCTTGAACTTTTTCTATGTATAACAACACCCACAATTGTTCTATCTATCTATCGATATCTACGTTCTTATAATGGAGAAATATAAGAATCAAGTTTCATTTGGAACTAATTCTACTTATTAAGATTGAAAGATGTACACTTATACACTCCTTCAAGGATTACAGTTTTGCCATAGATATTATGTAAGAATTGTGTACCTATGGACATTCTATTTTGGAATGGTTATTTCTATTGAATTTTGTTTCTGAGGGGCCACGCCAAAAGTCTGAGAGGGTAACTCTTGTTCATCCTTTGCAAACTGATTCGATTGGCGCCCGACTATAAATTGAATGATAGCCAAAACATTTCTTTCTAAAAATTGATGTAAATGCGCAAATTTAAACACAGTCTTTTATAAAAGGGTAAAGTACTGCAGACAAATTCTTGAGTATTTGTCACATCATCAGTAGAGAGTGCATAAACCCCAACATCAGCGGTCAATTCCGCTCACCCGAAAATAGTTTTCAAATCGAATTACATTTTAGTTACATACATATATACAAGTACATATTTACATCGAAAAGCTTTATAGTAAAAAGAACTCAAGTCAAAATGAGTGCATTTGAATGAAGGTTTAGAAAGTCACTCAAAAAATATAAAAAACGAAAGACACAACTACGAAAACGTGATTAAGGTCTTAATTAGTCAGTCAGTTGGGAAGATTTTTGTTTTGCCTCAAGCGGTGCCCCCTTTTATAAACAAAACGTTTAGAAAATTGAATCATTCTGATGACAGACAATTTGTCACTACTCAATTATGGGAATACACATTTTCTGAAAAGCGACCTTGGGGGCCCATTCATTAGTTGAACTCTGGCATTGAAGATGAAATTAAATGTTACGTATACGACACAGTGTACGAATTTTAAATGTCGTATAGTGGCTAGAAAAATTTAATTAAATAAAATGGGGGGCCTGACTTGAATTAAGTCCTATTTATTGCGCAATTCCTTAAAAAAAAAGCAAGAATAAACACATTCGGATAAAATAAAATAATGCGGGGAATTAAGCATATTAGACGATATGTTATCAAATTTTATCAAGATATGGGAATTTAATAGTCAAAAATAATTGAAATAATATTGCAATGATTTTCAGATTTTTTTGGATTGAGATATATGGAATAATTAGAGTTTTTATTTATTAAGATGTATATTTGTAGGTTATGCTTAAACTATTCTTTAGTTTTATTTTTAAACAAAATGGCGCAAAATTTTAAACAGTTCTCGTTTAAGCAATAAAACCGGCTCTACTTAACGCAGTCGTCTAGCTTGGAGACTTGGTCTAACTTTTTCATAATTTTAATCACGTTAGACAACTCTTCTAACTAACGTGGGTTTTACAACAGAACCTAAGCGAATTTGCGTTGAACAACCCTTAATTTGACAGATACATAACTCACACAACTACAAAAACACAAAAAAAAAAAAGTAAAAAAGAACAGACAACTTCAAACCAAATAATTTTTCGCCGAAAAAAGTACATTTTATATACTACCTCGGTACAGATTTTGATTGTTTATAAGTTATTTACAGTATTTTAGATGGAAATAAAGTATAAATCGCAAATTCACAGCATAAAAAACTCAATTTGTTGTTGCAAGGTGCAGATTCATTTAGCTATACTCGTCTCGGCACGCGTGCATAGCATACCATAAGATATATGTACATTTGTATCTACAGATTTTTTAATCGTAGAGCACTTTCGTACGATTTCGAATTCATTCGAATTTATAATATTCAGTGGTTCAGTCTATTTACAAAGAACATCTTCAAAAAATCGAATAAAACATCAGTGAACATTTTTTCTTCGATTTGCTTTGGTATGAAATGACCATTGTCAATGTGGATAAAGTATACTTTTAAAAGATAAACTACCTATTTGCTGCTGTTAAAGTAAGACGAGCTCTTTAACATTAAAGTATAGTTTATGTGCTTTAAAATTAACAAAAAGTCGGTTCTCGTTTTATACTTAATATTTAGAGTCGACTCCCATTCTAAAATTGATTTAGAGTAGGTTTTAAATGTTTAAAATTTTGCGCCAATATAATTAAAAAATTATAAATTGTTTTCCAATAAGAACAGCTAGATGTTAAGGTACTCGTAAAATAAAATTAGTAAAATAGAATAATATTCACAAGAAAAAGTCTAAAGGGTGTAAATCGCACGACCTTTATGGCTGGTTCACGTCGATTCCGCGAGAAATATCCCTACACTAAATCTCTCATATCGAATGTACACTGTGGTATCCACCGTTATGTTGGAACTACATATCGTTTACATCCATATCATCGAATTTAAGCCAACATAAATTGATTTATCATCGTTCAGTAGAGCTCTTCGTTGATGATTAATTTTATTAGCATCGTCCCAAATCAGAAACTTTTGCTTGTACCTGTCATCTAAAAGTGGGACTCGTCGCTGAAGATGACTTTTTTTTTTTGAAATAGGGGAGCTTTTCCAATCAATCATTTTTATCATTTGCTCGTATTTTTCGATGCTGAAACTTGCCTTGGTGGTTTGTCAGAGTCAGAGAGAAAAGCAAAAAACAATATGGTTGCCATGAACTGTCAAAATCTACCCGACCCTATTGGAAAATCCTTGGCAAAACGAAATACCTGCAACGAAAAAATTTATAATAATTTGTTTATTTTTATATTCATTTAAAATTCTTGAAATAGAAGTTTTTAAACCAATAGTTATATCCTTATATTTGAGTTTGTTTATTTGCTTGGGAATAAACTCTCAAAGGTTATGCACTTGCTCATAATTGTAAGAAAAAAATTGTTCTACAGTAAAGTCTGATTTTCAACTTTTACATCACTTTTTGACGATTTAAAAAAAGGTACCCTGACCCATTTTAAGGTCAATTTTGCTGTCAATACTAATGATAGGGACCTCATTTTAGAATTTTTTTTTAGTAGAAATGCTAACCTTTAAAACTACGTTTGAATTGAGCCCATATGATTTTAGCGTTGCCAGATATTCAATTTTAAATGGTGTTCAATTTTTCTTGCCGGAGCTAAATTTTGACTTTGGGGTGAATTTTTTTACAAAAAATGCGTAATAAACATAAAATTTTCTTATTTTACCTGATGAATAAAACAATAATTAAAAAAAAAAGCTCATTAATAAGTGCAACCAAAACATATACGTTTTATGATATTTGAGAAAATCTAAAATAGGTAAAAAATCGAATTTTGGGTTTTTTACCTACTTTTATTGCAGCACTTGACAAATGGAGTGCTTTTTCCAAGAATTGATAGTTTTTAGGTAATTTTTAAGATTGTGCACTCATGAAAAGTGTTAAAAGTGTACTTGTGCCTACTTGACTTGCTGTCAAAACCCTAATTACCTTACCTCTTCTCAGGGAGAGTTAAATTTGGGGTATGAATGTTTAATGGGTAAATTAACTAAATAAGTGGTATAAAAGAATAGAAAAACCAATTCATTCATCAGATTATCAAGTTAGTAAAGTCACGATTACAGTTGGATAAGAGCGCTTGCTTTTTGAAATGCCTTCAATTACGAGTGAAGAATACGCAGACATTTTATTCGTTTATGGGTTGTACAATGGAAATTCAAGAAGAGCACAACGAAGATACCAGGAACTTTATTCTAACAGACGACTTCTTTCTCGTAATGTTTTTGGAAATACCTTTCGAAGTCTTCGAGAAACTGGATCAGTTTCAACTGCAAGATCTAACGTGGGAGCTGCAAGCACAAGAAGAGTTTCGGTCGATGAAAGAATACTGAAAGCTGTTGAAATCGATTCTTCAATCAGCATAAGACCCTTGGTTCTACAGTTTAATGTTTCCAAACACAGAATTTCCAGTATACTGCATGGAGAAAATATGTATCCATATCACGAACTGCTTCCCGATGATTTTGAAAAGAGACTCGAATTTTGTTACTGTTTGCTAAAGAGAAGTTTGGATGACAATCAGTTTACAAACAGAATTCTTTGGACAGACGAATCTCAAATTCACAAGAGATGGTATTACGAATTTCCACAATCTCCATATATGAGCTTCTAGTTAGCCTCATTCAAGACAGCAAATATCATTTCAGCACAGATTCAGTGTCAATATGTGGGCAGGCGTAATTGGAAATAAATTAATCGGACCTTTCAAATTACCACCCCGACTTAATTCTACTAACTATCTGAATTTTTTAGAAAATAATCTACCAGACCTATTGGAGGATGTTCCAATGATTCAACTAGCTTCATCATATTTCCAACAAGATGGTGCTCGGGCCCACTTTTGTAGTGAAGGAAAAGATTTGCTGGATGAAGAATGCGGTGATCGATGAGCAGAAATGGGCCAATTCACTGGCCTGTAAGATCTCCCGATCTCACTGTACTGGATTTTTGTGTATAGGGCAGGTACCTGCCGTTGGGAAATGCGTGGATCGAAATCTCGAAAAGAACTATCATAATAAGAACATTGCCATCATGTCAGATAGCCAAGCCGCACTCAAGTCACTGAACTCATTTACCATCAGCTTTTAATTAGTGTGAGGGTGCAACAGAACAGTGTCACACTTCACCGGGTGTTCATGTAGACGCAGACTCATTAGCAAAAAGAGGCGGATCAGACCCTTTAACATGGTCTGAGCCCTTTTGCGAAATAGGAGAAAATGTGATCAAAAACAAAACTAAACAAGAATCTGCCAAAGCTGATGATTCAGGCAAAACTACTACTGGGCAATTACAACCAGCAACTTTTCGATTATTATGCATTAACATAAGTAGGAACAAAAAATAGATAAATATGGTGGTGCAATAGCTTGAACTGAACCAGGACCTAGTGACTCACAACTCTCAACCATTCTTGTGTGTGTATTACCAGGAAAAGTAGGAACAACCTAAGAACAATAACAGGTATCCTAACTGGGCACTGAAAACTTAAAAGACATCTAGGTTTACTTGGTATAGTAAGCTGTGCCACTTGTAGATTCTGCAACATGCACGAGGAAACACTGAACCACATACTAGGAAGATGTTGTTCACGTATGCAACGAAGGAAAAACCATCTGGGACAGTACCAGGTGAAAGAGAGCGATCTATCCTCCCTGAAGGTAGGTACCCCAAACACTATAAGATTCCAAAGAGCAATAGATTTGGAATTAGAACTATAAGATGATCAAGCTTATCCCATATTAAATTGGGGGCACTGTAGATCTCCAGTACAATACCCCCAATACATACAAAATACACAGTTCAATTTTCTTAATTAACATATAAATTAATGGACACACAATTTCAAAAATCTTTCCACCATTTTTGTTCTTTAATTTTTTGTAGTCATCTACAAAAATCTGAATTATCTTTGACCGAATCATTTCTTTTTTTTGAGAAAGTTATTAAAGTTTTTAATTGTGAATTTCAAAGTAAGCCATAACTGGATCCTTATTATCTTTTAATTATATTATTTTTAATAACAACATAATTATTTTTAAAAAAAAAACTAAATCAAAACGAGTTTTTCGAATAAATTAAAAAAAATAAACTATGTATTATTTTTCTTTGAGTAACACCGTGTCTGTTAGTACATCGATTTTATAAGTTATTATAAGCCTATCCTGAGAAACAACGTTCATTTGACCTAGTTTAAAACTTTTAGATATCTTTTTAACATTTTGTATCATCAATGCTAACTAGGTCAGATTATATTTCAGAATTAAACCCTTAACAACATACATAGAAGACTTGAATTGCCATAGAAATAGAAGACTATTTGTATAAAAGCCTAAACCTACCTTTCCTTAAAAGGTAAAATCTTTAGTTTCATGTGTGTTTGTTTTTGTTCTCAAAATACTCTCAACAAGTCAGTGGTTTGACTTTGAATGAAAATTAATTACTTCTAGGTCAAAGTAAAAAACCTCATGTGTAAATTGGAAAAATACAACTGGAATAAAGACGAATCAAATTTAAATTTTTATGAGTGTGACGATGAAAAATTAACGGTCATAAATCTTTTAACCATAAATACGTCACACAAACGAAATAGCAAAAAAGCACATGTTCGCACAGAGTAAAAAGCTCCAAAGAGCTAGATATTAAAAATACAGAAACATGTGTATATCAACCCATAGAGAGAACAACACGATATCTAAAAGCAACACTCCCGTTCCCAAACCTCGCCCCATCATCGGTATACCTCCTCGGTGGAGCCAACAAAAAATGTTTTCAGTTCTATGAGTCAGGTAGGTATTCTGAATGTTAAGGCAAAATTCACTCAATCAGTTTGCCGGAGACGGAGAGAGTGCAAAACTTTAGTATCCAATTGAAGGAGTCTGTGAATCGTAGCAAAATTCTAACTGTATAGAGAGTTCCTTTTCACAATTTGCAGTGTTGTTATTTTTGAATAGATTTTCTATAAACAAATAATTTTTTTTGTATAGTATTATTAACTTCACGGCTAAAATAAGCTCTTTTGCAACTATTGAGTGAGTGAGTAGTATTGCGGGAAGAAAAAACACAATAAAAAAAAGCTCATGGATGTTTTAATACTTTTCTTTTTTTTCTAAATATTGATTAAGTGTAGAATTATTGTGTATATAAAGCTAATTTGTTGATAATAAATTGTTTAACTGCCCACCTGCACAACCTGTGACTATCTTTTGATAGAAAATAAAAACCTTCGAGAAACAAGAGTGGTTTTGCATTCGAATAGCTCTTTTTTACGTTTTCTTCAGACTAAAGGTGAGTGCACTTGTAAAATGACGTAACGATGATTTGTGTACCTCTTTTTTTCTACTACCCCATTTTTCATTCTCCTGTCAATTTACAAGTTACAAATTTTGTTTGCATATTTTAAATAGGATTAGACGGTTGAAATGCGATGTTGTTATATGAATGATGAAACATGTCAACACCTAACTTTAATTGTGTGACTAATTTTCATTTTCGTCATAGTCACCAACCCTGAACGAATTATGACATTTATCTTGAAGAGAATCGACGAAATGTGTCGGTGAATATGCATATCCGTTTCTTGAGGCTTAAAAGATTCTCTTTTTTAATCTTAAAGATAAAGATATTAATTGCTATTCGTCTAATGACGGTACTCGAAGTTAAAAATGTACCTAACTTGTGGACAGTTTTTTTTCTATTAATAGACCGTTAACATGCCGGCTTTTTTTGCAGTTTATCCATAGTGCTGTGCAAAGAATTCTGATTAATTTTTTTTTTTAATGAAGCAGACGTCTAAATGGAGATTTGTGTTGCTCAGATCTTTCTCCAATGCGCACGTACCTATATATCTGTGGTGTTCGGTTAAAACTTGATGAGTACATTAAAAACAATTGCGTTTTTACATCTACTTTGCATGAATCTAGAGCTTAAATGGGTTGACTAATTTTCTTCAAATTTGGTTTATTTGTGAAAATATTCTTTCAAGAATTATGTTCCAAATCTTAAGAAAATCGGTTTACCCGTTAGGGTTCTAGCTCGATGTAAAGTGAACGTAAGGTTTCTATATATTTTGCGGAGTTATCAGATTTCTACAAAAACCACAGATATACATACATGGTGGGCCATCTAGTGCTTTCTTTTTAAGTCACAGGTTATTTTGACATTGACAGCTGTTTTCCGCTCAAAATATTGACAGAAAATAAGAATCATACCTCCGCGGAACGAAATGAGTTGCTTTACGCTTAAACAACGTTGAAAAATATTGAAAACTTGTTTCCAAAGTGAGTACTGTGTAGCACAAGCAGTGCGTTTTTTTAAAAGAAGTTTTGGCCAAAATGAAGCACTCACCGTGCGCGATGTACGCAAGTTTGTACAAAAAGTTCGTGACACTGGTATGCTAGTGGACTACACTCATGCTCCCCGTCGTCGTACAATTCGTACAGATGATAATGTGCCTCCTGTAGCCGAGAGTGTGAGACTCAATTCACGAACAACAACTCGCCATCGATCTCAATAGCTCAACATTTCACGCACTAGCTTGAGGATAATTCTGCACAAAGATCTCGGATTATTCGTTTACAGGTCGTAGACAACATAAACCAGGGGCCCTATTTTGTAGAACGATTATCGTTGGACTTACTTCGTTATCGCTAAAATACGATTATGTTTAACGAGAACTGTTTAATTTTAACGATACTCGTTAGTTCTACCGACTGACATATACCTATCGTTTAACTTTCGTTTTCGTTTAGCTGATTTATTATTTTTTTTTGATTATTTATGTCAATTTATGACATTCCTAATATTTTTTGGTTAAACTTGGCAACATCTTTTGTACGCCTTTTTCGTTTTACTTAATCGCTTTTTGTCGTGACTATCGTATTCCTCAGTATCGTTGAGTTTCGTTATAAAAAATAGGGCCCCAGTGACTTATGAACATCTCTCAGCTATTCCTGAGATTTTCAGTTAAAACAACAGTTTTTTTCTACATCTTTTAGATAGCATTAAAAATCTGTTGGTTGCCAAGTTTCAAAAAAAAAACGAGGATGCCATTTTTGAAGTATTGTGTTTTCAAAAAAAAAAAAATTAACTTTATTTAAAAATCAGAATTTTTTTTAAATTGGGTATGAAAATTCGTCAAAATCAGTCATACCGTTTTTGAGAAGCTCGAAAATCAAAAAATGTTTGTTTTGAAAAAACCATTACTAATATTTTTTCGATTATTATTTTACCACGATTAAAGAAAATCGACCTGGCCATTAAGGCTTTAATCGAACTGACCGATTCGTGAGACTCATTTTGTTTGTCTTTCCTATCACCATAAGACAAATATACGAGTAGCAAATAATTGGTTTGGCTATAGATTCGATAACTACCAATATTAAGTACAGTAAAACCAAAAATTGAGGTTTAAAGGCTAAGTTCTCAAGAGTGTTACATAAAATAAATCTCAAATACCGGTAACAAGTTAATTATTATATCGCAATTGTCTTGTATTTTTTTTCCTTCAAGAATTTGTGACTTTTGTAAATGAATGCTTAAATATGTAGACGAAAAAATCTAGAAGATTTTATAAAAGTTTTTTTGCTCAGCACTGTTTTAGTTGTATTTTTCGTTGACTGCATATTTTAATGTACACATGGGTATATGGAAAGTTGATATAAATAAAAGCGTTTAGAAAATCGACGATGGCAGATCTGATCTTCAGTTTATTGGACTTTAATAAGTAGGATAATGTATGAAATAGAAGAGGTACTCGTATGTAACAAAATTCTTGGATTAGTTTCAATTTTATCGTAATACAGCTTAATCAATAATTGAGTTAAGCACATGTGCGAACCCTTTTGCACAACGCTTTTTTCTAGTGACTATTTGTGATAAATTCATTCATATGAACGAATGAGATAATTAAGGAAAACAAAATTATCATATACATATGTAGATATTATAAGTTGTTTCATCCTTTACTTTTTATAAAGTAGTAAGCCAACAACTGTCAAATTTTGAAGGGTGGGTATGAAAATTCTCTCAAAAACATCAAAACTGTGAAAATGTACGGAAACAAATTCACAGAAATTCACAGTATTTCTTTACAACTTACTGTGAATAACATAAACAGCATGATTTTTGGATTTAATTTTTTTTTGCTGAGCTATGCGTTTCTTTCCAGAGAAATGTTTTGGGCGCAAAATTACAAATAGTGGACATTTTTCACCTCCTCAAACCCACCTATTCTGCCTATTCCTTTTGCCAATTCTAAAGGCAATATAGAATATAGAATAGTTGAATGTGGTTTAGATTCCTCTGTTATGAAGAAAATTTAAGGTTGTGTATCTATTTACAAATAGTAAATGTGAATGTAATGTCATGTGTACATTAATCCGAAAGTACTATGACCGATTATTCTATCATCATTCTTTTTTAAGCCTTTCGAACTACTACCGATCGATATTAATTTACAAATCAACATTGAAAGGGGTATTTTGTTAGCTCACGATGCTTATTGCATAGGAAAATCGGTTAACTAAAATTGCATCCACCTTAATGGTGACGTTAGGCAAAAAGGTCTTAAGTCAGAAATTGCTCAGTGTATCGCTAATGAATCTCAAACGGCAAGACGAATATTCTATAGTTCTACGCGCGGTATACTTTCTGTATGCGGATGATATCAACATCATCGGCCGAATTCAGCGCTGTGAGTAAAGGCAGAGCTGATATTTCCCTATTTAGGTTGTCCAACCAAAACCCTGGATAGAAATTAGTCAACATAATTTCTGACTTAAGACTCTTTTGCCTCACGTCATATCATTAAAAGAAAATTCTACCGCAATATCTGTGATACTACGTTTGCTTTCGTAGATGAGTATTCTCTTTGGAAATTAATTAATCTGCTTCTGAGTCAGACGATATTTTTATTTTTGAGTTGCTTTTTAGCAAGCTTATGCTTATCCCTGTCAGCAGACATACGTAGCAACCTAAATGTACAAATACTCTACTAACATTCCAGACGAAGCAAAAGTTTCTCTTATTTGTCTTATTTATTGAAGTTCAGGGTTTTCTTTCAACTTTTGCACAGCCCAAACCTATAGTTTCATGTGCATTAGCGGAACGCTGCACTCCTGTTGAACTGGAATTTTTTGTTTCATATCAAAACTCAATGTACATATTAGATATCAGCAGACAAGCGGATATAAATTCAGACATTAGTCTTAACAGGGTCAAAATAAAAACCCTTTCTAGGAACTTAGTAGAGGTTGTGGTTCATATTTGCATTAAAACTTTTATTCGAGTAATCGATATCAAATTTAGCCTGTTAGATACTTTTTTATGAGCAAGCCTTAATTTAGGTGTATAGTACTCTCATCTTGTGAAATGAAAAATAAAAACTTTTCAATATAAACAAAATAATGAAAATTAGCAAACAAATATGATAAACTCCTGAGTTTTGATATTCTGTTTGAAACTGTTAATACTCAGTTCGAAAGAAAAAAAAATAGTAATTTTTATTTTTTGGTAAAAACAATAATTAAAAAAAAACGTAAATGGTTTAATGCGAAATTATTCGTTATTTTGTTTAATTAATTTGGTGAAATTGAAATTTTAGAACAACAAATTTATTGACAAATGTAACATATTTCCACACCATATTTGAGTTTTTCCCAGTCATAAGTTGTGAAACAATAATTATTGCTATGGACTGATATTCACAGAAAAGTAAAGGAAAGAGCATATTTATTTCAAAATTTCAATATTAGAAAAGAACGAAAAGAAACAGGGATGTGATTTGATACAAGATTATATTTTTGTCCACCTTTATTCAAACAGAGATGTTATCTGATACAAAGTACTACAACTATTTGCGAGGAGCATTAATTGAGCATTTTTGACAAGCACGAGATGATGAATATTTGATGGATGAAAAACATTAGCGTTCACATTCATCAAACATACTCCCAAACATCACTTCTCATTAGAATTTTGACCATGGCGGACCAACTCAGAGTAAGATGACATTTTAGATGAGGGAATTTACTTGATTTTTATATTCCAAGTCTGCAGAAAACTTACATATATTAATCTAATAAAATCAACATCAATTACCGCTATTGCTTGTAAAACCCATTTCAATATATGTTTATGTATTTTCTGATCTATGAGTTTAGAAAACCCCACAAGAAGAAATCGAACGGTCTAACCGTTAGAAGCACAATCTCGGTGGCCAATTCAATGTCGCGAAATGTTGCTCGAACAGAAGACTCACTTCCATAAAATAATTTAATCATTTGAATATGTTTTTAAATGCTATGACTTTTCAAATTGATTTGATAAAACAGATTAAACAAATGACATCAAATTTGACAGATGTAGCTTCAACAATATGGCTGCAATCGACTGTCGAAGATTGGAGAGTATTATTGGAAAAAATTTTAGAAACATACTTACGTACTTACTTAGAATGATGCTACAATCCGGAGTAGGATATCAGGGCATCAACGAACTTCTTTCAGCTACATCGATTCTTATAACTAGTTGTCTCCAGTTTCACACGCCAAGTAGGTGGAAGTACTTTCTTTTTAAATTCCATTCTGCCTCTACTGAGAAGAATTTACTACTCGATTGCCTTCTTAGCCCAAAGACGCAGTGATTGACAAAAATGAGTTTATAAATAGAAAAATCGTCTAACTAGCTCAAACTCATAGATATCTATAGGAACGTGGATACAACATTAACATTCATTTTTGAAGGAATTTTAAATTGGGGTTAAAAAGTTCAAAACCGAGTTTTGATTATTGAAGAGTTTTTCAACTGGCGCAGGTAGATTATGGCCATGTTTTTTGTTGACATCTGTCAGATTAATTTATTTATCATTCAGATAATGGATGCCAAATCACTATTGCAAATTAAACCATTAAACAGCACGTCCAAATTATAAAACTTTATTATCGAAATGAGTTTTCGTTAGTGAAAATGTTGCGCGCGTTGCGCACATTTTAAGGCAGGCGCACTCTTCAACGTTTGGTGAAGTCCGATTCGGTAAGCAATCAGCCAACATTGGTATGTCAAAGAAATGCAAAACCGGCCAATAACATTCGAGGTTTATGAAAATGTACTGTAGAACCCGACGCAGTCGATTCCTCGCTGTGCCCGTAGGTACTCGGCATTTCGCGGACTTTAACTTGTCGTTTTTTGATTCGGGACTTGGGCCTACACCCGGACAAGATCCAACCGGCGCAGGACCTTAAAGTTCATGACCATAGACAACGCCGCCGTTTGGTCGCTGACTGGACTTCGGAGCTTTCTTTAGAATAAGGAACTGTGTTAACAAGCTAAATTGACGCATATTGGACGACACCAACCATACGACTTTCACCAGGTGATAATCCATCCTCAAAAATTTGGGTGTGGTGTGACCGGTGTTGTCATTTGATCCGTACTTTTTCAAAAACTACGTTGGTGAGGTGGACGGCGCCAATGGCGAGCGCTACAGAAGGATGATAACCAATTTGTTATGGGATAAATTGAACAATATGGAACTAGACGACATGTAGTTCCAGCAGAACCCTACTTCGTGCCTAACAGCTGACGCCACGGTTAACATTCTGCACGAACTATTATTTATCGCAGAGGTGACTTGAGTTGCCTACCAATGTCATTTTACCCTGCTAGACTTTTTATAGTAGGGTTTCCTGAAGTCGCAGGTCTATGTAAATAAACCACAATCTACCAATGCCCTTAACGTGAACATGAAACAGGCCATCGCTTGAATTCAGCCGCATATATCCGGAAGAGTTATTGAAGATTGAAGGACTCGGATCCGTGCCACCGCAAGAGGCCAAGGTGGACATATTCCATACGTAAGGGAAGGGCATACATAGGCCTTTCAAATAAAAAAATACTTTTTTTTTTTAATACCTGACAGACAGCTTGATTTATTCTATTTGAACGGCTTTTATTGAAAAATCCTTAAAATCTTTAAAGTTTTAAACAACTTTATACACAAAAACACAACACAAAAATTGAATTTCTTCGACAGATCTTCGGACTTAACTTACAAAATTGTATGTGTTAACTATAGCTTTGTGCACAATAGATCTATAGGTCACTGTCCATATAAAGCCTATATTTATTCATAACTCTAGTTTAACTCCAAAGATCTAAAGGTCCTGCACTGAAAAAGTGACGAGTATTGTTTTTTGTAAGCTTATGATATGTCTATAATAACTCGAAAATGAATAATGGTTTATAGATTGTAATGACGGTCACGTGCAACTAGCTCGGTGATGTATTTGGTCAAATGTTTTCGCAAAACCATGTGATACAGGAAAAAGATTCTCTGAACATGCCTTGCACTCTGCGAAGTACTTCAGCTCCATCTTGGAGATTTTACTGAGTTGATGAAATTTATAATTGAAATATGTGAACCGAATTATTTCTAAGCTTATAAGTTGACGACTTTCAAAGCCCAATTCATTCATTCATTTAAAACCCAAGGTTTTATAAAAATAATGTATATCAGGTTATATTTTATGGATATACATAATTGACATTGAGACCTCATATTTTAACAGGTTTTATTTTTAGTACCCATCAATCCACTTTTCACTCTACACACAAAATAGTATACAACAATATAACGAAAACAGAAAAACTTTATGGTAAACGGATATTAAATTTAAAATTTAAAATTTGGTCTTAACTAAAATAAAAATACCACAAGAGACAGATTTCTTCTTTTTTTTAATAAAAAATTACAACTCCAGAGTTAAAACATTTCTAAATTTAAATTTGATATCTCTAATAAAAGAAATCTTAATAGGAACGAGTAGAGTTTCAAAAACTATTTTTATCGATTTCCATTTTTAGGAACCAGAAATCTAATATCTTGAATACCATGGGCTTTGGTCTCTATTTGTATCTTCTTAATTGATCGCTCAATACACACAGGGTTTTTAAATACATTAAAAAAAGATATTCAGATTTAAAGTTTCTTGGGGAAATATTTCATTTTAAAATACTCGTACCATATAAAAATAATTATTTTAAAGAACTGAGTTTGATATGTAATTTTCTAACGAGAGTCCTTAAAATATCTGTTTTTACTTACTCCTTAATTTCTTCCTGCAGGGTTTCACTAATCGGGTAATCAAATCTGGGATTATAATATTACTAATCAAATAAGTTACTGCAGTGTCAAAACTAACTAATTATATTGCTATGACAAATTGGTATTACAATATGAAAACAAATTTTAGGTTCTACTTTAAAAATATTTGCGTGATATTTTTGTAGTTATAAATACAGCATATTGCATCTTATTTTGAAAAATTGATTTAATATGCAGTTTGATATTAATAAAATATCAACTTAATTTGAGTTTTTTGTAGGTGTAGTCTTCGTTTTATTCAAAAAAGAATAGTAACTTGAAATTTTGTCGGTCTGAACTAGTATTGAAAAACTGATTAAAAATGTTTCATGGTGGATTCAAGCGGCATTGCAATTTAATTTACTTGAAAACACAAAACAGATTAACAATAAAATCATTTCAAATAGTTTGCAATTCCTTTGGTTGATTAACTTGTTGGTAGCATTTTTGTTGAGAACATTTTCCGGCTTGTTGCCGAGAGTTGCGAAGATATCAAGACAACAAAAAAAAATTAAAATAAACCCAAGTACATAAATCTTTAATTTTATTTCATTTAACATTTTTTTTTATTTTATTTTTTCTTTTATTTTATTTTTTCTTTCATTTTATTTTTTATTTTATTTTATTGTTTTTTATTTTATTTTATACAAGAACCTTTAAATTAAAAAGTTTTGGTATTTATATCGACTACTATCATTGTATTTTATTGTATTTTGTCTATTTCCTTTTTTCAGCTTTAAACATGTTTGCCTTATGGTATCTTTCATTAGCGCTCGACGAGATTCGGTAAGTAATATTTTTAAATAATTTTCAATTATAATAACACTAAACATATTTAATTAAGCTAACATAACTTTATTAACACTATTATGAAATTTCTATTAAACAACAATAAAAAGATGTCTCAGATTATTGGATTAACTTTTAACAAACTTTCTATTTCTTATAAAACAAATAATAAGGTTGCTAGGTAAAATAACCTTATTAAAAAATGAATATTGACTTCAAAATAATATTTAAAATTTTAATAACAACATTATTGAAACACCCTATTAAGAACAATTGCCAAAGAGCTTTCTATAAGAATTTTTATCTTTTTAAAATAAGTTGCATATTTTTATGGTGAAAAGATCATTTATTTCGATATACTCGTAATGCTTTTGGTACATACTTCTCGGATGATTATCTTTTTGAAAATTAAATATTTATTTCCGGAATAAGCAAATAAATAATTTGAAATTGTACTAATTTACAAAGATAAAAATAGAAAACAAATCAAGTTAGGCCGTTGAAATTTTGTACATAAACGATCATCAAATTATAACTACTAGGAGAAATAAATAGTATTAAATTTGATTTGTGTATTTCTGCAAAGCTCACGTATTTTCTTTATATTTATTTCAAGAGATCTTCATCAAAATCGGATATCACAGTTTTCACTAAAAAATAATCCTCAAGTATATTTTAATGAAAGCTATTTTAGTCATGTACGGTTCTTTTAGGTTTTGTTCTCGCATTTTTATAAGATAAAATAGAAAATATTAAAGAAAAAAAAAAGGTTTGAATTTTGTTCTGCAGATAATCTTCATGGCTGAATTTTCTTGTGAAATATTTTCGGATAAAGGTTAACATTGATAATTTACATGAAACATTTTGTTCTTCTAAGAAATTGAATTCGATACTTAAATTTTATAATAATATTTTAATATTATAAGATATACTAAGCAAATAAGTACTTCAGCGATTTTCTTCTAACTTGCGCATTATAATTCAATTGCTTACAAGAACTTTGGAATTTAAACAACTGGATCGCACGCTCTTATGTAAAAGACTATACATTTTAAAAATGAATAAGAAAAATGTTCATAACCATAAAATTAATTTTTTAAATGATCAGCAAAACTCCTTTAGTAGTTGAAGCTAAAAACAGGACGCCACGCCATATGATTTCTCAACCAAATATTAATTAATTCAAGAACAAAAATTATAAATCATTGTAACGGTTTTAAAAAAAAATAAAATTCACAACTAGATTGTAACGGGTGATTTTTTAAGAGCTTGAGAACTTTTTTTAAAAGAAAAACGCATAAAATTTGCAAAATCTCATCGATTCTTTATTTGAAACGTTAGATTGGTCCATGACATTTACTTTTTGAAGATAATTTCATTTAAATGTTGACCGCGGCTGCGTCTTAGGTGGTCCATTCGGAAAGTCCAATTTTGGGTAACTTTTTCGAGCATTTCGGCCGGAATAGCCCGAATTTCTTCGGAAATGTTGTCTTCCAAAGCTGGAATAGTTGCTGGCTTATTTGTGTAGACTTTAGACTTGACGTAGCCCCACAAAAAATAGTCTAAAGGCGTCAAATCGCATGATCTTGGTGGCCAACTTACCGGTCCATTCCTTGAGATGAATTGTTCTCCGAAGTTTTCCCTCAAAATGGCCATAGAATCGCGAGCTGTGTGACATGTAGCGCCATCTTGTTGAAACCACATGTCAACCAAGTTCAGTTCTTCCATTTTTGGCAACAAAAAGTTTGTTAGCATTGAACGATAGCGATCGCCATTCACCGTAACGTTGCGTCCAACAGCATCTTTGAAAAAATACGGTCCAATGATTCCACCAGCGTACAAACCACACCAAACAGTGCATTTTTCGGGATGCATGGGCAGTTCTTGAACGGCTTCTGGTTGCTCTTCACTCCAAATGCGGCAATTTTGCTTATTTACGTAGCCATTCAACCAGAAATGAGCCTCATCGCTGAACAAAATTTGTCGATAAAAAAGCGGATTTTCTGCCAACTTTTCTAGGGCCCATTCACTGAAAATTCGACGTTGTGGCAGATCGTTCGGCTTCAGTTCTTGCACGAGCTGTATTTTATACGGTTTTACACCAAGATCTTTGCGTAAAATCTTCCATGTGGTCGAATAACACAAACCCAATTGCTGCGAACGGCGACGAATCGACATTTCACGGTCTTCAGCAACACTCTCAGAAACAGACGCAATATTCTCTTCTGTACGCACTGTACGCATTCGTGTGGTTGGTTTAATGTCCAATAAAGTAAACTGAGTGCGAAACTTGGTCACAATCGCATTAATTGTTTGCTCACTTGGTCGATTATGTAGACCATATATCGGACGTAAAGCGCGAAACACATTTCGAACCGAACACTGATTTTGGTAATAAAATTCAATGATTTGCAAGCGTTGCTCGTTAGTAAGTCTATTCATGATGAAATGTCAAAGCATACTGAGCATCTTTCTCTTTGACACCATGTCTGAAATCCCGCGTGATCTGTCAAATACTAATGCATGAAAATCCTAACCTCAAAAAAATCACCCGTTACTTGCTCTTATATAAGAGTTTGGAATTAAAAATAGTTTTTAGTACATTTAAAAACATGAATTTAATTAGAGAAAATATAAAAATTAATTAAAAAATCTTGAATTTATGAAAAAAATAGCTTTTATTATATAAAAATATTCTCGAAATTTGTTTAAAAAATTTTGGGATGTGAGTTCTAAGTATTTAATAATATACATTTACATACATTTATATACATACAACAAAGATAATTAAAATTGGTTGTACCGTTCTTACGAAAATCAAAAACAAAAAAATGGTTCCCAGGGGTTACTATTAATAACCATTTTTCTGAAAAAATTTTTCTTAAGCATTTCTTAGCTTTAATTAAATGACATTTTGTGAATCTTTATTTAAATCTGTGGAACAGTTTTTGAGAAATGGCAGGTAGCGTTATTTTTGGTCTTAAAAAAAGAAAAAACGGGTGGTGAGAGAATTCAAAAATGCTATCTACCTAGTTTAAAAAAAAATAGCCGAATGAATGTACTAGAGTAGGTATAGTATATCAGTTAAATCCAATGTCGTCGCATTCAGATAAAATTTTTTCTAAAAACTAATGTTTGCAATGTTATTTACGCTATTAAAAATTAGTAGCGGCATAAGCCAAAAAGTTAAACAGTTTTTTCGAGGTAAATTTTTTGGTTAAAATCCTTGATGAGAAAGTCGAAAATCAAAAAAACGGTTCTATGACAGGTACAGTTAATAACATTCTGCCCCAAAATTTTGTTTCACGAAAATATAGCCCATGTCCATAATATAACACCTAACTTTTTTTTTATCAAAATCGTTAGAGCCGTTTTCGAGATAAATGAGATTTTGCATTACGGGTGTATGGGGGGTACCATCAGTTTTGGAGCTAAAAAAAAAAATTCAATTGTTCTTCTAGGGAATCACCGAAGACCCTTAAGTACCGAGTTTGAAGCAAATAGCTCCAGTGGCTTAGGCTGTAGATCGAGGTACAGACATACAGATAGACAGATGGAATTGCCGGACCCACTTTTTCGTCTTCGCTATCATCGTAATGTCAACTTTGATCAAAATCTCGTGTTCGATTTTTTTTCAAATGCAGAACTTGCCCTATAGTACCTATATCGCAAGTAAAAAAACGTCAAAAGCTTTTAAGATGTAACTTATTGACAGACAGGACCAGTGCCTTCTCTTTTATTACAATGTCAGGTTTGGTCAAAATCTGAACTTGCATTGATATACGAATGCTTACCTTGTCCGACTGATTATCTGTGCTGATGAGTGTATTCTTCTATTCGTCCTAAATATTCTTGAATTCTAAAATGGTCATGTATAAAGTAATTTTTTTTTTCATTTGGCTGCCAAACTAACCAAAGACCCGCACTTGCTCGAAATCAACTCACACCTGCAATTGCTAATAAAAAGTACAAGTAATTCCGGTAAAATCACTCGAATATAACAACAAGTTTGAGTGGGTAAATAAGTAGTATAATTATGTACATTGAGATTTTCATACAAACCTCAAGTTGTACTACAGACGTTTCCTAGACTGAAGAACTACAAACTGCTACATTGAAATGGCTAAGTAGTTTTCTAGCCAAGATTGATTTATTTACGAATATCGATTGTTCTCACCAGGTGCTTGGTTTTTGCTAAAATTGCTTTGGCTCAAAGGACTAATAGCTCAGCCAAAATATATATAATTTTAGCCAATAACATATTTATAAATATAGTCATGCCGGCTTTTTTGCCGGTAACAGTGCCGATGCCGGTACACACAACTGCAAAAAGTCATGAAATAGTGTCAAGTGGTCTTAAGGGGTTGAAAAAGGGGTGGTGAAGTGCTACGTGAGTTGTTAAACGTTTTTAATTTTATTTTTGGTCAATAACGAGACACTTTATTACCAAATCGTATACCCAGACCCACACAAGTTTTGTTGGTTTGATAATATTTTTTGCAAATTGCGAATTCACAGTATTTTGTTGATTCGATAAGACGAAGCAAGTATAATTGATAAATAGTCAGTCATATGATCTAAACGGAGAGGTGTGAGTTGCAGTGGTTACTGAGGTAGATGACTGACTAAATTGATTGAATCACCCAGGCAACAGACAAATACTACTTTATGTAGTATTGTATGTGCTTTTTTTTATAGAGTTTAGAGAGCTCTCAAAGTAAAATATCTTGATTTCACATTAAAGTGACTCATTTAAATCATTGCAGAAAATTTATGATAGATAAATTATCGAAAAACACTAAATTGAATATATTTTTTAAAAATATTATTCATATTACCTAATAAGTTAAAAGTGCGCTTAGCAATAATAAAGCCTTATTCTTAGAGAAGAGACGTTTAAATTTTTAATTTAAATGTAGTATTAGTTGATGTGGTTTTCTACATGCATGACTGATTGGTGTACATATTTGCGCAATTGTTAACTCATATTCTTTAGGGTTGATCATAAAACAATTATTTGCATTATGATTTGTATAATTAAGTCAATTCGTCAATAATTCTGCTCACACCAAATGCGGGATAGGCAAAGTCATTTATAGGGCTCAATATCAAATAAATGCGGGATAATAGGTTTTTGTTTATAGTACTATATAAACTATTGAAAGCTCTAGGAGAACATTAGATGTGACGGCTTTTAAATGGCTAAGCAAGGGAGATATAAAGTATTGGTTTATTAATAAATGACGACTAGTTTAGGAGAAAGTGTAAAAAATTGTTTTCCTAATTTCTTTTCAATTTAAATTTTTATAAAACGCAAAATATTTATAGAATATTTTAGTAAAACTAAAACTTAACCACAATCGATTTGGGTATCAGGCGCAGATTTTAATTTAAATTGTTGTGATTTAAATTTTTGTGAGAAATAAGGAAATGTGAGATTAACAAAAGTAGGTTGCTGCTAAGCAAATATTTTTTAAGACTTTGGAATGAAATGTTACTAAAGCTACTTTGATTTTATACTCTATATTCCAAACGTAAATATAGTTTGCCCAAAAGGAACTCAATTTAAACTTTTAAGAAATCATTTTAACCAAAACACACATTTATTTCAATTTATTTCAGTTTAAAATCTAAGAACAATTAGCAATCTTCAAAGGAACTATCAAGTTTTGCTTCTAAAAGTCCGAATAAAATAAGATAACTTTTAATTGATTATAATACATATGTGTGCCAAAATTCGGTTTCACAAGTTTTGTATTCCAAAATTCTATATTTCAAAATTCTGTAAGCCCATAATTGTCTATTTAAAATTTCATATTCCGAAATTCTTTGAATCCAAAGTTCTATACTTCGAAATTCTGTAAATCCAAAATTCTGTAGCTCTTCATTGAAAACCCATCAGATTACCCTTGAGTTTTTGGGGTATTGACCCCACGAGAAGGTAATTAACGCCAGAGTCTTTGGAGCAGAAGAAACGACCGAGTTTTTGCTGTGAAATAGAATAAATAATCAAAAGCTTTACAGTTCGCGTACACTAAAACCGAATCATCGGCCGATATCGGGTCGGAGCTATTCGGACGACTGTCTCGGACGTTCGTCTGCATACACTCCTTCCGATCTCGGTTGGTGCCGGTCTAGGGTTTATTTTAATAATAAAAGGATTTTTAAACTTTGTTTCATACTTTTCTGAAAATCAGACGGCAATTTCATGCATTTGAAGATTTTTACCTCATTAAATCCATGTTTTATATTTATAAAATGTATCTTAAGTTCCAAAGTAATTTTAAATAAGAGCAAGTTCGTGCGATTCAGTCGTGCATTTTATTTTTGCATGAATTTCATCGCAAGAATCAACCGGACAACTGCCGAAAAATCCAAACATGTTGGGATATTATGCCTGTTGATCGCTTATTATCGGGCGTCATCGGACGATGTCGCTTTCAGTGGTGTACGCGCTCTCTTTCCTTTCTATACGTTTGGTTTGATCGGCCGATTTTGGCTGACAACGCCCGAGTATACTTCGGCCGATGACGGATTAGGTGTACGCGAGCCGTTAGACTTAGACGTGGTTAGACTTAAGTTTCTTTAAAATCATCATGTCACCACAGCAAATATAAGAATCTTACGTTAACATTCAACAACAACAACATTTAATGCAAAGCAAGAATGAATAGAAAAGGGCCCAGAAGTCTTCCTTGAGGACCACCTGAGTAAAAAGTGAATATAGGTTTTTAAAAGAGAATTTCGGAATTTTACAAGGTAGGATCTATTTGAAGGTATGATTTTATATATGCTAGAAAAAAAGTGCAGATCCAGCCAAGACATAGCCAGCGTAGTTGCAACATGCTCTGAATAATTCCAACTATGGCAACATGGCATTCCTAACAATACTCATTCTCGTACATAGTTGTGGTGATCAGAAGAAAAAAGAAAGCAGTCATTCATCTCCTCTATAAATGTCCTGCCCAGAGGTCAGAATGGGAGCTTAACTATTCAGAAAGTTAGTCCTCAACGAATTTAATGAGTTATCTGAAGATCAAAGACTTGATCTCTTTTCTTAACACGACGAAGTTGCTCTAAGACGAAGCTTAACGACTTCTGTACCGGGTACTTCTCGATCTTAAGATCGCAAGTCAGTGAACAGATACCATTATTTTTGGTGTTAAGAAACGTATCCGAGGAAAGTTTTAAGAAGGTTATTTACAAAGTTTAAAGAAAATCTGCCGAGCCTTTTGGACTGTTGTAAATCTCGAGTTTGATTTTTTACGAATCCATCACTTGCCATATAGCACCTCCATATCGCATGTACAATTCGAATTATTAAAAAGAATATACAAGTGTTGCAAAGAGCAAAGTTGTGAATCAATTTTGAAGAGGAGTGTAATGAATAAACCAAGGCTCTTCGAAAAAAAACATCATACTTGTTTTATATTTTCTTCATTTTTATATGATCGTGGGTCTAACGTATACGTTCCGTGTAGCCTCTTACGATTACGCGTTCCGTGTAGCTCGTTATGGTAACAAGTTCCGTGTAGCCCATTACGGTTTCACGTTCCGCGTAGCAACTTACTTACGAAAGATTGCCTTTAAGGCCCCGTTTAGATTGGGAATGTTGCTTAATTACTACATCATGTTTACATAGAAAACTTTGAGCCCCCACAAAAAGAGATCACCTTTGGATTTAAATTTCGATTTTAGTACTTTCCATTAATAGTTACAATTTAATATCTTCATTCCCCCAACATTTCTTCTTCTCTCATCCAATATGTCAAAACAACTGGTGTCAAATTTCATTGTAGTTTAATTCAATATTTTAAACAAATCCCCATCACCAACGTGAAGAATGTTTCCATTTTTATTTATGCTCCCGAAAAATGCATTTTCAGGGCAATCAGTTGACATTTGTAACGAAATATTCTCAATACATCAAAACTTATTTGTCCCTTATCTGTCAAACGACATAATAGCCGCGTTTTATTATCGCCAATGATCTATATAGATTAACCCTCGAAAATAAAACGATACGGATCATAGTGACAGTTGTGTTGTATGCTCATCTCCCTCTTGCTTATGATTGTTGATTTCAAAAATGTGTCTTGTCTTTTTTCTTTACTCTGTAGTTTACACTACCTTATCATAAAAAGCCATCTACTCGCCAGAAAAACAACTAATTTCTAGATCTTTAAAATAGATTCAGATAGAGAACAGGATCCCAAATTGTTTTCGTAATACATGTTAAAAAATAATCCAGATCCGGATCCACATAGATCCGTAGGTAATAAAACGCACCTAATGTAAATATTCGAATTAAATATTCTACATACATCAAAATATAGATCGTTATCCATCTGTCTGTCAAGCCATGAACTGAACGATGCCAAATAATTACAAACTTTGTTTTTTTTTACTTTTATTTATTTTGACAATTTCTCGTACATGATGGGAAGATTGGCTTATAAATCTCTAACAGATTAACTGAGATAAAGTATATAAACGTCCAAAAAAGTCGGAGGATTTAGTACAGCATAACTTTTGATTTGATTTGATTTGGACATAACTTTTTGGGCTCTACCGCGACTTAAAGACCTTAAAATGTAGTTTTTTGAATAAAGGTGGACAAATTTATTGACATCCCTGGTTAAACATATGTAAGTCTTACAAACGCTTCGTGTGGTGCGTTCTTTTTCTAACAGTATTTAATTTTTGGAATAAATAGGTTCGTTCCTTTACTTTGCAACAACTCTGTGATTTTTTGTGCATTTCTTTGAATTTCCGTCCAAAGTTCTGTCAATTCACAGAAAATGTTTTTAACATTTAAAAAACATGTTGACGATTGCATTATTATGTATATGTTTATTGGGGACGTTCGGCACTCGGACGACCGTTTCTCAAACTTTTTTGTTTAAATGAACATATACATTATGTATGTATGTACGAGTATTTATGTATATAAAAAAAAACACGAAAAAATACTTTTTGTATTTCTTTTCGGTAGACATTGTGGCAGTGAATCGTTTTGCCAAGAACCTTTAAAAAAAAAAGAACGAAATAAATTAGGTACCAGTCTCTTTACGACAGCGAGTACTTTATTTTCAGTGGATCTTTTCTTACCAAACAACTAAAAACGAAATAGTTGCATTTAAATTTCGCAAATCCAACAATCTATAAATAAAACGGAATTGTAATGAATTTGATGGATGGGCATGATGCATTTCTGGGTACGGCCAGACAT
This sequence comes from Philhelius festivus, assembly GCA_963931855.1. Taxonomy (NCBI): domain Eukaryota; kingdom Metazoa; phylum Arthropoda; class Insecta; order Diptera; family Syrphidae; genus Philhelius; species Philhelius festivus. The sequence goes on from OZ007556.1 coordinate 179,377,883, forward strand.
GCATCATTAGTTTTGTAAATTTGTTTCTCATCTCGATTCCCAGAGCCTTGGTATATGGGATTATAGTCATTGCAGAAAATAAAACTGTGTTAGTATTTTTGTACGAGTACATAGCTGATGAGGTTTATACATATATGTAGGTTTAGATATAGTGACCTTCAAATTATTTCGTTACCTAACATACCTACCTATTACTTTTTATTTTAAACTTAAATTTATATTTATTTTTTTTTTATTTTAGTATCTTATAATTTATTTTTTTTTTTGTTTTATTTTTATTTAGAAAACGTCTTGGTTGGACGTCAATTTTCGATATTTTCAAAAGCAATAAAGTATCCACTGACAGAGCTATTGAACAAAAGCCTGAAACAGTTAAAGTGCCTACACCAAAGACGCCAGAACCAGCTAAACCAGCACCAGTAGTGCAACCAGAAGCAAAACCAACGCCACCTCCAAAGCCTGTTGCTAAACCAGAGCCGCCAAAGCCAAAAGCTGCATCACCAGCTCCACCACCATCAAATCCCCCAACACCAGTGCCTGAACCTACAAAGAATGCGCCAAAGATTTCATCTGCTGAAAGTATGGATAGAAAAATTTTCGGTGCACCCAAGCATCTCGAAAACGGTGAGAGCACACCCAAATCATCAAATATCAAAGACGCTACGAGTTCATTTCTTGCGGGAGAGGGCCAGTCTCCCACATTCGTACAGACAAAAACCATGACTTTAAGGTATGAGGCTTTGCTAAATGAGGCTTTATATTAAAAAAAAAAAAAACAATATATGTAATGGAATGTGCGCTTTGCGATTGATTAGACGACCAGTGCTGGCGTCGATTTGCTTATTTTGTATATAAATGTTAATAAATTCAAATGGTTTAATTATGATAAAATTTTGGATCGGAATCTAAAAAAAAGATAGCCTAAAGCACTTGCCTGCAAATAAGTTAAGAAGCAAAATCGAATTGGCACAATACTTTTTTGAGAACAATTTTCTGACCGCTCACTACGAATTTTCCTCCGAAAAAAGCTTAGCCACCAAAATGCGAATGTTTTTGTTCTCATTATTAACCAGTAAAACTAAAAAACCGTGCTTAAATTTCTGAAAAGTGGAGGTCTCCAATTTATCAGGAATATAAACTGACCAAATATTACGTACCATTTACTTTGTATTGGCCTTTTTTTCAATTATTTTTTTAAGTTCTTAATTTTGATTTATATTTGGCAAGGAAGCAATAAACTAGCGCGCCTCATTACCTTCATATGAGGTGCTTTGCCAGAAAATCTTGCTTTTTTTCTTCCCAGTTTTTTTTTCTCAGAAATTGATGGGGTTATATATATATATGTACATAAGTACATATAGGCTCGTCCTATGCATGTTTCAAATTAAAACTACGAGTTTTATGCGGAACATGCGGTTGGAGTTCAATAAACCCCCACGGCAACGGAAACGCTCGAAAAATTCTAAATTTAAAAGATCAGACGACAACGTGTGTTTTGTCCTCCGCGATGAACATCGTGGCGACAGAGCGCAGCGATGGTGCATTGCACTAAAATTCAAAATCTTTGCCACATCATGACATTTTATTTGAATTAAATTCTGGTTCTTTGAATTTTGAGGGACAAAAATAATTTCCATTTTCGTTTTTAGCCTCGTCAAATGTCAGTTTATTTTCACAGGAACATTTTGTAGGTACTCGTAGGTGTGTTTGTACATTTTCGCCCCTCTGAAGTTGCTTTGAATTCTAAGAAAATGATCATATATCGTTTTCATTGTGACTTTAATCTAAAAATAAAATAAATTTTAATAAATCTAAGCTAAATGATAAAATATTCATAAGATTATAAGAGGCATTCACAACTAAACATAATTATTGAAAGAAACTTAACTGATAATTGCGCAACATTTTAAACATTTAAAACCGCTCTAATGTAGCTTTAAAATAGAGGTCGACTCTAAAATATAGTTCTAAAATGAGAATCGACTATTTGTTAGCTTTAAACCATATAAAATATACTTTAATGTTTTAGAGAGCGTCTTACTTTAAGAGCAGCTTAACGCTTCTTTATCTTTTTAAAGTATGCTTATATCCAGTTGACATTTGTAATTTTATAATAAAAAATAATAAGAAAAATGTTCCCTGAGGAGCAACATCTTGCAATTTTTGAAGATTTTCAACTTTTTAGAAAACTAATCCTTTTGATGATCTTGATGATCTTGAATTTTATTCAAATTATCGATTTAATAAGACCACTGTTCGGTTCTCGGTTGACGTTTTTTTTTATTTTTGTTCTGTTTGATTTGTTTAGTTGTAAAAATTAGGTGTGTTTAACAAAAGCTTACAGACATTTAGGTAAACAAGTTCTTTATTTAGAAGAGTTATTAAAAGTGTTTAAAATAAAGAATCGTTTAAACAAGGGTTCTTTACTAAAATACTTTAGTAACCAAAGGTTCATTACTAAAATATGTTTTAACTAGAGTCGGTTTTTTCTTCGGAATATTATCTTCTATTATAGCTTTTTCAGTCTTATGGACGGGGTTGCTGGAGATGAATACTTAGACAGACTAAATTTAACTCTCTCTTTTCGTTCTTCCCAATCACTGCAGAGTGTTCCAGACGGAACCTTTGACGAATAAATAACCCACAGTATTGGTTTAAGGAAAACGTGATAACGTGAATACGTGATAAGAATATAAATAAATCAAAACAAAATTAAATATTCATGATAAGGATCCCTTTAAGACACCGAGTCTCATTCGAAATGACTTACTAGGTTGAAATGGACAAGCATGTGTATAAAGGTATTCTTGTGGACCATATAATACGATTTTCGGAAGATAACTTACTGCTTTCGTGGCGTTTTATTTACTATAATGACGCTAAGCATACTTCCAAGCTCGTTAACTTGACCTTATTCCGATCGAGAATTTGTGGAACACTGCATTGAGAGAAAAAACCGAGAAATGAATTTGAATTGTGGCAAGAATGCATGGTATGCAATTCCAAAATAACGGTGTGAAGCTTTAGTGGAAAGCTTACCAAGGAGAATAGCTGCTGTTTTGAGAAACAAGGGATTCCTCACTAAGTATCATAAATCTAGAGTTTTATCTAAAAAGTCTTCAATGTGCTAAATTTATGTCCAGGCAAAAACTTGATATTTCAGTTTTTGTTTTATTTTCCCTTGCATATATTATATAAAATATTATTTGATCTTGGCAAAATATACTACTATGTAAATTATTTGTATATAAAATTAAAATACAAAGTTTAATAAGAAAAGAACTGACAAATTGTAAAGTTTTAATTTATTTTGCACAATGTGCAATAATGAAAATTTAAAATTGATGCGACAAAATGTTTTCTTAAAAATGTTATTTTAAATATATCGCATCGCAACGATTTTAATTTTGTTTTGAAAAAATTAACTTTTGCTCAAGATAACTGTTTTTTGGTTAACGATATGACTTTTAAAATTTAGTCCATTTGACTTTGAGTATCAGGCCGTTATTTTTTATATTTTCCCAAATTTTATTTTTTTTATATCTTTTAACTGAATTGGATGTATATCTAAAGTACTAATAGAAAAGAAAACAAAAATCGAACCATTAACACTTCCTTACGGAACACCAGCCTTAATTTCATTAAACTTTGAATATTCTCTTCCCTATTCAAATTAAAGTTTTGGAATGCTTTTTTCAGTCTTAAGAAGATTCACCATGGTTTAATTCTTGAACCCTGGCGTACCAGAAGTTATCGAAAGGTTCGAAGATGTATAGAAATGCGAACTTCAATTGTATAACCAGACATATATATATGTATACATACATTATATCTCATGATGTTTAAAAGCTATATAAAAACATGTACAAACTGTTTACAACTTAAGTGCCAATAAAATGTTTTGCTAAACAAAAAAGGCCAAGCAGTCGAAAATCTCGTAGATAAACCAAATTAAGGGTGATTATCAAAACTAAATTACCCAATTTAAAAATGGACATAATTTAATTTCCACGATCACCGCTCAGTGATGTTTCCTCTTTTAAGAAATCAATTATTAGAATATGTTCTTTTCAGCAACAAATACATAATACCTACTATATATATAATAAGAGCTAGTGCTCTTTGAAACATATTGTGGCATTTTGCCAGATAATTTTAAGATTTGAACTTAATTTAGACAGTATGGTCTCTGCAAACAACAGAAGATCCGCCCAGCGTCAGGCCACTTGTTTGTATTCCTTGGCCACTGATCAATTTATGAATCCGTTTTTAATTTGTTTATTTGTTTCTAAAATCTTGAGACTAAAATGCAGTAAATTTGCAGTTGACAAGGACTGTATTTGAAAGTTAGCACGGGAAAAATTAAATTAATTATTATCAAGCGAGATATAATGCGATTGGCTTATGGCTGTGCGGGAGACCGTAGAAAATTACTGGATCCAAATATAAACTCAATGGGGATCTGAATCTGATCAGTAATATGTGGCAAACATTATATATTTTCAAAAAACACATATAAAAAACACATATAATGTACATAGAAAAGCTATGTATTTATTTTTCAAAAAGTCATTTTGATAGAAAAGTCACTCGAAAGTCGACATTCTTCTTGCAGATGTTCATATGTATGTTGGAAATGCTCATGCGTGTGTTATTTATATCGCGCAATACTTATCTGCTCTTTTTTTCCGTAGACAAAATGTCGCTTAGGAGAACCATAAACCAAATCCGTCAATAGGTTGATAATAAACCTTCAAGAAAAACTAAGAACTCATGTAGTACATTTTTGTAAGTTCTCCGTTCAGGTTCAATGCCAGACTTTTAAGCTATAACTGACATTGAAAGTCAGTTGACTGATTCAAATTTGATATCAAATTTCAAAAATAGATGAGCTTTCTAGGGGGCCAATCTATTCAATTGAATTCCATTTTTTTTGTTTTTTTTTTTTTTTCAAAAACAAAAACATATGATCAAAGAGAGAAATGGATGGCGGACAGTTTTCGAATTAAAATAATTATTTTGTTGCCAAATTATAATATTTTGGCAAGAGAACAATACAGTTTTTGGCTTCTGTTTCAAAGTTATTATTGAATGAGGTAAAATTTTATTATGATTTTAGACAATATTTTCATTAAATGTCTTCTAAAAGTTTGTTACATTATATTAAATAAATACATAAACATAGAAAGAAATCTTTTTTTAAAACAGAATAATATTTGTTTAATATTTTGGGAATTTAAAAAAAATCACACTTTTCAATTGCAATAGAATTTGAGTTAAAAAAGACGTTGGCTTGGAAGAACAACGACAAAATAGGAGAAAAGTTAAGAAAGGTTAATGGTGGGCCAGGTCTAGTTAAATTACGATTTTTTTTTGTTTAACTAAAGGGTTTTTCAATAAAGGCGGGTAGATATTGAAATGGAATAAGATAATCTGTTTATTTGAAAGGCCCATGTTTGCCATTATGTATGGAAAATTACATGGTTCAAATAGCCGCCTCGACTTCTTACAGTGGCATGGATACGAGTGGTGCGATTTTCAATGACTCTTCTCCATAGATCCGGTTGATTTTGAGCGATGGCTTATATTATATTTACCTTACGGGCATCGGTCGATTGTGGTTTTTTTTTTCAAATAGACTTGGAACTTCAGGATACCCAACAGGAAAAAGTCTAGCGGTGTCAAATCGCATGTACTTGGTGGCCAATTCACGTGACCTCTGTGAGAGATAACCTAACCCTCAAATCCTTCATGCAGAATGTCTACCGTAATGTCCACTCTGTGGCACGTAGCGCCATTCTACTGGAACCACATTTCGTCTAGGTCCGTGGCGATTTTCTTGGTGAATCGTGAAATTTTTTGTCGTACGAATATTGGTTGATTGATTACCGAGCCGGTATTATTAAAAAGCAAACGTTGATGTAATAAGCTGTATTTTATTTTCCTCCAGATTGAATTGGCGTACAAAAATACAAGACACGTATAACAAAAACAACAATTTGGGATTTACATTTGCAAATCCATCATTGTTTAAACTCTTCTTTCTAAAAATTAGTTTTTTATCTGACAACTAGATGGTTTTTTTTCTTATTTTGCATATGGGGTCAGTAGCGTAATGAAAAAAAGACAATCAAAAATAAAATATAAAGAATCATAAAGAAAAAAAGTGATATAACATTTATAACCATGCTGTCACTTTGATCCTGTTCTTTTTATTATTATGATCTAACCCGAAACAGATAATAAAATCCAGCTATTGTAAACTTGTTTTTGTGTTATTTTATATATTTTTCAAATTACCTGCGATCTTCCGTTCGTAATAAAGAACAGTTTTTTTAAAAGCTTCAAATAGAACACATATCTACTGAATTAAAAACGTAAAATTGTTAAACTAATACAAATAGATTTAATGTACATACAAGCTCATTGTTTTTGATAATTTGTGTGTCTTATTTTCCCATCAATGACTTTATATGGCTTAAAGGGTTATATTTTCTAATAAATCTTAGGGAAAAAGTAATGTGATACACTTCTCCATCCATAATTAAATTGGAGATCTAAAAACAAAAATATTAAATAGGTTAATCCAACTATAATTTTTTGAATTTTTGAATTTTTTACGCAATAGAGCTGTTTTGTTGCAGTCACGTTCGTTATCCTCCTTCAAATCAACATGTTCCACTTCCATATCATAAATTTCAGCCATAAAATGTCATGTTACGCAATATATTCACTAAAACGGGTGCAACCATAATTTTCTAAAAGAATATGGCCCAATGACACTACTATCTCAAACCCAACAGCTGCAAGAAAATGTCACTCGTTCTGGATTAGGAGCTTATTTCATTATTGCTCTTGGGTCTTCGGAGTCAGATGCCTTAACGTTGCCGAGGAAAATAAAAAAAAAAATCTCATCCCTCAGAATAGTATGTGAACAAAAATAAAAAAAATGTGAATTCTAACTTTTTCAAAACATTATGCAATTATGAGAAAGAGAAAGAACTTGTTCTTTTGGGGCTTAGTTATTTTTTTAAAATTAGAATTGACGATAAATCGTTAGTAGTGTTTCATATACGTTTATATCATGCCATTGAAAATACAACGATTCGGATCATAGTTATAGTAGTGTTATACTACGTTCTCACCAAGAGTAAATCCGCTAGAGATTTAAAATAAATCTGGAAGTGTTTTCACCAAAGAAACTGAGAATTATTTGACGTTTTCACTCTGTCTTGTCATTCAATTGTCAATTTGGACAAGAGAAAAAAAAATTGTAATTGGATAGTAAACAGGAAAAAAACAGATATTTCAATTTTGTGTTGATTGTCAATGAAGAAAGTGGGTTTACATAGGTTCGTTCTACAAAATAAGGTTTGTTTGTTTTGCAAATCTTCTGATTGCGAGAAGATTTCAAGGAGATTTATTTTAAATCTTCATTTGAGGTGATTTATATTTGTATAGTAAATCTACAGTTTAAAGGAGATTTATGGTACATCTACTTAAATCCCGGATTTACCTTTGGTGAAAAGGTAGTATTAAATGAACATCTCTTTTTCCGTTATGTTTATTCATTTTCAGCTTACCTTACCATAAAAACCCATCTACCCGCCAGAGTAAGAACTAATTTTTGGACCTTTAAGAACGAAAAATTTTAACAACATTCGACTGGCTCAAAATTAAGCCAGAAAACAACTAATTCTAATGTTTTGTTAAAAAGAAATTGTGTAAACATTTTTCTAAGATTTTTTTTTCAAATTCCGAATAAGGTCCTAGTCTTTAATCATATAAAATAAAACATTACAACCTCATTCTAACTTAATTCACTTTAACTTATTTTTTTTTTAAGCAAATACTATTATTAGGTATTTTAATCTACTACTTTTATTAAATTACAAAATTGCCTGTACTATTAAATGAACTGGTTTCACACTATACGAGTTTTGGCCACTTAAAGTTCTGGCATTATACCAAAAAGATTTTGAATCCATACATTCCACGCGCTTACTAGCTAATCAACTAAAGTATAGCTTTGTTTTTCTATTTTAAAACATCCTCAGGAGCCATTTAGCAAACTGTTAGTTATTAAATTGGAAACACCCAGTACGTGAACTTACATACATAAATTAACGTATCCAAAATCTTACCACCCAGAAACCAACATCGGCAAGTTATATCCCATATAACTCCCGTTGCTTACGAAAAAGTAATCAAAAATTACCTCGAAAGGATCTAATGCTGCAGAAAGTCCAAAAGTTGTTATTTGATTGACAATGTTATTCATAATTAAAGAATATTTTAAAACAACAAATCAAATGTTCAGTTAAGAACAAAGTCTGAAAACTAAAATATATTTTTAATTTGCTTTTTAATTTTTGAAAAAAGAAATGAAGACGGGGATTGATGTCATTCTCCCTTAAAGAATTTTTCAAAAACAAACAAAAAATTATTCAATACGTTCAGGTGTCTAAAATATTAAAAAAAAAAATCTGACTTTATTTCGTAGTACCTAAAAAAACTGGAATTTTGTTTGTGTATTCCTGTTTTTAATTCGGATATCTCCGAGATCTCATCAAACTTAAACTATTAAGAAATTAATATACTCGTTCATACCTACAATATTTGAAAAAGTGATTTCGTACTTTATAATTTGTACTGTTTATGCTGATTATTAAATCTGCAACATTTCACTCTCTAAGAGTCTGGGAATTATCAAATTCCCTTGCGTTCCAATTAAATGTATTGTTTTTAATCGAACAAAAATATTTCTTTAATTCACAGAGTGAATAATTTTTAAATATTGCAGAAGTGACATCTGACTCCCTCCTCCGGATTCAGTAGCCTAATATATTATTTTTGTATTCATTTTAAATTATGAGAACAAGTACTTGCGACTCAGCCGAATGCCCTTATTTAACATTTTATGTGTGGCATAGACCCGGTTGTTTATCTATTAGGATTTTTCTTTAATTTGTGGATATTTCCCATGACATAGCTAGTCGATTTATTTGTTTTGCCAAATCGACAATAAACAAATACCTACACAATCTCAAAAGGGGTGTGGGGCTTAAGAAATTTATCAAAGAAGCAATCAGCAACTATTATACCTTTTAGCTAGATGCCTGACAGCCTACAAAATCCTTACAAAACTTTCAAGGTCAATTCCAAGTGAAACAAACAAACAAAAAGCACCCCACCCACGACCACCACTAATCGCACATACTCGTACTCGTATGTAGGTATAGTTATTGTTACGCAATTCAGCTGACAAACTGAGTGAAAAGATACACAGCGGCCGCGGCAGTGTCGTATCTATATGAACGAAGTTATGTAATCGAACAGAACTTTTGAGAAATCGCAACTCAGAACTCAGCTGGCGTGAGATAAACGAAAACACAAACATACAACCAACCCCCACAATTGAACTGCCACACCATCATCAGTACCAGATTATTTAATGGCAGAAATATGTTTTTATTTTCCGTTGGCACAAGGCCCAGAAATTAACGGTATAGGAATTCTTATTATTTCTGGCACTTCAGAGAGGGATCTGTGAAATGAGTTGAAACGGCAGCTTTTTTCAATTTTTTATTTTGAAGGAAGCACAAATACTTGAGTTGCCGGTGTTTTTATTTTATTTTTTTTTTGCAAAAAGTTCAAGACGTTATACTATTCCCGGATAAATATTTACATAATAATGATAAATATCATTTTATCTTGGATGCTATCTACACAAACAATTTGAGAAAGTGGTTGCTGTTAGTTTTTTTTTTTTTGACATCGTTTTGCCTTCAGTTAGACAGGAAATTGTTTTCTCTTCTTGTCATTCTTCTTGTTAGACATTTTTGTTTCGCCTTATTGTTATGCAATTTGAGTTGGTTGTTTGCGAAGGAAAATTTTGAAAAAAATTAAAAACAAAAACTCCCCTCACGTCTGTGGCTACTGGAAGCTTACACTTAAAGCTACAGCAGAAATAAATATTCACAGGATGACCTTCTATAAGTTCTTGAAAAAAAAAAGAATAAAAACTTTTTTTTAAAGGAACAGCTTGCAAAAAAAAAACAAAGACATCTTAATACAAAATGATAACTTTTATTTCTTTATATTATTTCTATTAGAAGGACGACCAATTGCACTACGGCATTTTAATTGTTTTCGATTATTATTATTTTTTTTAAATTTATCGAATATTATGGTTATAACTTCGCGCAACAGACTGAATTACCAACGGCAACTCAACCAAGTACCAAGCTCATAAGGCTAGTTTTCCAAAACGTTTAGGATATTTTATGTCATGACAGAAATGTGCTGAGTTTTGACTTATTTGTGTCTTCTTTGCCGACATAAATTGTGTCTGAAATTTGATATGTATTTTAAAAGTAAATTTCAAATGAGTATTGTAAATATTTACAAAGAAAGAATAAAGAAAATATGCCATGAATGTATGCATGTACAATGTACATATATATTTATGTACGTTTGCATGATGTTAACATAGAAGATTCTACAACTTCCTCTTAGAGTATATGCTCTTGGAATTGGAATCATTGGTTTCATGTAGAAATAAAGTTGAAGATTTTCATTTAATTTAACTCTACGATGATGTAGAAGTCCAACAAAGTGGGTTTTGTCATAAATCCATCAGTATGCGCGTCCCTGAGTATGTGCGTCTGTACGTCCACTGTAAATATCAGAACTCAATAAAAGACTGGAACTGCAACGTGTGCTGAATGTTAAGTAGCTGATAAAAAGTGTCGTACGCTATATTTTTTTCGTAAACACAATGCTGCTGTTCAGATTTCTAACATTTGGCTCAGCAGCTTTAAATATTTTGCGAATTTATCAATGAAAATCATTACATGATAGCTCTCTTCAATTCCTCATATAATGATTTTCATTGATGTAAATCTGCATCGAGTAATTTGACGAGTTGGATTTTGAAACGTCAAAAGTGCTGCACGTAAAAGGTGGACAACTCTTGCAGATACGACTGCAACTCCGTCCGTTCGTGTTCACAATATTGCATTTATGTATATCCAATATATTCACACCTATACCAGATAAAGCCCCAGATGCTGTTTCGTCTCTATTGTGCTCAGTCAGTTACTGGTGCTGCATCCGCAATAGTTGTCAAAATTCTCAATAGACACAAATTTAATGTTACGAACCCAACGCAATGCAGCTGAAGACTGAGCTGCAAGAGTTGGGCAACTTTTGTGACGTTTCGAAATCGAAAGAAAATTGAAGTAAGATTCAATTAATCATATTGCTTGTGCTTTTTTGTATAACTATGTCTTTTTTATTAATTAGAAAAAAAATTTACATTAGCTGACCGAAAAAATTACATCCAAAATCAAATGTGAGAAATCTGCATTGTGTGTAGGTACAAAGAAAATATCACAACACTCTATAATAACTCCACATACTCCATTCTGTTTAAGTAGTAAACGTGTGAACCAATTTTCTTCAAATTTGCTGTAGAATATTTTAATTTGATTCTTTTGAGAAGAAATTAGAATTTACATAATGTTCAAGTTCATATTAAGGTGGAATTTTCTAAAGCTTTTTTTTTAATTTTTTTCAATTTCAATAAAACATAACACTGGTGATACCTTAAGTCACTGTAATAAAGCAATTTTATTTTTGTTATTTTTATAACGAATATATCGAAAACAAAATGTATACAAAAGAAATCTGAAATGAAAATTAACCAAACTTGACATTACGATAAAAGAACATGAAAAATTTGGGTCCTGACTATCTGTATAATGTTTTTTATCTCTGTTACTCGACCTAAAACCTAATTTGCTAAGGCGATTTTCTTTAATTTTTTTACTTAAGAGTATTCCGTAGAAATCTTATTAACTTACTTTCGATAGAACTGTTCTTTTTAATCTTTCAATTTCTCATCAACGGCTGCACTGATTTCGATCAATTGTGTTGGTTGAAACTATCGCTATTCTAAAGAAGAACAACATTTTTGTACCAGCTTAAAATATGTTCTGTCTGAGTTTTAAAAATGGTCCCCTTTTTCTTATTTCAAAACGCTCATAGCATTCACTTGTGCTTCTTTTTTCAACCGAACTAAAAATCCGAACATATCAATCGTCCCATAACTAAGAAATAAAAATATTTGGAAAATGAATTGGCTGAAGCTTTAAAATCAGAATACTCTGACTCTGTATGTTTTCAAAAACAAAATCTACTATATTTCTTATATTTTGGTTAATGTCCTTTTATTAACACAGACTGCAAATGTAAACCACTCGAAAACCAAAAACAATGGCGCAAAATTTTAAACAGCCTATTATTAAGGTATTAGTATGATACTACTTAACAATTTGCTAAACTTATAGTAGTTTACTAACTCATTCTTAATTTTAAACATTTTCTAATTAGTATCGTACTAAAAGAATTTTCTTAATAAAACGCTGCTGAACACACCTAAATCAATGACATTTCGTGTAAAAAAGTAGGTACACGAACCTTTTTTGATGTTTGCAAATGTCAGAGTCATATGAAGCTAGCACGATATTAAAAAAATAAAGTAGGTATTCGATGATTTTAACTTTAATAAAAGGTTAGAGAAAGTATGATGCTATATTCGATTAAAATTTGCAAATTCGTTGTTTTAACCTAGTATCATACTAAAACATCTTTAGCGTCGTACTAATTCAATTAAAATTTTGCGCCAATATTTCAAAAGTGGATTAAGGATTATGTGTATTAGCATAGCAGATTGCTCAAGTTAGAATTTTGAAAATAACATCTTAGATGCAGCTTGAACTGACAAATTCGAAAGGACAATATACACATCAAAAATCGAAATTCGAAATCTTTTGTCCCTCTTGAAATCCATTTTGTTTTATTTTCGAAAACCTCAACTGTGCTTGCAACAAAATAATCGTTTAGCGTTGTGTAAAAAATGTTTGATGTTGTAAATATCAATAAAATAAATTTTATATTTTTGCAAATCACATAAAAAATACAATAACTCGTATTTGGAAAAGTTCCGATTTAAACTGTTATGGCTAGGTAAATTTTTTAACATTATGTTCCAAATAATCAATCTAACAAATGCATTTTATCTACATATACATATTATGTACATTTTGGGAAAACAAAACTAAGAATTAAAATTTTATACATGTAACAATAATTAGGCTCATCAGACGATGTTTGAATTGAAATTTTAAGTTTTATTTTTTGACCAATCCTCAAATAACCCTTATACAAGTACTTAAAGTATGTATTGCAACTAAATCGTTGATTAGTTTTATCGATTCGTTTGCAAAGTCCGATAGCTGTTTTAATCACATAAAAAATGCATTCGCTCGTGTTGTGTTAAAGAAACATTTACATATAAATGTAGATATTTTGTATTTTGATAGCAGATGTGATAATCATTTAGCGCATTTGTTTTGCTGTCGTGACTTTTTGATTTTCACTTTTATTAATAAATTGAATTTGATAACAAGCACTATATCATTAGATAAAGTTATTTATCGATTCAAAAGAATTAATGTTGGATATTTTTTTAAAAAAAAGTTTCTGAAGGTGAACTTCAAAAAAAAATTTTTTTGATGAGCTTCCATTTTTCGCACAAAATTTTAGATTGCAAATTTAATTGATTGAAATATTTGCTACAAATAAATACATTTGATAAGATACCTACTGTTTTTCAAAAAGGGGGCGTTATCAGAAATTAAGCCCTTACACTAGTTGTTCGTAGAAATTCCCTTGTTATTCGTTGATAGAAAAGTACAAAATTAACATTTTTCGTTTTATTTACATTTAAAAATATGTCCACTATGAGATATAGTGGACAGATTTTTAAATGTCCATACGCACCTTTAACCCCTCAATCAAACAAAGGTGTCTCAAACAAACGTGTCTCCCATTGCTCTGAATAGAAGTTCTTCAACGATGGCAAAATAATTGCGTAAGCTTTTCCATCTGTCCTACTCTACTTGTCTCTTTCCGAGTGGATGGTAAACAGAATTTGTCCAACCTTTCTCCCTAAAAAAGGCGAATCTTCTTCCTTATATAAATAATATCGTTCAATTGCACTTACGTCCCTTCCTTTTTAGGTCATGCAAACGCTGATATATGATTAGCTGAAGAAATATCTTCAAGAACGATAGCTTTTCAATGACCGGCAGTTTGGCTTTCAAAGGGGTCCACTGGTAATTGTATGGCATATCTCACTGAATAGTGGAAAAATCTTTGCATCGTTTTGGAAAAAGTAAGATTATTACACTTGATATTTCAAAAGCATTTTATAGAGTTTCTCATCAAACTCTTATTTCAAAAATGCGTGCATTTGATATTAATAAAACTCTTCTTCATTGGGACCTTATTCGGAATCCCCCCGTCGCCAGGCAGGAGAATATGTCAACAGTTTTCTTGTTTAACAGTACAGTGGGTGGTCCGCTTCGCGGGTTCTCATGATTTTAACTCCCTTTTCGGGGGCCACACCCTGCTTTTTCCTCCGCCCAACGACGGTTTTTTTTTTATCGTATAATTATAAAATTTTTTAATTTTTTTATACTTCACTTTTTTTACCATAAAAAAGTGTTTCTCCTCCATAATTTGATGTTTTTTATCAACAGCACACTTTTTTTATCGATTCATTTTGGTGGGGGGGAATTCCGAATAAGGACCCTTCATTGAATTAGAAACTACCTTCAAAACAGTCAATAAAAGTTGTGTTGGACGGTTTTAAATCTGAAGTTCATAAATCAAATGCTGGTGTACCACAGGGCTCCTTTTTGTCTCGGACTGTATTTCTCATATTCATCAATGCTCTTTTGTTTGAAACTTCAATAAATTAAATTGTTTTGCTGACGGTAGTACTCTCAGCTTCTCATATTCGTTTCCTGATGCACATCATTTTTTTTCGGATGTGGATATGGGACAGCAGCGTATGATAAGCTCATTAAGTTCTGAACTCAAAAGCGTTGTCAAATGGGGAACCATAAACCGAGTAGAATTTAATGCTTAAGAAACTCAATGCTGTCTTTTGTCGTTAAAGCAGAACCCAACCCATACGCTACTATCCATGACTGGCACTTGCATTGATGAAAACGAACAGCTCTCAGCTCTCGGTATGTACATCACAGACCAGTTTATGTGGAATGACCACGTATTCGATGTCGCCGAAAACGCTTCTAAGTGCTAATGTTTCCTTCGACAATGCAAGACATTTGACAATGCAAGACATTTTTCATCCTTCTGATCATGCCTTACATCAGAAAACAAAATTATTATAACATTTTTTCCTACCTTTCGTCTTAGTTGCACACGAACAAACAAATTTTAAATATTTATTAATAATTAAGTCAGAATTGATTAAAATGTATTTTTGACACAAAACAAATATATACGAAATAATTCAATTAAAAATGAGACTGTCAGTATAAAAGTGGTGTAGACAAAAAGTTGTTGAACATGCATCCTGTACAAAATGTATCACAATATCGACTAACATTCACAGTCCTTGTTATGTAAGTCCTTCTTTGTGTAACATTTTTTTTTTGTGGGTGATGTAGGTAGGCCCCGATACCTACCCATTTCCGTCTACCATAAACTTCATTCCGATTTCATATTTCCACCATTTTGAAGGGGCATATTTTAACGTTGTACATCTATCTACCTAGGTATTGAACCTATCACATGAATGACCTACAAACAATATTGATATCTACCATATACCCACCATACTTTACACATGAAAAATTGATGGAAAAGGTTTATTTACCACCCACAGTAACGCACAGTGAACAATCGTGCTGGTATCAATTATTAATATTATTGTGAATACCTACCTACTTTGTTTTTTAATTCTCAATAGCTTTATTGAAATAAAAATAAGAATTCAAAATAATACTTTTTTTATGAAATAGATTACGTAACAAAAACATGAGGGTATGAAAAGGTTCTAATACCTAAGTACCTACCTATTTCTTACTTTTGAACTTTAAAGTTACGTAACGTTTCGAAATAGTCTTTTTTTGCCGTTCTCAAAAGAATGAATGTTTTTGAACGAATCTAGTTAAGATCTCATCTTTTTATGTCAGCTTAAAGCATGATGTATAAAAGTCATAGCTTTTGTTATAGGTAGAAACATCGTAAGTAAACTTAATTGCCAACATAGGTCATCAAATGTATATATTTAAATGATAAACTGTGATAAAAATACCTACATACCTCCTGTTTATGATGCATTCTGTTATAAATATACAAAAGAACATGTTGAACAAGCCTAATCAAAAAAAGAACCCCCATCAAACTTGACAATTAAAACCCGTTTCAATTAAACAGAAAAACTTCCAAAAATTCCCAGAGATGTCATGATGAGCAGAAAGTAACCTCATATCAAATAATTGTTCTCAATTGCTTTGCTGTATGCTGTAGTAGTGTAGTCCTTTAGTTGCTAATGCTGGTTCCAATTGATGGCCTTCGTTCTTCGTAAAAGTAAACACAAACATTGTTTAAATGAATAACGAACAAAAAACCAAATTTTAAATGCATCTACATAAGGTAGATAGATACATTTTAGGGACTATTTACTTCCTTCCTTTACTTTCACCCTCCTTTCATATTTGGTCTTTTAAATCCTAAAAGCTCTCATCATACAAAATATCGAGTGTGGGAGCTATAGTCAACCATCACAATCTGCTGCTGTTACAGAGTGAAATAATTTGAGTGAAACTTTTTCGCTTATTCTTCCACTTCATACACACTCAACACTCATAGATATTTTATTTTATATCTTGGGTGTATCGCTATGATAAAAATACCGGTAGTATATAAGAATTTCAAACATGTATGAGTGTCAGGAAGTATGATTGTGTGGGATTTGAATGAAATCCAACGTAAATAACCAACCCTACGAAGAACCACGAAGAACATTTTGAGATCATTATTTCGTTGAACGTTGTATTCAAAGGTTGCGAAAGGTGAGCGTTCTCAAAAAGAATTTCTATATTTTTTTTAAAAAAATTATTTTCTTAATATTTAAAATTGTTGTTATTTTTTCTGACAAAAGTTTATTTTATTTTTCTTGTGAATATTTTATTACCTATAGTTAATTGTGAACTTAAAAAGTGTTTTGATCACAATATTATTATCCAGTGAGTGAATTTAAACGATACCTGCCTGAAATTCTGAAACAAAAAAAAATGCACTGCCGTTGCAGGTTTAAAAGCCGGTTGAATGTTCTTTTTTTTATTATTAACTGTTTGCCAAATCTTCATTTTTAGAGGAGGTTCTTACTCCGATTTGTGCTGGGTGAACAGACTGTACCTAATAGTTAGCCGACGGGCGGTCACCTGGGCTGATTTTAAAAGTTCTTTTATGTTATGCCATAAGCCAGTACAGCATTTAAGTGATCCCTTGCATTGATCAATGAAGTGTATTTCTTTCGAAATCGAATTATGTACATACAAACATATCTTTTTCAGACGGTGCGAAATTTGAGACCGTTTTCGATTGAATTGTTTGTGCTTTGATGGCATTCAAGACTAATGACTTGCGTCTTCTCAAATAACAGTGTTAACTGATTTTTGTTGTTGTTGTTGATCCAACGGGAATTTGTGCTAAAAATAGAAACTAAAAGTGAAAAAAATACAAAACGAAAGGGACTGTTTCTCTTCTTCGAATTTCAAATTTAATTAGAAATGTCATTTATTATGATTTATGAGAATGACATTTTTATGAAATAAAACTATCAAAATTTATTATACCGATGGAATGTCTGTGCACTTGAAATTGATTAGATGTCTGAGAATTTATGTCGGTTCCTCTTTCTTTTATATTTTAAACTGTCCTAAAGCTGACCTCTTGTCGACTCGTAATTAATTGTTATTCATTTTACTTGCCATTATTCAATTGAAACCAGTTAAGGCACCGGACAGCGGAGGAGGTTTGTCGATTTATGTATTTCGTCGTAGTTGTCTCTAAGACCCCTCGAATGAGATTGTTTTTTTTGTTTTGTATGGTTGCATTCGGGAAGACAATGCGAACGACGACAAACAACAGACAATCAAGCGCGAGATATGTATTTGCAAACGAGAAGGTTTCTATTAATGGCCCGCGACCCGCCAATTAATTTACTGAAATAAATGCGCTGTAAATGTATCTAGCCTAGGATAGCTAGCTAGCCACATGGATAAAGATACATTTTATTTTATATAGAAAATGAGAAGACTAATGTGAGCTTCCTCTTTAAAAGTGTTTGGCTGGCTTCGCTTTGTTTCGAATGTAGAATGCAGTTTCTAATGGGTAACTTCCCGGTTGATTTTGTTTTGTATTTTTTTATTGTTTTAAAACGAATAGACAACAATTTGAATAGTTTTGTCGAATAGTGTTTTTTTTAACGAAATGATGCGGGTGAATAGTTTTGTTCGAAAGTTCTCTTTCTATTTCTGTTGTGAATAGGACAATAGGTACCTACATACCTATAACAAATAGTGAAGGGGATATACCTATTGAATAAAAAAAAAACTATCGTCGCTTCAGCCATCCGTAACGGTTTTGTTTTGATTCTATTCGTAACGTTTATCTGCTGATTTGAAGTCTTTTCTATGTTGGCTTTGTAGGCAGTAATGGAGTTAAGCTTTGTTGAAGAGTTAGATGAATTCAACAAACGATCATTGAACAATACCCTTGAGGTCAGAAAGTTCATTTCAATTTTTTTAGAATTTTCTCTCGAGTTGGTATCTTAGTCATAGATGAAGTTACCAATACTTACATACTACATACAATTCACAGCATTCGGGTGTGAGTATGATTTTTTTTCTGTTTGAAAGTGGTTGTATTAATTCAAATTACAAACACAAATAATAAAGTCCATTAACTTAACTTGTTTTATAGTTTAGTTGGTGAGTCATGGTGGTACCTATTTAAGCTATAGGTATTACTACTTCCAACCTACTTCAACATTTTTGTTTGGTTGGGAAAAAGATATTTATCTGTAGGTATATATTTAAGTTAGAAATGATCTCTTTCGTCGTTCTTCTTAATAAATATTTTAAATTTATTTAGTTACACAATGTTAAAGAGTTTCAGATATTGTGTCAGGAATTTTGAATTTTCTTCGTCAATTTGACTAAGTAGATTGGAGAAAATAACTAAACAAAGTTTCTCCACAATTTATTCTAATGTGAATTACTGCGAAGAAGTAACCTATAGCTGCAAGGCAATTTCAACACACTGAGCTAGCATATTCTCCTAGCTAAGTTTGTCAATTAATTTTATTTAATTGACTCTTTTTTTTAATTTTATATTGAATGTTGAGCGTGATCAATTTAGAGAAATTGGCTTTTGATTTGACCGGAAATTGCCGAATAATTACCATCAAGATATACCTACTCGGAATACTTCCAAATAGGTATAGGTATACAATACCTAAGTTCTCTAAAAAAATCGGTAGTTTGATTACCTAATAAACCATTATCATAAACAACTTATTTTTGGTAAACAAAAAACAAATAATTGTGCCTGACTCAAAAATTTTGCACATACATAGGTATACCTATACCTACCCAGTTACTCTGAGCATCAGTCTGTGCAAACCAAAAGTTTGTCGCTTTTTTAATTACGCTACATAAAATCAAAATTTGTATAGAGTATACCGACGGTGTGGGGTGGCGTATGTGGAACTTTTTATGAAAATTTATGGACTAGTCAAATAATATTTTTTTTTTTTTCAAAGTTGTCAATGCTAAAATGCCATAAATTATTTGATAATGAACGAAGTGACAAAGCTCTTTATTTTTCTGTGTATTGAATTTTTAAAGGATTAACCAAAATCCTAAAAAAATTGTTCTCAGTTAACAACAAAGTCCAACTTTGTTGCAATTGTAAAGTCTTTCATTGGTAAAAAAAAGGCATTCACTATTTCCACTTAACATATTGTGAACTGATTAAAAAACGTGAATAAATTGTGAATTGATTCAATTTTTCACTTTTTTAAAATTTGTTATGTTCTTCATATTCTGATTCTCAATTTTCAAATCTTGTCCAAACACCTTAAACTCGCTTGTGAATGTCCTTCAGAAGTCAAACGGAATTCTTTTGATTCCAAAATTTCTGTCATCTGACTAAAAGTTCATGAGTTCTTTCAATAACAATAAGGCCATCATAGCTATGCAATACATACTTTTAATTTGTGCACAAAATGCTATAGGTAGGTTTCAATATTTTGTCGTTTCGTGCATACATTACATGTATTGCATAGCTATGATGACCTTATTTTTAATAAAAAGAACTCATAAAGTTCTCGACGTTTGGTCAGATGACAGAAATTTTTGGAATCAAACAAATTCCGTTTGACTTCTGAAGGACATTCTTGACGCAACGGCAACGGTAAGTCAAATTTCAAGTATATGTATAACGATTAATCAAAAATTTAGGCACTTTTTGTTAAAAATCGTCAAAAGCACTTTTAGTTAAATTCAGAAACAAGAAAACCAAAAATATTAAAAACTTGCAAAAAAGCCATTTTTCTGAAAATCGCATTTTAAATTTGTATCCTTAATCTTTCGAACCACTTATGCATGTCACTTTGATATGCAAAACCCTAAAAAGCAGAACATTTGGTATAAATGTAAACATCACAGATTTAATGTTTAATCAAAATAGGAACAGCCTTTATAGAAAAAAACAACCTTTGTATAATGAGCAAACAAACGTTCGAATAGAGCAAGTAGGTACATGTTTTTACTCAAAATTACTACATTATGTCAAATTTTGAAATATACATATGTATGTATATCTTTTTGTTTGTAGAAATAGGTATTTTATTTACAGTTTAACCACTATGTATGGAAACCCCAAAATGGAGATAGGTGCATCAGAACTGTTTCTTTTTTATTAAACTTCAAACACTTTCCAACATATCCTAACAGTTATCTATGTACATATGTAAAACCTGGGGCCGAATTACCGCTTTAGTGACGAGTGAGTGAGTCCCATCAGTGATAGTGATCGAATGAAAATGTCAAATTGGAGTAATTTATTGCTCGATAACGTAAGCGGTAATGCCAAACTCACATAATTCAGTCACGTATTACTCGATAACTGATGCGGTAATTTGGCCCCTGTTTATTACAAAATTCTTTGACTCGTAAACGACTTTTTATTTGTTTAAATATTTTATTGAAAAAAAAAATTTTTCATAATTTTATGTTTTTGATCCTACACAGGTTTTAAGTTTCAATTTTTTATTTAATCTCTTATTAAAATTTTTTCAATATACCCAACTTTTTTATTAGAATCGTTTCGTTTGTATATCTACAACTTAAAATGAAATAAAATAGATACAGTAAGAGAGTCAATACTGTAGCTGAGTGTAAGCTTTGAGTGAAAGCTCTTTATAATTTCACTCAAAACAAAATACTTCTACGAAGCACTAAAGTTATTTTCCCAACTTTTTTTTTTTTAAAGCTCATTTGTATTACCCCAATGACTAAACCTCTCTGACACCTCACAGACTAAGCTTTTATTTGAAGGTTATATCATCTTTTATCTACAGAATGGAATAAAAGTTATCACACTAATAATTAGACACAGTCTGCCATATTTGCGTAATGCTTTTTTAAGTGCAATAAAAAATTGTTTAATTTATAATACGAACAAGCACATTCAGAAACTCAGACAGGAATAAATAAATTATTATTACGTGTAGGTATATCAAATTTGAAAACTAGGGATGTAGACAGTTATGCATTTTGCATACAGTTTTAAATCAATTTTAATTATAAAATCTATAGTATACCTACAATTCCAAAAACAAATCACACAATTCCTTTGGTTTAATTTTCCAATTTGTTTTACACTCCAAAGATTTATGGGATTTTATTTACGACTTTTTCAGTGCTGAGTTATTGCCAAAAATCTTAAAAGCTATTCAAACACAAACAAATAAATTAAAATTATTACACATAAAATTCAAAACTATTTAGCTACGGAACGGAAACAGAAACAGTGTAACTACATACTTGCTGCCTCGGATATTTTACTAGATATACTTCATGGATAGGAACTTATTCGTTTCATGGTTCGTATTTACATCATCCGAAAATAGCTATTCTTTTTTATACAGATGTGTTAAAGAATTGTTAGATTTCTTTTTGATTTTGATCAGAATGCATTTTTAAGGCCATTCTTTATCTCAAATATATTTTATGGTATTCAACTGACGTGCTTACATAATGTGATAGATGTTAAACAGTTAAAGTTTTTTTTTCAAATTCATTATTCTTCGAAATGGCCGTAGTAAAAATTCATCTGTATGATAACATACATACGTACAGTGTAGCACCGAAAACAATTACTCCATCATATTCACATTGTAAAGAAGAAAAAGAACATTGAAAGTTTTGAATTGATCTCAAAAATAATCGTTTCACTTTTTCGGAAATTTTGTGCAAAATTAATAATTCTGATTTTCTGCAATGTTCAGGTTATTTGTATTTAGCCATTCATTTTTTATAACAATAAATATTAATATATGTATACACATTGGCTTTTTTTCAAAACATTTCTTTAATGCTCATATAATTAATTTCATCTTATTTATAAATATAGTTTACCCAACTTGTATTGCTTTTTACAATTTACCACTGCCCCAAAGCAGGAAACTTTAAGTTTTTCATTTTCTATTTCGGCTTTTGTATTTTAAGCAATTTTAAACTTATACTTTCTGCCAGCCACTATGAATTCGTATCACATATAATATGCAAGGCTGTAGTTTCAATGCAAATGCACTTTGCGTCATCCATTAATTCACTCTTTAACTTTGGGTTTTGTTTTTTTATTTTTGTCTTTTTTACTTAAAATTCATTTGACGTTCATACGTAAGACCTAAACAATCTAAGCCAAAAAAGGAATTGCGTGTAAATTTGCAAATGAAATTTTAATTATTTTGTGGAACATGCGTTTCACTTCACATGTAAATAATTAATGACACTAACTCAATCGGGGACTTCCTTTCTATTGAATGTAAACGATGAAATTATCTACATATATATCGAAGTGACCATTTGATTGAGGTGGGTGGGAATGCATTTGGATTATAGTGAAAGGTATACTCCTTCTTTTACCTTTTAACAATTTTATTGAAAGTACAATTTTCTTACGTCATTTTTGAGATTGAATTGTTTTTATTAGGGGTATTCATGTAACCGCGGAAAACCCTCGTAAACCTCGGAAACCAGATAATTTTATCTCTGCAGAAACGAGCTGTCAAAATTTGTATGGGAAAAAGTTTCTGCAAATCGCATAAAATTATCTCACAAATTTGCTGCGGAAAGTGCAGAAATAAACCTCGTAAACTAAAGAAGTATGGATTCTGACTTTTAATTTGACATTTCACAAAATATTTCCCACATTTACGCAAGTTTTTCTTAGGGGGTGTTCATGAAAACATGCTGCGGAAAGTTATATCTTTCTGCAAAGCGGAAAATTATCTCGTTACATGAATACCCTTATTGATTGTACATTAATCACACAAAATTAAGTTCTTAACTGTCAAAAATCTAAAGGTCGCAGTGCACTTGTACTCCAAAAAAATTTCTCATTGAAACTGTCAAACACCAAAATTCAAACAAATATTGTTGGAGTATTTTTAAGAATAAAGTTAATTTAAAATATTTAAAAAAAGCAGGTCCTGCAAATACATATGAATTAGTCGTTCACTTTGCTGACGTACTAGCGGTTTCTTACGCTCACGAAAAATTTATGAAAAGCTAATATGTACAAGAAAATTGTAGTTCCACACTTGCCGACAACATGAACACAGTAACATGTTGTTATCATAAGGTCTAGATTCTATATGAGTCGTTGGCCACTAATTTGTTTATTTAATTACAAATACGTAGGCACTATATGGGAACTTATGCATTCGTAAACAAATCGAACTCGAGATTTTGATGAAACTTGACAGTACAATGACAGTGAAGCCGATAACAGACGGCATCGCAATTCTGAAGTAATAAGTTTAATTTTTAAGCTATTTCAGCTTTAATTATTAAGTTGTTTTAGCGACGGAGTAAAGTTACTTAGACTTTACAACGACGGTGTAAAGCCGTTGTAGTATCTAAATGTCATTTTGATATGATATTGTGTGAAATTTACAAAAAATATTTTTCTTCCTTTTTGTTACTTAGACATAATGGATAGTTATTTTGCATTTATAAATGATTTACATTTTTTAAACGCTCAACCTGAAAAGGAGAAGGCCAAAGCAAAATCCTTTTTTTTTCGATTTTCGAAAAAAATATGAAGAAATTAATAACTATAGCTCGGCCTTTCCTAAGCAATGATATAAGGGGAGGGAATATCCCAATTGATTTGCAAGTGATGCGGTATTGAATAATAATGAAAATCAGCTGGGGTTTATTTACGTTTATAAAAACCAAAGTTTTAAATTGGTGATTTTTTTTATAATATATTTGACATATAGATGGCGTAGCTAAAACGGCTAAGAAAATATTTTGTAAATAAGGATTTGTTTGAAGTGGCGTGAGTCCTAAGTATGTGCTTTGTCTCAGTTTAACTATTCCGAGGTTGGAGGGAGTATTATTGAAATCTAATAAATAAGGCTGTTTTATTGTAACACTAGGTTAAAAACATGATTGCGCGATCGATTTTACCATCATACATGCATACATAATGGGCGTTTTTCTTTTTTAGTTCAGAGTAGAACCTGAACTGTCAAACAAAAAATCGTGTATCTTTTTTAGCTCAGAGTGTATAACAGTTAAAATTTGTGTTTCTTTTTTCGTTGAGAGCGTGTTCAGAGATTGTTCAGAGCGCACTCTATGAGCTCGGTATAAAATAGCTGAGCAGACAGAGTTAAATGCTAAAATCATTCTGACAGACAGGAAAAAAACTCAAAAACTCGCGTGTGTTTATAAAATAATTCAGAGCTCTTAGAACACGCTCGCTGAATGAAAAAAGAAAAACGCCCAATGTACATACATACATACAGCCATGCCTAATATTATATTAAAGCTAAAATCATCTAACACCTTTTTATCTTTTTAGTATAGTAAGTATTTCACATGACGCATTAACATTTAAAAAAAATATCAAAAAAGGTTTGTTCGTTTAGTTTTTTTTTTCTTTTTTTAAGAAGTGTCAGTGTTTTATGTGATTTCAGCTTCTGTTAAGTAACAGAAATATATTTAGGGCGAAACTAGTTGAATCTTCCCTGACCCATTAAAATAAAAAAAAGGAAGATGAACTGAACTCAATAAAAATTGTAATGAAGCTTGCTGCAATTGATGAGTCCAAGCTAGATCGCCGGAACAAACCGCCAGTTTTTGTAGTCCAAAGGCCAATTAATGCTAGTTTTTGAAAATGATTGTATGCCATTACTTAATATTATCAAGGAGCTGCTACAATCAAAATTTCATCGAAATCCGATCACCTGTTAGTGAAAAGTTACTTCGTATCAATATCTTAACTGAAAATCCTGTTTGACAAAAAAATGATTACAGCACAAAAATTACTAAAAACCACAACAGCGCAACATAACTTTCCATTGCTAACTTAACTTTAGTTGGTTTTTCAGTTTCGAAAGACAAAATTTTTTTCGTGCGATCTTATAATAAAAAAAATATTTTTTATTGCAAATGTATTTAATTTGAAAACTTTAACTATAAGTTGGACAAAAATATGAGTTTAATGAGCTACATATATAAAATATTTTCCAATAACTAGTGTCAAAAAAATAATCATCATTTTTAATTTATCCAGGTTTTATAACAAGTGTTATACTGTATTAGTCATACGATAAATTTGAGAAAAAAAAAACTGCCAAAACAAATACAGAATATATCTCCACTGATTCGATACCTAAAATTCTCGTTATCAGATGACGTTGAGATTAACTATTAACCTATTAAGGGTAGGTCTACCCCAGAAGCAAACTCAAATCTCATATAAAAACGTGTACATGTATTGGTGTACAAATATGGCTCTCTTAGTTAAGAATTTTTGTGTTAAGAAAATAAATTTACCTCGTCTCGTCTCTTCAGGATACCTCTTTTTTCGCATCACGCTTCATGCATAGAGATAGAGAAAGATAGAATATCAAAAAAAAAAAATTACAGAAAACGGGAACAAGGCACGAGTGGCAAGCTGGCAAGCCGCACAGGCAGCGCACAAGCATTTGATTTTGAATTGACTCGGATTGCGCAAAAGATAAATGAAAGTTTTTTTTTCCTTTTGTATTATGGGTAGACAAAATAATTTTTCGTGAATCGTGATTGTTTGAGGTTTAGAAAAGGGAAATTGAGTATTTTGCATTCAGCGCGCACAATTAGACATAATAATAGACAGTTTGTTTTCTGTTTTATTTTTGGTTGCAGGTGAATTGAAACTTTTCGCATTTAGGTAGATAGAGTTTTTATTCTTTGCGTATGTATACAAGGTTAATCTGTTGGTTCTAGGACTTTTACTTTTAAGGATATTTTAAAAAATAAAGAAAAGGGAGCACAGATTTAGACATTAGGAACGCAAGGAATTTGCTCTGATATTTATAATTTATTTTTAATGTAGACAATTAATTTTAGGAAACAGTTCACAATTCAAAAATTGCTCAACTAAAAAAATTATTAAATTTCCTAACCTTACCTTACCTTTATACACTTTCAAAAATAATAATGGTAACTATGTACCTATACCTATAAAAATGTTCTTTTGAGTCTTTTCAAAGGGATGTAACTCTGCGAAAAGTGATCGTATTGGGATGAAACCAAAAGCGTTTTAAATATTTCTTTTTCTTGTTTCAGAGTTTCTAAAAATGAGAAATATCCATAGTCAAACATTTTCAATTTTTATTTTTTTAAAGGGCTTCATTGTCTGGAGGTTATTTATGATTCAATAAAATTAATAAGTGCAAAAAAATATAGCCTCAGATTAAAAAGTGGTTCCGTCTTTGACCACTAATTTACATGTAAAAATTGACAACATAAGAGGTAAATTGGGCAGTTTTGAAAACATGAATAAATTTGTTATAGATAATGGATTCTTTGAAACAATTTATGGAGATACATAATTGATTTTTTACAATTGACCGTTCATTTAATAAAAGTGGAAAAGTGTTTTTAAACAAACAGATTATCAATTTTGAAATTGGTTGATCAAACCGTTTGTTTATTATCTATTGTTCCTGAATATTATGTACCTAATCATCAAAATAAAAACAATGATAACAATTTTCATAGTTTTGCATTTGTTACATATCTTAGACTTGAAGTCCCTATCAGCGTTACCATTTCCGGAAAAAATCGAAGGAGATTTGAAGAAAAAAGTGATGTAAATTGGGAAAAATCGAAGTAGATTTTAAAATGACTTTTAATTTACTTTTAGAAAAATTTGAACTGGGAATTTTCATAAGTTGACATAACAACACAAAAGAATAATGATTCCGTCTATCTGCAACTCTGTACCTCAATCTGCAGCCACTTTAGCTCGGTTCCTTCCATACAGCCATTATGAAATATTATAATTATTTTGAAAATGGCTCTAATGCTTTTTTTTTTAAATTATGTATAGATAACTGTACCAACAATGCAGTCCACACTTTGGTAAAAAATAAATGTTATTATCGGTATCTGTCATAGAACCTTCTTTTTATTTTCTACGTTTTCATTTGCGACTCTTCCGATTTCGATCATAATTTTTACATCGCAGATTCTTTGATTTTGAAATAATATTGTTTACGACAAATGTTTTCCTTAAATGTATCTATACTTTTAAATACTTAAAATTATCAATACATTTTAAAGAAAATTGTGTATAAATATTTAATTTAATTTAATTAATAAAACATTCTTTTATAAAAAATGACATTAAAATTACTATATTTAAATATAGTTTAATTTAAAATTAAAAACACATATGCAAGCGAAATTTTCATAGGATTCGTGTACACATCAGTGTGTTGAGTTCCTATGATTTTAAACTTACTTATTTGTGTATTTTGATTGTGTTGAGATTCTTTTTTTTTTTGTAATTCGATGAATCTCTTCTTCGTTGGATTAGAAATTACCTTTCGGACCGTTTACTAAAAGTAGTTTTGGACGGTTTCAAATCTGATATCCACAAAATAAATGCTGGTGTGTAGGTGTGCCCCAGGGGTCCGTTTTGTCTCCGACAGTTTCTGTCTATAACTGTTGCTCCGCTTAATTATTTTGCTGACGATAGTAACCTCAGCTTTTCATATTCGTTTTTAGATTCACATCCTTGTCCTCGGATGTGGACTACCAATGGCAGCGTATGATAAGCTCATTAAATTATGATCTTCGAAAACTCAATGCTGTTTGGCACTTGCATCGAGGAGACTAAACAGCTTCTAGGTATGTGCATCAGAGACCATCATTTGTGAAGTGTTAACATGTTTGACGTAACCAAAAACGCCGCTAAGTGTTTAAATTTTCTCCGCCGATGCAAGAAGTTTTTTACCCCTACTAATCTGGCTGTAATCTATAAGACCTATATTCGTCCAAAGCTCGAGTGTAATTCCCACTAGGTAGGTGCTCTAAAAACCCTCTTAAGCACAGAATTCAAAAGAGAGCTCTAAAAATGAAAGGCGACCGTTGTCTAACTGAAACATTTGAATCTCTCGAGCACCGCCGCAATTTTCATAAACAGCGCTCTAGTGAAGTAGCCAGTTGCGTTCTCCCCCTCAAACAATTCAACCGTAATACCCGTACTTCTAGGACTGCTCATCATTTTACCCTTGGGCCCAATTTCGGACGTACTGTCAAGTACAGTGATTCCTTTTTTAGCCGCACTACACGAATCTGGAATGCATTACCCGGCTCAATATTTCTCACTCATTGTAATGTGCAGACATTAAAAACCAATATGTATCGGTATTTCCTTTCTCATCCTATCCTACTTTCCTAATTTCTTGCACTGTGTTTAACATTTTAATGGTATTCATAACCCCTTGAGTGCGCGTTTAATATAAAAAAAATACTATCTAGTGAAATAGAGAAAAAGAAGTAGATTTGGACTTTTTTTTGTAAAATTGAAGTAGGTTAAAACAGAGATTTTTAAAATGCGGTAGATTTCAGTATTTTGCTGATGGTGCGAAATAAGAAGTAGATTTTAAATATTTGGAAAAAAAGTAGATCTACTATAATTGAAGTAAAATGGTGCCACTGGTTCCCATTAGCTGAAACAATTTTTGAAGAAAAAGTTTGTCAATTTTATTTCCAATAACATCATTTTATTTTAATTTTACTTTGTATACTACTATACTAATTTTAAGCTTCTAT
This sequence comes from Philhelius festivus, assembly GCA_963931855.1. Lineage (NCBI taxonomy): Eukaryota > Metazoa > Arthropoda > Insecta > Diptera > Syrphidae > Philhelius > Philhelius festivus. The sequence continues at coordinate 179,407,180 of OZ007556.1, forward strand.
TTTATTAAGCAAAAACTAAAAATGCATTTTATATAAAAACTGATCTCATTCAAAGAACAAAAAACCAATTTCATTAAGTAATTTCGAAATTATTCACAATTTGTCAACTACCAACGTAACAATTGGTGGTCGTAAGTAAAACGTGTTAGAAAAAAATGTTGATGGGCAGATATGTACAAATAACCGGCTAAGCTTTAATAAAAACGAACTTAATATTGGTTTTTCAAATATGTCAAAATCTTCATCGAAAAAAAAACAAAAAATGTGCTCTTATTTTTATATCATTTTTTAATTTTGACACCAACAACATTATTGGAAAACTAATACTTGTCTTTTTTTTTTACAAATTAAAAACTAAGTGATAAATGAATATATGAACATACATATGTTATGTATATTATATAAAGGTCGTTCTTATTAGAACTGGGCCAGACTTGCCTATTGTCCTTTGTTAAAAATTATCTCATTTCGAAATTTTCAACGAAATTACATTATGGGGCCTAATGAAAACGAAGTAGGTATTACATATGTATGTATTTTCTATTTGCTTACTTTTTATCGATTTTTTTTTGCTTGGGTTTTTTGTTTCCTTTGTTTGTTTTTGGAAGCATTATACCTTTGTACAAAATAGATTTGCACAATAAAAACACAACAGAAAATAACAGTAACGAGAGTATTATCTATCACCATGACATATTGAAATAAAGGAGACAACAAAAAAAAAATAAAAGAAGCGCACTTCCCATATTCTTTCTACATACTTTGACATACCCCCCAATTTCACCATTCTTCTACCAGTGGAATACGTCCCCACCGAAAACAAAATGTGATCGAATTTTCCTTCTGAACTTATTTATATAAATATGTACATAGGTATTTAGATTAATAGATACTTGCATACATAATATTTTGGCGCCATCCACTTGCCATATCCCTGGGTTGTTGCGTATTCGCTTACAGTGAAATGCAATTTCATCATCTAATATGTTTTTGATACATCCATTACCTACCTACGCAAAATTAAATCAAAACAATCAAACAATACCAAATCAAATCATGGCGTTGCACCTCTACATTACCTATGAACCTACCTATCGGAAAAAAAACAACACAAAATCTATTGTATATATTTATATGCATATGTATGTATCTTATTCTATACACAACATCGCAAATTTCATTTTTTACATCATCTACACACCCTTTGAAAAAAAAAAAATGAAGATCACTATGCATCGCAATTTATTACTATGTGAGTACCTAAAATGGATTTCCATAGAAGAAACAAAAAAAAAAAAACAGTAGAAGTGATGATAGATCGCAAATAAAAAAATAGATACAAAAAAACTAAATTTATGACAGCGAATTTGTGATATACCTACTTATATTCTTTTTTATACATGCACAAAGAACATTTTTCCACTCTACGTCCGACAATGTGGAATGGTCATTGCATCATATACCTACTAAAAACAATCATTTCTAACACGTTTTTTTTTTATTTTTTCTGTTCTTGTAATACGAGATGCAAGATGACAAGTCATAAACAAGAATAAAAAACTAAATGAGCCCAGACAAAAAAAAAAGAATCAAGAGAGCGGATGGGCGGACAAAATTCTTTGGCACAGAGAACACGAAACCTTCTCTTTCAAAGCGCTGATATTGCAGCGGCATTCTTGTGAACTGAAAACTTACTTGTGTGCGTGTGCAAAGGAACTTTTTGTTAAAAAATGCAAAACAAACCTCTTTTTTAAAAATAAAATTAAATAAATATTGAGTGAAAAAAGTATTTTGTATTTTTGAATTTAGTAAATAAAATATCAAACAAAAATAAAAAAAATATGTGAGAACTGTATTATCAATACTTTTCTTGCAAATGCATTATAAATACTGTCATATTGAATTACATTTTTATGAACCTTAGATGAGTTTTATTAAATTTTTAAGACCGATACGCTGTTCAGGGAATATAAATCTTTCATTTAAAAATTATTTCCAAAAATTAAAAAATATAACTCTCAATTTCCCAGGGTAGAGAACAAAATATTTGTAAAAAAATGTATATTTTTTGACTTTTGTTAGTAAAAAGTTACTGTAAAAATAAAAACAAAAATAAAAAAAATATTAACGTAATTGCACATACTTGTTGGCTTTGTATAAGAGTGAATTTTACTTCGTTATCTTTTATACTTATGAAGTTTTATCCAGTAGAGCATTCATACCACTATGCAAATTTCCTTCGTTTTTCATAGTTTTGTATATTTTTTTTTTGAATAAATAATATAACAAAATAAAAAAAGAAGACCGATACATGATTTGAGAATATGTTGTTTCTATAAAAAAAATATAAAAAAAATAAAAAAGTAATATTTTCGGAATTTCCCTATCATTTGAATAAGGACCTTACTAAAATGTATGATTTTTCCACTTGTGTGGCAGTTTCTGGGCACACAATTTTTTTATATTTTTTTCAAAACTGCAAAAGTATTTTGATTAACATTTTTCTAATCGATGACCGTTTATTTCATTGAAATATTCGTAAAATTGTGAAAGTTATACAGCTTAGCACAAAAGCCTAACCTATTTTTTCAAGGGACACCTACCCTTAACTTTTCCTTAAAGTTGAATTCATTAGCTTAATTCAAACCTTAAATTGATTCTCAAAAAACATTTGATGGTCCCGAACATCTTAATCTGTTGATGAATTTTTTTTGTTTGTTACATATGGCAATCGCTCTCGAAATGTGTGATTTAAAACAAAACATGTTTAATTAAAATTTGTTGGCATAATTAGCCTATTTTAACCTTATGTTAACTGACTATGGATTTGATTTTAAAACTTATACAAATAAACATGTTTAATAGCTAAGATTCACACAAAATTCAGTTAACTGTGACGTGTGAAAGTGCATTAATTATATAGTGGATCTTAATAGATACACACGCAAATATTTCCACAGATTTTGGGAAGCTATAGAGAATGGCAAAAGGTATACCATATACCTTTTAATACGATATATTCGAATAACTTTGTTGTCAAGAGAATCATTTTAAATACGTGTGTATCTACATGCTTTTATCAAAAATATAATACACAATTCAACCTACGTGTTGCAAGTGAAAATACAACAAAAAAAGTTAAAATAATTAATATTCTTTCAAGAGCCTCAAAGTAAATACTATAAATAATGTTCAAAATAGTATATAATATATATCTCTCGACTCCCACTATCTTCATATCTTTATTCCTCCATATCAAAAGCTTAAATCAAGAATTAAGTAACTGTAGTGAATAAAGTTGCATGTGATTCTCATTAGCTATTTAGATTAAAAGAAAAAAAAAGGTTTACTTTGCACTTGTGAGTACCAATATACCGCTATACTGTCAATATTAACCGCCAGTGGCAGCAACAACCAGCAGAAAACGGTAGAGAAACATGCTTAAACTTCAACCGCCAGATTAGAAAGAGACTTGGGGGAAAAAGGCAATGGCAACAGTAGCAATAATTGTCACCACATCAAGCGAATGTTGGTAACAATACTTTCTTCCGTTAGTAGTAAGTTTAGTTTGTTCCGCTGAGATTGAGCAGTTGGTCGGTCCTATATTCCTCGCGCGATTTCATTTCAATTTAATTTTCCATTAACATGGTTTGATGATTCGAGGTTGTTTTTTTTTTTTTTTTTTTTTTGATTTTTTACACCTAACTGCCTGTTTTCTTTTGATTGTTAACTGTGTGTTCTTTCGTGACGTTCTACCATAATTACTAAGTCAATACCGGAAATAATAACATATGAACATATACATATACGCGAAGCGCACATTATTGTGACTTTTAATTTGAAAGTACACACATAATTTATTATAAGACGCAAATAAAAGTATCCTGCCATCCTGATGCACTTTTGTGATAGGACGCAGTAGTTTTATTTTGTTCATGGCAATTTTCATTATTTTTTGTGTGGTATATTCGTTAAATCATCCCCTTTTAATATTTATTGGAGTACATGTCACCGGATATCCTGAAAGCACGAAAGCCTAATTGTGTGAATAAAGTGGCATTACGGTTTGGCTTTAAATTGCTGACAAGTTCAGTAATTTGATACTAGCAATTGTTGTTGACTTGAGACTGAAGGATAACATTTAATTTTATGGTACAGTTCACAATAGTTGATACTAAATCAAATGCAGTGAAAATAAATATAACGCCCCATGAAGAAAATAAATTGAAATTTTCAAATCATGAAACATGAACTTACGATAACTTCGTCTCTTTTATACGTGATTGACAGCAACTTTTTTTTAACTTTAGTCATGATTGTATTTTCGGAACACGCATCTAAATTTTTTGTTTCGTATTTGGTTCTATACTGTAGAGAAGAACATACTTAGATGTGAATGTTTATAACCAGCTGAGTATGAGTAATAAATGTGCATGCCAATGAATTATAAATAGAAAAAATGTTTTGAATTTAAATGTTTGTTAATTTATAACAGCGTGATATGAAACAAAAACAGATTTTTCAAAAAAAAAAAAAAAAATGCAAAGCAAATACTCAAATTTACGTATTAACTTTTTTTAAATTCAGTTGAAATATTTTTTACATTAAAAAAACTGTTGCCTGGATATACGAGTACTTTGCACTTTTAATAAAATGTTGTGAATAATATAATGTTTCATTTGTGTTCTGTTCACAATAACAATTATTCACAATTATCAAAGAGATATAAGATTATGTTGTTGTCTTGCTTGCACCTTTTTAAAGTGTGTTCAATTCAATTTATTACGATCGTAAAATTTTGACAGTTTGGTCTTAATGATTAGTTTTTATTTTGACAGTTTTACTATTTTATAATCTATCAGTATTAATCGAAGTGTCAGGTAATTAACATTTTTAAACAGCACCTGTAACTATCGTTGGATCAGATATGTTTTCAAACTACGACACGTTTTTTAGCCATTTCTTTAATTATACTATAACTTTTTTGAGAAGTCACAACTAGAGAGTGAAATTCTACAAAACGTGTTAACTGCTCGTTCAAATTAAGTCTATGATTCATAACACCCAAACTTCATTATTAATTCCCTTATAAAAATCGAATTATGTATGTATAACATTTTATTCTGCACCAAGGTTATAAAATCGATCAAAATGTGACTTTTGCACAAAATTCATCCACTTAACATAGGTAATAAATTCAGTGATGTGTTTGAATAAAAAAAAATTTGATCACATAACACTTTAACAATAAAAACAACAAAATCTATAAAATGATAACATTAATGTAAATCAATGTGAAGATCATTTTAATAAAATACTAGTATCATTAGTTCTTAGCAAAGCAAATATATTTGTATTGATTGCTACTTTTTTTCTTAAGTGTTGAAATAGTAGTTTTTTTTTTAAAGTCCACTTCTGTTGTGTAATACAAGATTTTTTTAACACAATAACAATCAAACAATTGAGCTGCCACTTGTTATACATAAGTAGATTGTCTCTTTTAAGTGTCATGAGAAATAGGTATAGGACTGTTCCAATTACTATACATACTAAGGGAATATTTTCATTGCCCCTAAAACGCTTGTCAATTCTCAAAAAGATATTTGACATTTATCAACAAAATTAATCAATCGGTATATCCTTTATCAAACATCAATTTTTTGTTTGATAAACCGCATATGGTATCCATAGTTAGTGTCTTTGGTTAAAAGTTGTTGTTAAAAATTATGGCGCAAAATGTTAGTTGAATAAGTATGACGTTAAAGCTAAAACGACGATTAAGCAAATTTTAGCTGAATATAACAACATATTTTGTCTATCCTTTTTTTAAAGTTAAAATGATTGAAGGAAGCATTTATTTACATTTTGGAAATAAATCCCTTAATAATATCGACTTCAATTATCTTAACACAAACTTCTTCCTTAACTTATTTCACAAATTGGAAAAAATCATTTTCTTGTCGTGAGTTCTCCTTTCTTTTAATACAATCAAGGCAAAATTTCAAAGCCTTATACATGTTTGTCAATTGTCGCGCAAATGTAAAGTTTCACCAAACAAAACTAAGTGAATTGAATTCACCGTAAAACGCTATGTATTCGAAATGTAGAACAAGAATTTCCATCTCCGAAAACTCAATTTACATTGATCATTTCGAGGGAATTCAGAACACCGATATTTCACATTCGGAATGAACAAATCACAAAAGTCATTTTATGCGGATTGCAGAACATCAAAATTTACTTTTGTTCCTCTAATTCACAATAAGTGCAATGCACATTTACAAACATCAAAACAGTTCTGTTAGTTTAGTTTTTTATATGAACTGCCATTACTTTAGGTGTGTTTAGAAGCAATTTATTAATAAAATAGCCTTAGCAAGATACTAGTTAGAAAATGTTTAAAATTAAGAAAGATTTAGTAATCTACTAAAAAATTTGCAAATTGTTAAGTTGTATCATTTAATATTCAGCTGTTTATATCTATTCACAATCGCTTATATGTGTCTTCGATATTGACATTAATAGTCAAATTTATCAATTGACAACCAAGATACCAAAAATGACATCTGACAACTGAAATAAGTTTATTCTTTTAATGACCTGCAGAATATCAGTTTCTGTACACAAAAGTGCTCAACATCAAATTATCCTCTTTGTTTGTTTCGTTCCTGTAACTCAATTTAAAATATGACCTCAGCTAATTTAAAGTTATTTTTTTTATTCTGTTTAATTTGGAAAACGTTCATGTTGCATGTCAGGAATATGTTTGCTTTTGTTCGTTTAAACCCTTTCCAACAAAGCTTTTGTTTATTTAAGTGTCATACTGAGTTACAAAAAAAAATGCAAAAAAAAAAGAAACTGCCAAACCCATTAATTCCACGAAGGGTTTCCTTATTAGTCATTGTCCTTGTCAGCAAAGAGCAAATACATCAACAAAATAAGTCACGTCAACCGTAAAGCATTTAAGTAAAATAGCATTATATGGTTGTTTATGTTGGTGCATATCAAAAATTCGACCAGGGCATTAGTTTGCTCATATTTTAGCTTGAATTGTTCCTCTGCATTCAATATTTAGATTATTTTATGAAACACCTTTTAAATCATATTCTTATAAAGAATAAACAACACTCATGGTAGTTTTGAAATCCTGCAACAAATTTTTGCTCTCGAAACTTCCTTCTCTTTTATAAGAACACACCCCATATTTATTTATTTTCTATCTTTTTTTTTTTAAATAAAGTCTGCAACATTATCAACAAAATTTTTGTTATTGTGTACCTAGACTTAACTGTATTTCGAGACTATTCCCGAAGGACCAAAAACCTAACGAAATTAATTTCTATGCGCGTGTCTGCTCAAATTTGTATAAAGTTCCCCTCTGTCTTCTGTTACCCTGCTGGGTTCCACCCTGTTGACTAAATTCTAAGATTATCTTGTGCTGAAAATCTTTTCTCTTTCTACCAGAAAAATAAAAAAAAATCTAGAGCTACCACGACCATGTTGATAATTATGATGATTCCGCAGACAAAAAGAGAATAACAAATTTGCTTGGAGAATATAATAATATCCTTGTGGTGTGCACAATGCCATAATGTTAAAGGAACGATCGCGGTAGGAATGGTGAAGTGAAAGAAAAAGAATTTCAACATGTCTAAGGGTTGGAATAGGGGGGTGGAAAAAGTTTTTTTTTATCTTAGGGGTGAAAATATGGGTGTGTGCACGTTTCAATTGTATGTATGTGCTATTTTCAAAAGTGCCGCATACGGCACACTCAACTGATTCAACTGTACCATTACTCTTGTTATTATTTCATTTATGCTCTCATGTCATTATAGGGAAAGCTTACATCCTATCTTTGTTTTGAAACAAAAAGCATTTTAGTGTTTTTAAAGGAATTATTCAGAATAAACAATGAATTAAGTTGCGAACATATGGATTTCATTTGAACAACAACTGACGTTTTATTGTAGCGTTTTGTATTGGTTTCAGTTATTCACAGCCCAAAAAGATTTCGATAAGTCCCTTACTGTTAAAGCCCAACTATAATACGCATAAGCTCTTATCAATGACCATTATTACTACGTTTATATGCAGTATCGAAAGATCGAGTTGGATTAGGGTCAGATTTTCGACCCAGGTTATTCGTCATTTGAGTTAAGAGCTCGGTTTAGAGTTCAGTTGAAATGGTTTTGTACGATTCTAAAACAATTTGTCAAACCAACTCCTCGTCCCAGGTTTTTCATCTCACATTTCCATTCGACACCGATGAGCCAGTGGGATCGAGTCGAACGAAGCTCATTTCAACTAAATACAGGTATACAAAGGGTCAAGCTCGCTTCAACACCTCATATAAACGTATAAAATGACGTCTAGCTACGATTCGTCAAGTTTCGTTCAAAATAATACTACGTTTTCACCAAGAGTAAATCCGCTAGAGGTTTAAAATAAATCTTGAAGTGTTTTCACCAAAGAAACGATTTATTTGATGTTTTCACTCTGTCTTGTGATTCAATTGTCAATTTGGACAAGAGAAAAAAAATTGCAATTGGATAGTGAACAGGAAAAAAACAGATATTTCTATTTTGTGTTGATTGTCAATGAACAAAGTTTGTTTACATAGGTGCTTTCTACAAAATAAAGTTTGTTTGTTTTGCAAATCTTCTGATTGCGATAAGATTTGAAGGAGATTTATTTTAAATCTTCATTTGAGGTGATTTATATTTGTATGGTAAATCTACGAGATTTAAAGGAGATTTATGGTAAATCCACTTAAATCCCGGATTTTTCTTTTGCTCGAAACATTTGACTAATGTAGAAAAAATACATAGAAGAGCAGAGAACTGAGCTGTCAAAACAAGATCTGTGTTTCTTTTTTAGCTCAGACCAATCGGAGCCTTCAGATTGTGGTTCTTTTTTCAATCAGCTCGAAGCGCGCTCTATGAGCTCAGAATAAAATGACCCAACAGATGGAGTAAAAACTGACATCCGTTTTTTTCGTGTGATTTGACAGAAACAGACGGCGAAAAGAAAAAAACAAACAAACAAATATAAATGCTCTGCTCATAGTAAACAAACAAAGAGTTCAAAGCATTCACTGCTGCATTCAAATTGGATGTGTAATATTTTTGTTGTATAGTTAGATGGCGCATTTTAACACGTATGTACAAGAGGGCGAATGCTTTTAAATGTTTTATGTTCCATTAAGTCAATCATGGCTATAAGCGAACATTTTGGAATCATAAACAAATTTTCGTTGGCTTTTTGACATAAATCATTTTTAAGTTGCTATTAACGTTCAAACCAATGAGTTGTATTCTAAGATAGGTACCTTAGTTGAAAACTAACTGTTCATGGTTTAAACTTTCAAAAAGAAAATACCTATGAGTTTCTTATCTAACCGACTCCGGTATAAAAAACTTTGCACTTATTGTTAATAATGGTTCTTTTAATGTGTGGTCTGAGATAGTCTTAGTATCCAAACAAATCAGCTATTAAAATAAAACGAACCTTTATCTCGGACAAATATCAAGTATAAAGATGAGACATGGGTAACCTTATGATTATATGCAAATCCTAAAGTTATACTATGCCCACTTCAAAGCTTAACCTGATTTATTAGAAATGTATCTAATCCAAAATGTTCTTTAATAAACCATAGGGTACCATATTTGCTTGAGTATGACGAGATATTATACAGCTTTGCTATATGTTCCACTTTGTTTCTTGTGTACAAATCCTTTCCACCCCTAAAGTACCTTCTATAACTCAGGACGTATTCATTAAAACGTGAGTACGCAACACTCTCATCGTTTTTCGCTCTCTTGTCGACAATTTAATGTCCAGCACTCCTTGCTTCCGTGCCTTTTTGTATTGTATACCTTCTATGTAGATATATTTGTTGTATATTTCTGCATCAACTCTCGATACATGATCATAGAGTTTTTGAAGGTATACATCAGGATTCAGGAATGAGAGTACAACACACATAAAACTGTACACCGGACTCTAAGAAGAATTCACTAACGGCAGCGCGGCGCGAAACAGGACTTTATTTAACTTCTCGAAATGATGGTAGTTTAGTTCCTTTCATTTTCCCGATTGTGTTCGTTTGTTGTTGGCAGCGCGCTCGTCGCAAAATCCGAAGAGAAAGAAGAAAAAAAAATTGGGCGCGGCGACCTTCAGGAAGAAAAAAATATATTTAAACCAAAAAAAAAACGAATGCTCTAGAAAATACATTTTTTTAAACTAAATTTTCTACAATAACCCATGTCGTGAAATTGATTTAAAAAACAAAATATTAATAAATTGTCCTGTATTTGCCAAAAAACAAAACGAAGAAAAATTTTATACCATAGTATACATAAAATAAAATACAAATTATATAGCAATAGCAACACAAAAATATTAAAACCAAAAAACTTTTAAAGTTTTTTTCAAAAGGATTTTCAAAAAGGAAACAAAATTTAAACGCCAAAGATATTAATAATATATTCTACCTTCTTATAGAATTTAAGGATACAAATCAAAACACAACGCACAAATCAAAAAAAAAAAAGAAATAAACTGATCTAATATATACATACTCTGTCTCTCTACATACATAAAACAAAAATATATATAAAATTAAAACTTTATGTGAAAAAATATCTATTACAAAAATTAATCTTGTCCATATCCATCGAACAAAAGGATACATCGCGAGTGAAATTTTTTTTATTCAACACACAGACTAACAAAATACTCCACCCACCCAAATCCACATTTTTATAACAAAAACTCATAAAATTTAAATTTCTTATAAGAAAAAACAAAAATTAATTAAAAATTGCCATGAAAAATATAATTCTACTGCTTTTTGTGTGATTTTACTCAGCTCATAAATATTTATATATTTATTATACAAAAATAGTAAAAACCATTTTGTTTTAATTTATCGTGAACCTAAACAACTAACCAATAAATTATTCCATAAACAAAATTAGTATAGTAAGAGTAAAGTCCTTGTGATTGTTAATTTTACCTGTATAAACGATAACTTTTACATATTTATCTAATCTTTATCTTAAACTAAAAAAAAAAAACAAACAATTTTTTGCTTAGTAAAAAGAAAAGAAAACAAATATTTTTTACATATACAAGACTAAAAACCAAATACAAAAAATCGTGTGTGTTGTGTGACCAAAAATTGAAAACTTTTCTTAGAATTTGTAATTTTTAATTAAATACTAGTTTTACTATAAAATAAATTAAAATGGGCGGGTGCGCATCAAAAGATAAAAAGGACGAAGTTGTCACAGATGCCGCCACCGGGGCTGATGCCGGAGACGCCACAACCGATGGGTGTGTATCTTGCTTGCTCTCTGTTTTCTCTACTCTCTCTCTCTTTGTGTTTCCATAAAAATGTGTACTTCTTTGAAAAAACAAAGCCTAAGCATAAAATAATTTCTTTTTTAAGTCTAGGCTCAGATTTTAGAAAAAAATTTAAAAAATTCTGAATAAACGTTTTAAAATCTCGTGATTGTAATTAGTGTCTATGTATATGACTCAAGGGAGAGTCGCACCCTCATGTCGCGTCCTTTTATGTTTTATTTTCCTCCCCTTAGCCAGAGGGTGGCACGGTACTAGGAGGGTGAATTTCAATGAACCCACTTTCAGGGGAAAGCGGAATTTTTAAAGCAACAATCATTTTTCGAGTTTTGGCAAAGTTTTCTCTTCAATTCAGCAATAGTCCTCTTTTGTATTTTCTCTTTGATGTTTAGATACCTACCTAATTGTTGACAACGTGCGCGATTTCTCGTAAACGATAAACCGTACTCAATATTGTTTGTACTTTGTGCTGAATTTCTTGTCGACCCTTGCGTTATATTGAATATTATTTTTTTTTAATGCAAACAAGGAAGAAAATTAAATTAGGGGTTGATGCGCGCATCAAAAACTTATAAGAGAGATAAAAATGGGTGTGGGTTACTTTCAAACACGCGCCTTTCTCGTGTTTCCTTTGTTCATAATGGGAGAGTTTTTTTTACAGCCAACTTTATTTGTTGAATATGTTTGTTCAAAGTCGATCCAAAAATTTCCTAGTTGTTGAATAGAATTAAAAAAAAAAAAGATTGTTTATATTTGTTTGGTTTTCGGAGCTCCTACTAAATTACTTTACTACTCAATGATTTAATATCACATACTAAGGTATCCTTGGCGCCATCATTGGTGAAAAAGCAACCACACCTATCAATGCATATTGACAATATTGTTAGGGAATCCTATATGGAATAATTCCGAAAATTTTACTACGCGTCACAAACATTGATGAGCATACAAACGATCGAAGATATTTGAATCTTACAAATAATATTGACAAGTAGTATATATAGTGTGTGGGGTCCTTAAGAAAACTTGGCATAGAAAAGTGTGTATTATCAATGTATGGAGATTTATGTTATTTCGCTGTCATGTCTTGTCTTTATTTCTAATATTAAATTCACAAATAATGGGGGCTATCGTGAATAAAATTTCCCTCGGAATATTTTCCAATTTTCAAAATTGTCAACTTAAATAATGTCGAAAGTTTTCCTTGAAATTTATTGATATGGGGAATTAAGTTTTATGGGGACTTTGGCTCCCATTTCAAAAGGCCAGCCGCCAGCTTACAATGACCAATGCAGAAGTATTGTCGTTTTCAATTTTCAAAGATGGGAAGAATTGCGAGAGAAATTTTAAATCTCTTGAAAAAGTAAATTTGTGAAATTTCCGGAGCAATTATGTTAATTTTTTTGAAAACTTAGACCCCTTCCAAATGAAGGAACCGAGTTTGTAGAAATTTTTAGTTTTATAAGCGAGGAGGCTACGATGTAAGGGGAGTAAAATATTAATGTGACATTCGTATTCGAACTTATGTGGTTTTCCGTTGGTAAAATAAATTTATTTATTTTCTATTTATATCTGTCAAAATGACGATTTCGGCAATTTTTGCATTTTATTGCGCAAAAAATTATTTGATTTATATTATTTCGATTTAAAATCAATTTGCAAATATAAATTTTTTGGCGGTTGGACTCCTCCGTTTACTTATATAAAAACAATTTTGAGCTGTCACTTTGCAAATATGGTTTAAGGTTTGTTTAATTTATTTCAATAATGAAAATTTTGGCCTAGTATAAAATGAAACCAGTTTAAAATGATTCGATTTGGGCAAGCTCACATCTCTCTACTTTAATTAAATTAAAGTTAAAGATTTTTTTGAAATAATGAGGCAGACACAAAATTATATCAATGAAACGACAAAAATAAATCAATATGAAATCGCATTTCATTTGCCCCGAAAAAAACTTCAATTTTTAATTAAAATCTGTATTTGCCAATGGAAAACCCAATTAGTGTAGTTCAACAAAGAGAATTTGAAAGAAAACAACGTAAAATCTCTTAGGATTTAGTTTCCTCGTGTGAATGGGAATTAGAAATCAAGATGACATATTTTGTGATGCATTCACAATAATAGCTAAGTTAAGAATAGATTGACCTTAACTAGGTAAACACTATTTTCTTATAATATCTTAAAAAATGTCGTTAATTTTAAAAAGATAATTTCGAACTATCGAGATAAGTTAAACGTCAACAAATTAATTTAGAAAATAACTTGAAAAGAGCAAATTGCCAAACTTGATTCCGTTTAAAACATGAATTGAGCTTTCTAGAAATAGCCCTTGTTCTGTGGTAAAAATAAAATAAAAAGACATTTCATGGTTTGAGCGAATGCAGGTATTTCAGAAAAAAAAAAATAGTTAGAACAAGCATTCACTGTAATCATAACCTTTATCATAACCTAATGTCGTTTTCCATTGGTTTTTCTGAGTTCTTTACTTCTTTTCGAGAAAGGAGTTTAAAGTTTATTTTTCCGACCAATGTCAAAATTTTAAATATAAAAAAAAATGTTTATAACGCCGGCATTTTTAACTAAATAATTTTTTAAGGCAGAACTATAATAAGCTCTAACAAACTACTATAGTTAATGTCATAAATGAAGGAATGTATCTTTTCAGGATGTGTAATAGACAAGTCGCTCATAATGAACTTTAGTGAAAATGAGGTTCGGTTATGAATTACAACAATTTTAGCGTGCTATCAGTGATTAGTAGCTCTGTTAAATCTTTACTTCCACAATTATAATTTTAAAATTTTGATAACTTTTGAATATTCACTTAACTTTTAGACCAGTATTTTTATCAATTTTTGAATTCCAAAATTTAATGAAGTACGATATTTTCTTCAGTTCCAGTGCCATAGAAAATCCATGACCAATAATTTATTACAATTTCAGAATACAATCTTTTGCATAAATTGATTGAGATTAAGATCAAAAATTCAAATCAATCATGAGAAATATTTTAAGCTTTTGTCAGAAAAATGCATTTTATGTGATCAAACGCAACTTAATGATCAAGTAAACCTAAATTCAATATTAAGTTTTTCAACTAATTGATATATTTTTGTCTTTTTTTTTATTTGCAGAAACAAATCAGACACTATGGTTGACGCCGCTGTTCTACAAAAATTGGAAGATGGATTCGCCAAGTTGGCTGCATCTGATTCAAAGTCTCTGCTGAAGAAGTACTTGACCAAGGAGGTCTTCGATAATCTCAAGAACAAGAAGACCCCATCATTCGGCTCGACTTTGTTGGATGTTATCCAATCTGGTTTGGAGAACCACGATTCTGGTGTCGGTATCTATGCTCCCGATGCTGAAGCCTACTCAGTATTTTCTGAACTTTTCGACCCCATCATTGAGGACTACCATGGTGGATTCAAGAAGACAGACAAGCATCCACCTCGTGATTTTGGTGATGTGAGCACCTTCTCCAATGTCGATCCCAACAATGAATTTGTTGTGTCAACACGTGTCCGTTGCGGTCGCTCCCTGCAAGGTTACCCATTCAACCCATGCCTATCCGAGGCCCAATACAAGGAAATGGAAGAGAAGGTCTCGAGCACCTTGTCCGGTTTGGAGGGCGAATTGAAGGGTAAATTCTACCCATTGACAGGCATGGAGAAGGCCGTTCAACAGCAACTTATCGATGATCATTTCTTGTTCAAGGAGGGTGATCGTTTCTTGCAAGCCGCCAACGCATGCCGTTACTGGCCAACTGGTCGTGGTATCTACCACAATGACAACAAAACTTTCTTGGTCTGGTGCAATGAGGAAGATCATCTCCGCATCATCTCCATGCAAATGGGTGGTGATTTGGGTGAGGTCTACCGTCGCCTGGTGACAGCTGTCAACGACATCGAGAAGCGTATTCCATTCAGCCACGATGACCGTTTGGGTTTCTTGACCTTCTGCCCAACCAACTTGGGAACCACCATCCGTGCTTCCGTGCACATTAAGGTACCAAAATTGGCCGCCAACAAAGCTAAGTTGGAAGAAGTTGCCAGCAAGTACAACTTGCAAGTGCGCGGAACCCGTGGTGAGCACACCGAAGCCGAAGGTGGCATCTATGACATCTCAAACAAGCGTCGTATGGGTCTTACTGAATACCAAGCCGTTAAGGAAATGTACGATGGTATCACCGAGCTCATCAAATTGGAGAAGAGCTTGTAAAGAGGATATCCCTAGCATTTTTTTCCTATTCTTTACATTTTTAATTTATGTACTGTGAGTGATGGAAAACTAAACAAAAAACAAAACAGACAACAGCTAATGTGTGAAACCATCTAACATTTAAAACTAAAACAAAATATAAATTTTTAATTTTAAGCCTTAAGTTTATAAATAAAAATAAAAAAAAAACACTTTAAGAAAGAAATCTACAGATGCGCGATTTAAAAAATCAAATCAACAATCCACCAAAAAAAAGTATTTAAATAGCATCAGTTCCACTTGTGCTCCGGAAGCACCATCTAACTTAGGCCTGGTGGGATTGTCATTCAGAAACAACAGCATTGTGTAACAAATTTTAGAACACCCAGAAAATGATTGTTATGGAAAATTTAATAAAAGAAAATAAACGTGAAACGAAATAATACAATTTGTAAAGGGCTTTCTTATTTATTTCTTTTTTTTATAAATTATATACATAGGTATGTACATATATGTAGACATAAAATAATCTTCAGGAGATGATCGCAACAGAAACACGTAAGCATAAACACCAGGATATTTGTGATACAACGATTTAGTCGAGAACCATGGGCAAAAAATTTAATCTTACTATGTACTTTTATTGAAAAGGACCTTGTCAATATGGTTCTGATTTATTGTGATGACACGAATATAAGGTGAACATGTACATATATCCTGCAAGATTAAAATTCTTTATCATCAAAGCAAAGCTAGAAGATTGTGTCAGAATCATTATTACTATAATAGTCCAGTCATTCAAGACAGATTTTCGATCAAGGTGCCCATTGAACGTTGCGAACGTTTAGATAAAGTGGAGATGATTTAATAGGAGATTTCGATGTACACTGGTTTGAAAACTTGTATGTAATGTAAGTACATCACAATGGAAGAAGTAAATTGAGGAAGGCAAAGTATTACACATTCTATTAGTGCGGCTATAGAAAGAACCTCTATATTTGATAGTATCTACATCCGAGGTTAGATTCAAGGGTTAACTGATGAGCATACCTACGATACTATAAGAGTACGGCGGAATTGTTTGAGGGAGGAATGCAACTGACTATTTCATTTGACCATTGTTGATATAAAAAGCTATAAATTAATAGGGGTATTCCCGATTTGGTGCAACGAGCCTAATAAAAATGCGAAATTTTATTATTTTTTAGTAGACCGTGAACGCACTTTTTCTCACCTGTTTGCAACACTGAAGTAAATGTCAAAATGAATTTGACATTTGTTTTTTGTTTTGAAAATTTAATTTTTATAAGAATTGAAGTTTGTTCAAGTTTTGTTAACGATGCCAAAAAAAAAACAGAAAAAGAAAATATCACAGAATTTTTAATAGAATATGCTGCAGATAAAATTATGTGGATCAAAAGTATCAAATAAAATTCAGGCCGAAATTCATAAAAAAGCTACATACATAGATGCATGTATATTTTATTTTCAGAAAATGGGTTTTCCCTCCGAAGGCGCTTTTTTTTTCTTTTAGGTCCATTGAGCTGTCAAAAAAGCGACTGCAAATCTTACACCGTTGTATTTTACTGTTGCAATAGGTTTCGGGTATAGCTAAAGTGTGACGCCATTGCAAAATTGCACTCCGTATATTCTGTTGTTGAAGTGTTGTAAGATTTTACACTTCTGCATTTTTACAATGATACTAGACCTGTTGCATTAGATCGTGAATACCCCTAATGAAAGACAGGGTTTTCAGAAAAGAAAAACTTTCCAAAACGGATGTGTCTCTTATTAACTTTAGGACTCTGTTCAGAATTCTATCCAATTGGTTCAAATGTGTAAGATATGAGAGTTTTGTGTTTTCGAAGTATTAAATTCTACAACAATTTGTGCTCCTGTTCTTTATTTGGAGCTATTTCAAAGATTCAAAGATTAATATGGTAAGTTATAGTGTCAATTCAGTGTAAAGAAAAAAGAAAAGAAACATTTGGAAATCTACAAAAATAAGGAAAAGAGGGATGATCATACGTATAACACTTCTATCGCTATAGGTTTTCATGTAATACTACCTTATCACCAAGAGATAATCCTGGATTTAGGTGGATTTGATCAATTGTTCTATAGTTCGAACTGACCTACATATCCATATCGTGCTAAATTATCTCGATGAATTTCAATAGTTTGGCACAGATGAAACCTTTTTTCTCTCGCTTCAACTTTATAAGAAAAATTGAAACAGCATACGAGTATATATTCTGATATGTATATAAATCTCTTGCCTTAAATCTAGGATTATCTTTTGGTTATAACGTACATAGTATAAAACGCGGGAAACCCGGATAAACCTCAGAAACGAGATAATTTTATCTCAGGAGAAACAAGCTCTCAAAATTTTTATGGGAAAAATATTCTGCAAAGCTGAAAAAATTATCTAACGAATTGGATGCGGAAAGGGAAGAAATAAATCAGATAAACTAATGTCGTTTTTATTTGGCAATCCGGAATCTCTCTCCGATCCGGAATCCCAACTGAACACTTTTTTTGATTCTGAAGTTTTTTGTGATTGTATGTGTGAAACATCAAATGTGGACAATAATGAAAATCAAGAATAAATATATGTTAAAAGATATACACTTCGCACAATTAGCATACAAAAAATCACAGCTGTTGAGTTTGACGTTTAACTATATGAATGTGTGAGTGCTTCTGGTTTCGATTCTGATTTCAAATCCAGAAGCAAATTTCTCTTCTTTTCAGAATCAGAACTGTCATTTTTTCCCAAGTGAACAATTTCAGAAGAGTCCGGAAGGCTTCCGGATTGCCAAATGAAAACGACATAAGAAACTGTCTAACTGGATTAAAATATTTTTTTTTCTTTGAAAAATACTTGCTTTATTTTCTTCTAAGTAAGAAAAGAGAATCATTTTTTAAGCTAAAATACGAGTATTGAATGATATGCATTTTTGAGAACAACGAATTTGTATGAGTGTCGTTTAACGAACACCTGATTATTTCCCACATTTACGCAAGTATTTCTTGGGGGGTTTTTATGAAAATATGTGGCGGAAAGTCTTATCTTTCTGCAAAGCAAAAATTATCTTGTTGTATGAATACCCTTACTATATGATCCGTATCGTTTTATCTTGAAGACTAGATCTATATGCCTCATAAGGTGTGTTCGTTGAGCCATGAAAACACCCTGAGGTCTTTCTAAATCTTAGAGATACACATATGCAAATAGCATATAACAATGCCAGATCTATATGGATCATTGGCGATAATAATAATATGATTTCATTAAGAGGTAATCCTGGATTTAAGTGGATTTACCAAAAATCATCTTTAAATCTCAAAGATTTACCATACAAATTTAATTCGTTAAATAATCTTGATATATCTTCTTTAATTGGAACTGACCTACATATGTATATCCATATCGTGCTTAATTACCTCGATGATTTTTCATCGTTTGGTACAAATGAAACTTTCTTTCTCTCGCTTCCACTTTATAAAAAAAAATTGAAACACCATTAGCATTTGTGTAGGTGCTGTCAAAGTTCTTCCTGATCTTTTACAGCCTTATCGTTTTAGCTACGAAGTAAAGTTACTTCAACTTTACAACTACTCTAATCCTGAAAATCTTATTTATAAAAAATAAACGAGGAATAGAGGCGAAGTAAGCTAAAACTGGTTCATAGGAGGTTTAAAGCCGTTTTAGTATCTATTTGTCATTTTAAAATGACATCATAGAAATTTACACACATTTTTGTTCCTTTTGTTACTAAGACAAAATTGATAGTTATTTTGCATTTATAAATGATTTTCATTCTGTAAACGTTCTAACTGGAAGAAGAAGATAAGGTCAAAACAGAGTACAAAACTCGTTTTAGTCCCATGATAATATATTTGACATACAGAAGCTAAAACAGCTAAGAAAATATTTTATAAATAAGGTTTTGTTTGACTTAGCGTTAACCCAAACAGCCTTATTTATTAGCTCCTTTTAGCGACGGAGTAAAGTTACTTCGACTTTACAACGGCTCTAATCCTGAAAAGCTTATTTATAATGAAAATGCACGAGGAATATAGGTGGAATAAGCTATAACTGGTTCATAGGAGGTTTAAGGCAAGAGATTTATGTGGTGTTTCCACGCATTAACAGCCTTATTTATTAGATTTCGCTAATACTCGGTCCAACCTCGGAATATTTAAACCGAGCCGAAGCACTTACTTCGGGTTTACGCCACGCCAAACAAATCCTTATTTATAATATATTTTCTTAGCCGTTTTAGCTACGCCTTCCTTATGTCAAATATACTACCAAAAAAAGTCACCAATCTAACAGCCCGATTCTGGCGTTGTGAGGACTCACAAGTCAAAAGCTCTTGTGAGGTTTATTTCTTGTGAGGTTGTTGCGATCGATAACATTTTTGGTATTCTTAGGCTGGTATTCACCGAGCGCTCTTAAACGGCTCTTAACTTTACGAGGCTCTTAACCTGAAATTTCTTTGGGGTATTCACCAACCACTCACAAGTGTTTTTCTAAGTTCGAAAATGAGAGCCACTCTCTCTTGTTCAGGCATACCCAAACTGTGAAATCAAACTGTTTTCGAACTTGAATGACAGCAGCTGGCAGTGAGAATCCTTCGGTCAATTTCGTATTTTGTTTGGGGAGCGTTGCTGGTGACGATAACTGGTTTTGGTTCTGCACTCACCGTCGCCGTCGTTTGTTTAGTTTTCGAATTTTCGAACAAACTTTCGAAGAGAGCGCTCGTAAGTTTAGGAGTGGTCGGGACCACTATCTATTATCTATCCTTTTTGTCTTAAAACCTAGTACGCAGATTGAGACAAGACAAATTTTATCTCTACAATTTTAATCTCTACAAAACTATTCCAAATCTCGCGCAAAAGTTTGAAGTTGGAGAATTAAAAAATAATTTAATGTGTTTTGTAGTGTATCTCTGGAACGGGTTGTCTTACAAAAGTCGTTCATACCTTTTTGGAATCTCCTCTCGATGCTTTCAAGAGAAGCATCAGCACCTTTTACATAAAAGTTTTGACAAAAATTACTTTCGGCTGTCAAAATTTGTCCCGCAAAATAATGCTTGTATCATTATTTTTCCTGGCAAAATTTAGTGGAGACATTTTGAACAGCAATGCACAAAAGTATGAATTATGCGCGCGAACCGCGTACTGCTCGGAAAAATATTCAAGACGAAATTTGTCCCAGGGAAAAAAAAGTATGGGAGACAAAATTTTTCCCGATCTGCGTACTAGGCTTTAGTAACAAACGAAAAAAAATTGCTTACACTCGTTTTTGTAAATTTCACAAGACGTCATCTCAAAATGACATTTAGATACTAAAACGGCCTTAAATCTCGGATTATAGCTTGGTGAAAACGTAGTATTAAACACGGGTAAAAATGGATGCGTTTTTATCTACGGATCTATATGGATCTACATTAATTTTACACGTGTTACAAAAACAATTTTGGATCGTGTTCTCTATTTGGATCAATTTCAAAAATCAAAAATTAGTTCTTACTCGCCATAAAAAGGTAAGGTAGTTACGGTGTAAGGAAAAAAGACGAAACATTTTAAAATCAACAAAACAAATTAAATGCAAACGGATTTGTGTAAATCTCAAATTAGATAATTGAATCACCCAGTAGTGAAATTTGAACTTTATTGCCGACTGCGGTTTGTGTATTTGATAAAAAAAACTTAAGCTACGTCACATAGGTGGACATGTAGTCTCGAACAACCCGGTCACGTCTCACCCTCGCGCCAAGCAAACAACAACAATAAACTAATGATAAAACAACAAATTAATACACAATGTACATAAATCAACATTTAGACATAAAAAAAACTTGATTGGATGAGAATTGTCTACTGAAAAAGTACAAGTATTTTCAATCGAAACCAATCAAGAAATCTGATTAATTTGTGTGATTATTACTTATCTGCAAACTTAGGTAACTAGAAAGTTCGGAATCAATGGCGAATGACAACAGTTCAGCTTCTATTATTGCGTATCTTTAATTTGTCTAGTACACATTATTAAGTATTTAGTTAGAAAATCGTGTGACGAAAGACAGACTTCTTACTTTCCTAACCTCTGTTGCCTTAGTTAAGATTGTGTCAGTCTCATTCAGTATTTCAGTTTCAGTAAATTGTTTCGGGAAACGTGAATCTAGCTGAGTGATTATTTTTGTTTCTTGTTCTGTTCTATAAGTTAACTTTCGATTCTTTGCTAAAATGGTTAAATCTTGGTACATGGACGATGAACCAACTGATCAACGTCTAGAACATCATCTAAATCCAAAAGTGTACCTGGAATTAAATGAATTATTAGAGAAAACCGGAGTTGAATATTTTCAGGTAGTTTTTATTTTTTTTTTTGTTTATTTTGTACAGTAGATGACGGATATATGAAAATCGGAGTGTCGAAAAAACACTAAATAGGAAGATCATAAAATAAATAAAACGATGATTTTTTGTGTCTAACTTTAATGCTAATGAAGGTTAATGATTTACATACAATTTAGATCGATGCAGATAACTACAAGGAAGACACTCTTCTTGCTGATATCCGGAAAAAGAGAAACTATTCATACGAAGATGAGGTAATTGTGTTGTAACAAACAAAGCTCCACCTAGTAATTTGTTGCTTCCGATTCGATTTCATAAAGTAGTTGCCGAAAAGTTTAAATTGTCTTTCCATCAACTTTTTAGCAACAATTTGCTTCCGACTGGAGTTCTTTTGATTTGCAACAATTTTTTCAGTTTGGGTCCGGCTTAAAAATAAAACAAATAAATTTTTTTTTTAATTCAGATTAATTGCTCCAAAGATTGTCTACCTGACTATGAAAACAAGCTGAAGTCATTCTTTACAGAACATTTACATACAGATGAGGAAATTCGGTTTGTTATTGATGGATCGGGTTATTTTGATGTCAGAGAGTAAATAGAATCATATATTTTTTTAACTTTAATTTAAAAAAATAAAATATTTGTTTCAATTTAGTGCTGAAGAAAAATGGATCCGAATTGCTGTATCAAAAGGAGACATGATTGTTATTCCAGCTGGAATATATCATCGCTTTACATTGGACACAAATGTAAGTTTTAATTAATTAATTTGTGTATAATATATTTAATTTAATTACTTTGGTGGGACATTTTTTTGTCTAACACGAACTAGACTAAACTATTTCATACGCCTTACTAGACTCTGAGTTAAGAATTACTTTTTCAGATCAGTTTTTTTGAGATATTTTCATTTGAAAATAAATAAAAAATATTTTTTTCCGTGGTGATATAACAGAGCGAGGTTATTTGTTTCAACAAAATTCCAAACGATTCCTGAATATTGAAGAAATATTAGTACTTTTTAGAATTGTGAAAATATTTTTAAAAAACCTCTCATTCTAAACAATGGTTTTTTCATATCGTATTCGTTATAGATTCAATTTGGTCAAAATTGTGATATAAAGTCGTGCCTGAAAATTAAAGTGTAATGTGGTTTTCCAATGGTAAAATAAATCAATTTATTTTCGCTTAAGATCTGTCAAAATGAGAATTAGACAAAAAAATTGATTTATTTTTCGTTTTAGAATCATTTTTGCAAATCTAAATTTTTCAGCAGATTTACCCCTACCTTTACTAATGCGATTCTATTGCTTTCAGTTTGCAAATGTTGTTTTAGGTTAAAATTATATCCAAAACACGAAGGAAATTTTTTCTAGTAAATTATTTCTAGCAGTTTAAAATGATTCTGAAAAATCATCAAGCTCATATTTCTCTACTCAAAGTAAATTAAGGATAAAGATTTTTTTTAATAATTAAACAGATACAAAATTATACTCGTAATTATACAAAGAAAAAAAATCACATTGCATTCGCCACGAAAATAAATCAATTTTCGATTGAAAACATTATTTGCCAATGGAACGCCCATTAGAAAGTTACTTTTTGAAAACTTGTCAAACCATCTGAGATTATCTTTTGATCACTTCGGTCATTTTTAAACACAATATATTCATGCTTTCATTTTCATTCAATTTAATTGATGAATTCATGTTATAGCGATTTCGATATTTTCTCATTTCTCTTTTTTTTTAATCATTTTATTCGATTTAATTTTGATTGAACAATTCTTAATTGCTATACAAGTTATCTTATACGAAAAAAAAGAAATTTCAAATTTTGTCAAACAATTTTATTTAAGTTCGATATTTTAGAAGAAAGAATTCAAAGATTCAAATATTTATAAATTGCTTATATTCATACTGAGAATGAGTTATGCGCAGGCTTCTTCAGAAAAATGATGTTCCATAGTTTTCAGTTAAAGTTGGCTTGTTGGAGTTTTCATTAGTTCTTGTCTCAAATGGTGTGAAAAACAATTTTGGATTCACATTTTCCAGAATTGTTTAAATAAATTCGTTTCCTAAAAAACTCAATTAATTGTAGAAAAATTTGTTTTTTAAATTAAATTAAGTTTTTTCAAACCTCATATGTATATGATTTGATTTTATAAATTTCCAGAATTATATCAAAGCAAAGCGATACTTTGTTGGGGAGCCCGTTTGGTTACCATACAATAGGCCAGCAGATGAAATGGAATGCAGGAAAACATATTTGCAACAACAAGCAATTGGTTTTGCTAATATTGGAAAAGCCTAAATAAGATACTTGGATATTTTCAAATGCAAGATTTGTACACTGTTTAACTTTTTTTTATCAATAAAGTCTTCTAATTAAAATTCTTTTGTACTAAATTTTTACTAACTTTGTTTTGCTCGAGTAATTATAAGTACAAGACTTAGATCAGCTATATTACCAATTCCATCGTGATTGGAGACTTCTACGAATCCCGAAAAAAGCTATCGACAAAACCCTTCGTAGAGGCAATTTATTTAAGATTTTTTTTGGCAGAAGATATAATATTTCGTGCCTTAAAACTTTATTCAAGAATTTGTAAAAATTGTTAAACTAAATAAGAAATTTGAATTTAATAAAAATATATCTATATATCACATACATATATAAGATTTTCCACTACGATGGATTCTGTGATGACTTTTTTCGAGATTCCGATTACGATCAAATTCAAATCTAGAAAATCTCAACTTATCTATTTATAAATGGGAGTGCTCACATTGGAAGAGCCTGAATAAGATACTTTGATTTGTACACTGCCTTACTACTTATTATTAAAGTCTTGTAATTAAAATTCTTTGTACTAAATTTTTACCAATTTTAATTTAAGTACTATGAATACATAGATACCATTAATAATTTGAATCTAGAAAATGTCAATTTATCTGTTTATAGACAGGAGTAGAAGAGGTTGAAAATTTTCTTTAGAAAAAATAAGAACGTGCTGTTATTAATTATTTTCAAAATGCTTTTAATTTTGTTTTCTAACATCTTAGTTTACATTTATTTATGATCTTAAAAGATTTCTGTTTTGTGATAAAAATAAACTACTCGAGACAAGTGAATATATCTTTTGATTGCTAAAAATTCTTTGTTTTTTTTCCATAGTCGCACATTTCTTTAAAATTATATTTAACGTTATGGCTTCCATTTCATGTTGCAGTAATCAGTTATTTCGAAAAAAAAATACGATATTCTTAAATATGTATATATAAGTGAAACATGCTTTTTTTAAATATTTGATAAAAACAAAACTAATAAATAACTAATAACTTTTATACAAATTAAGTTTTATATTCTTATAAAATTAATATGTATATTAAAAAATGAGGTTTTTGGTTTTTACTTTCGAAGTAAATTCAATTTACAATTTATTGTCAATTACAAAACTTTTTTTATGAGCACAACCATATTATACCTTACCTAAGCATTACAATACAAAAAATTATTTATTTGAATATGAGGTATTGTTGCTACATACATTCATTTGTAAATTCATGTATGTACATATATTAGACCAAGAGCCCACAGCAATTTTTGGGTGTGATTGATAACAAAAAATAATTAGCAAAATTAGATAGGCCTTTAGTAGTTATTTACAAATGTGAACGTCTTGCATGCTCTAGTGGGAGCAATAGTGCATAAGAGTGCATCAGATATGTAGTTCTTTCCAAAGTCTAAAAAATTGTGATAAAAAATTTGCCATAACTTCAAAATGAAGAGCCAAGTGCCCTGATTGCAAATATCGAGGTCCAAGACGTTTTTAGGCCGGCCTTCTTCGTGCAATAAGTACGCTATTCTTATCGTGTCTCACAGTGCGGCCGAAAGCCACTTTGTGCGGCCAAAAGTCGAAAAACGTAGAGAATGATCCACAAATTGGTATATAGGGGTTTTTGGGGTCGCTGATTACGAATCTGTTATCAGAATCAGCAAATTCAAAATGGCCGACCTAATATGGCGTCATGTCATACGAAAAAACTTAAAAATGAAACTTTGATAGGTAGTTGGTTAAAAAATTTTGTTTTGATATTATTAGGGCATGTACTTGAAAATTTATTAAAAATGAACAAATTCAAAATGGTGAAATGCTATATGGCAATATTATATAACAAAAAAAATGGAAAAAAATTATTTATATATTTTTATTGAAATCGAACACAGTAATTTATAAATCGTAAATTTAGAAATACAAAATGCAATATGAGCAAGCAATGTATAAGTTAATCCGATATTTACATGAAAAAGTTTTCATTGCCCATCTCGCAACAGTCACAATCATTTACATCTGTATCTGTTTCAGAAGCGGAAGAGCTATCAAAAGATTGTTGTTCATTTTCTGTTTGATTATTTACAGGTGGAGGTGCTTACAAATTGATACAGTCTTTAGACAAAGAATTAAGTGGTTTTAGAGGTAATTCCCGATAACTAGATATTAATGGAACGGATGCGATTAGGAATCTTTTAAAAACATCCTCCATTGTCTTTTGACGATAATGGTTTCTTGCGAAATTAGCTTGGTAGATTTAAAAACAATTATTACATGCTTCTTGTGCATCTTCCGACATTTGACAGATGATGGGTAACACTGAGTATTTTATTATTTCGGGGCCATGAATTAAAAGTTTGTGAACTAGTGTGGGCATACAATACCAGGGATATTGTTGTAAATTAAAGTACTAGTACGGTCTAGAACGCCAAAAAACGCATGATTTTTGGGAATTTTTTTCTCGGAAACTTTATTAGATAATAACATATTTTTTTTTAAATAATGAATAATAGTGTTGAAAGAAAATCACTTCGCACATGTAGGATACAAAAAATGACGAGTCTTACGTTTAATTATATTATTCTGATTTCAAATCCAGAAGCAAGTTTCTTTTCAGAAACAGAACTGTCAAATAAAAACGACATTTTTTGTTGAATTTATTCCTTGCAGGATATCCTTTGCACGTCATTTATTGAGTTCTTCAAAGGACATTATAAAAAGTAGTGGTTTAATGGATCCTATTGTTTGACAAAGCAGTTAACTGTTAACAGCAACTTCAAGTGCTTAATACCGAATCATTTTGAAATCAACTTGTCCTTTTTAACAATGTGCAACAAATATTTGTTGAAAAAACATTTTCTATCAGTTTTTCTAATTCCAGTCTTCAGTGGTTATTCTCATGACAAGTACAATACATTTGTTTTCACTCTGATCTTTAAAACTCCTTTGCTTCCTCACATCACTGAAGCGTTATTAGCGGCAAAAAGTGGTAGGATATCTGTCTTATAGAAGTGATAGATTATGAAAATTTAAAGTGGTAGATCTGCCACAACTGCGGCAAAGTGACAACACTAGATCAGAATATCATGAAAACCTGTGCATACTCTGTAAGATATCACATTCGAATTTAGGACACCAAAAACTTTCGGAAAATTAATATCTTGCATTTCAATAATTTTGCAAAAATTTGCATCTGCTGATAAAAAATCAAATCTGAGAAATCTGTACAGCGGCACTGTGTACTCAGGTTTCAGTTGCAACATTCCATTGCGTGAAACTCCTTTGAAGTAAACATCGATTCTATCAAGTTCAAGTTACGTATTAGACCCCCTATTCTATTGAAAATTTGTGGTTAACTCCAGATCTTGTCATAGTAGCTGTGGTTTACTACATACGGATCTGGATCATGATGATTTTTTAAAACGTTATACAAAACAATTATGGAATCCTTCTCTATATCTGGGTCTTTTTCAAAGATCCAAAAACTACTTTCTTACCCTTAGTGCCTTGTAAAGAAAAAACCTAAGGAACAAAAGATGTGCATATAACACTGCTCTCAATACGATCCGTTTCATTTTATTTTCAAGGGATGATCTATATGGATCTTATGCGATAGTAACACAGGGCTAGTTTTTGCTTACGCGATTTGTATCAAGAAATATTTTACATTAAGCCAGTTTATGTTTCTGAAATTCAAAGAGATTTTTGACTAAGTAGGTGAAGAAAACTGCACAAAATGCCTCCGCAATAATTTGAAAGCAATTAATCTTTCTATTTAAAAAACGTTCTTATTAACCTGATTTTAATTTAACTTCTTGATTAGCTGGAGATTTGAACTTTAAAACATAACTAAAGGTTATAATTGGATGACAACATGTTTGGCTTATGTCTCTAGCTCATCGAGAAGTTTGTTTAAAATCGATTGTGTATCGAAAAGCAAAATTGATCTGAATATTTCCTAAAAGTAATTCTTAATTAATGCCAATACAGAAACAAAAGATTTTGTCGTGAGGTTTTTGGACGTTCTGTGTAAACGAGGTAAATTTTAGGTGCGTTTTATTATCAACGGATCTGGATTTTTTTAACACGTATTACAAAAACAATTTGGGATCCTGCTCTTTATCTAGATCTATTATAAAGATCCAAAAATTAGTTCTTACTTTGGCGGGTAGATGGCTTTTTATGGTAAGAGACAAGCAACATTTGAAAATCAACAAATATAAGGAAAAGAGAGATGAGCATACAATAGTTCTGTGAATATGATCCGTATCGTTTTATTTTCAAGGGATGAGCTATGTATATGGATATTTGGTGATAATAAAACACGGCTATTGTTGTCTTTAAGTTGCTGGTGCAATCGTAAAACGTACTCCACTGCCTGCAAAAATGTTTTCTTCTTAAATGGCTGCACAGTGCCACCTTGTTGTCATTCCGTACATTAATTCAGAGCACTTAGCCTTAGTACGCATAAACCTTGAATGCAACCATCCTCAACAAAAAGCATCCAACGGAATCAGTTTTCCCACCTTTTCCAAATACCCCACAAATACCACCGCACAACCACGAAAAAGAATCAAATCTCAAAGAAAAATTCACAAAAAATCTTTTATTATACGTCGGTGTGTCTGGCTAGAAGAGTGTGCAGCTCGTCGGTTCGTCGGACCTGTGCATAAAATACAATTAAAAAAAAAAAGAAACATCATAGAAAAAAAATACTTTTATATTATCTCTGTGTAAAAACAAAATACAAAGTTTTTTTTTCTTTTCCGTATTCATTCATCAAGTGCAAAGTGCATCAACATTTGGTTAAATATTTACATTCTCCCGAGATAAAAAAAAAGTAATTCCTATCAAAAAAATTCTCACATCTTCAAGAAGTGCAAACTGTGAAGAAGAAAAAAAAGAAGATACACAGTTTGAATTTGAAGTTCTTTTTTTCTCCCGTCTCCCGTCTTCCATTCAATTCTTTTAATGAAACGATGCGATAATCGATTTAGTGTGTGTCGTTTTTGTTAAATGTGTATGAGTGCATGTGTTTCGGTGTTCAGCGCGGCATAAATTTTCTCAACAGTGTGTGTATGTGTTGAATTTTGTCACTCTCTCTCTTCCTCGTCTACGGCTGTGTTCACGCGCGATGACACACAAACACTTGTGCATTATGTAAAATAGGGAAGAGGCAATCAAAAGAGGATCGACAAGAAAAACCAACAAAAAAAAAGTTTTTCAATCTACCTATAAAAATATTTTTTCTTACCACCTTCTTGTCACTTCCAATTATTATCTATTTTCTCGGTTTTCCTCATCCAAAACAAAAGAAATTAACTGTTATATTATTATTAGTAATTCTGTTATTGTTTTCCAAAACAAATAAAATGTCATTTTTTACGATTCCGCTGATAATGGCTGTGTCCAGCGAGTGGCAGTAGGGAAAAAGAGAAGGTTTAGGACATAGGGTGCCTCGGTTAGAAATAAAAAACTTGGCGTTTTCTTACTGATAGGAATCGCAATAATTCACGTGCTTTCTTCCCGCAGAAGGAAGAAAAAAGCGGAAAAACACATAAAAAAGAAAAAAGAGATAAAACAGCAGTTTGAGCCATCCCCCCACCACTGCCAGCTAATGTCCCCGGCGCAACCCCTTTCGAAGTGAAAGAAGTGCAAAAAGATGCTAAATTAATTCAAAGAAATTTAAATAAAATTTGCCCACATACATATACCTAAGGAAAAAATGTTTCTCGTGTACACTGTTAAATTTGCGTTTCAACTGGAAGCGTAACCGTTTTGTTTTCTGGCCTTTTATGCCTATTTATGCGTTTTAATTTCCATGCAACTGATATAGAATTTATGTACTGACGTGTAGCTCTACATATATGTATATATGTACACCAAGTCTATATAGTGCCACTACATCGGACAGCGCCAATCCTCACCGCACCAACCATCGTACGTCGACCATTGCATCGATAGAGGAAAGAGGAACCAGAAACAAGCACAGGCAATCTAAACGATCGTTTTTTTTTGAAATTATTGACCTCACTGTTGTCGCTGCTGCCATCGTCATCGCTGCAGGTAGGTACTTTACTTACTTCAACATCACAATATAACTTCTTTTTTCCTGCCTCCCCCTGAATTTATAGCCTTACTCTCCCTTTCCTCCCCCCAGCGCACACCACTCCACCCCACCCACAAGTGCTCCTCTTTTGATTTTCTAATTTTCTCTCCCACGGTGTGTTGGCCGCTTCACCTCCTCATTCCCATTCCATCCTTTATCCTCACTCTTCCTGACCAACCAACCGTCCGTCGTTGTGTATTTTGTTTAATTAGAGTTGCTGTTATTTTCACTCTTGATCCTGGTTTAGATACATTTCCATGGATTTTATATGTACCTACACACTCTTTACACCTGTCACACAATTAGCCATTGGTGCTCTTGGTCTTGGCACTCTTGAAACCAGCAGCAGCACCTGTGTGCGTATTATTTTCTGCCGCGTATTATTATGGAGAGGAGTGGTTATTCAGAAAAATAAAATAAATGCTTCAATAAAAAAAAAAAAATATAAATGAAGAAAAGAATATGGCGTGTATGGTGCATGTCATGAATCTAGCGGGGTTTTCTTGTTTTTATATATTTTTTTTTTGGGTCAAAAGAAAGTTTCACTTTATAATGTATTTTAATCTAGTGTGAATGAGGTTTACATAGTTAAGTTTTAGTTTGAGCTTTAAAAATATTTTATAGATCCGTTGAAGTAGTTTTTTTAATCAATAGAGAAATGAAAATCATTTCTGTTTAAGTGGAGTGATTGAATTAAATTCAATTAAAAAGCTCAAGTGACCTCAACTCCAAGGTGCGTTTCGCCCAGGTACGACAGTTTTTTTTAGGCAGTTAGGAGGTACCTACTTACAACTTTTAAAATGTCAAAGTGTGGGGAAGTAATTTTCCAAAAATGTTTATCCCCCACGAATAAGCTCGGGAACGCTCACGGTGATAAGCTGACATTTAGCACAAACATTTTTTGACCAGAAAAAGAAATTAATAGGAATTTTGATACATACATACACACATACTTGTATCGTAGGCGTTCTCTTCTGTGAAAGACCATAAATTTTGTGTGTGTTCAGGAATAAAATTTTAAAAAAATGTTCACTTTGGAAAACGTAGGTAACTAAGGCTTGTTAAAATCTATACTTTGTTTACTATGAATTTCTACTGTTCAATTTTAAAAGAACTAAATATGTATAATGAGAGGTAAACACCTGTGTACATATATTATGGTGAGATTTAATAAAAACTAATCTCCTGAAGAATTCGGGAAAAAAATAAATTAACAGTTAAGTCATTTTCCTAGGAGATCTACTCATTCCGAAACCCAATGGAACGTCAAAAGTATGTTCAATTCGGCAGTACTATTTTTGTATTGTTGAATCTTAGAACAGATATTCTTCGATTTCCGAAACCAGTGAAGAAGAGTTATTGCATTCAAACTCAAACGTCACCACAAGCTTATCTTCGAGTCTTAATTATTTCTAATTATTTCAATTTGACATTTCAAAAACTAAATAAACTAGAACCAAAGCAGCTCGTAGAGAACTCAACTCTTATCAACAATTCCTGTATGTCTGTGTTATCGCCAGGAATGGAGGGGACCAATAATTTAAACATTTCACGAGTTATGGGTAGGTACTCTAAGAGAATGCGTTGGCATACGGTTCTAGCCATTAATGTAGTCCTTGCAAGTGGAGCAAGTCGGAATATTTTTGAATTTTCGGAAGAAATAAACGTAACAACAAGATTTGTAGGAATATAGGATGCACAAGTTATGGTTTGTTATTATTGATTTTCGAGGAGTTATGAATTCATGTCACCCACATTTATATCTTAACGGTTTTCTTTTGTGAGTTTTTTTTTTTATTTTGCAGGCCCAAGAGGGTATACAGCTGACTAGCCTTAAAATGTTTAAGCAAAGCGCGAAAAGTAGGAGAGGAATGAATTTTATTTTTTGTTCTTCAAAGATTCGACTTACTGAAGGTTTTTGAACAAAAGTTTACTGGCAGTGTAAGCTTTGATTTTCCTAACCAATGATGAAAATATGTGTGTCTGCAGTTTCGCACGTCGAAGTATTTGGGTCTATTCGCTCTGCATGACTTAGCCATCTCAGTCGTTGGACTTTGATTTATGGTCAGTTTCGCTGTACAGGCCGTACAGTTCATAGTTATATTTTCTCCTGCACTCCCCGTCTATGTAGTCGGGACCAAAGATCACACGGATAATTTTCCATTCCTAGACAAGGACCGGAATGATGAGAGTTTTACAGAACGACACTTTAGTTGCTCGAGAGAGGACTTCGCTACTCAATTGCCTTCTTAACCCAAAGAAGCAGCGATTGGCAAGAGTTATAGGTATTCCGTTTGATTTCAACGCTGGTATTCAGAATACTCGTATATTGCAGCGCCTAGGTTTATAATTATAGCCGTCTATGGTGACGTTCTGTCCAACACGTCGGTGTTGTGTGTCCTTTCTTGATGACAGCATATACTTGGTCTTGACCTCATTTACCGCAAAACCCATCTTCTTTGTTTCCGTCTCAAAGCTCACAAATGCGCCACTGACATCACGCTTGTTTCTTCCAATAATGTCAATTTCGTCGGCGTATCCGAGTAATTGGGCAAACTTTTGAAGGATTGTGCCTCTTCTGTTGACGCGTGAGTTTTGCACTATTCTTTCAAGAACGATGTTGAAGACGCACGACCTAAAACCTTTTTGACATCAAATGCATCGGTGATATTTTTTCTGACCTTGATAGAGCAGCGTGCGTTCTACATCGTCATCCTACACAAACGGACAAGTTTGTCATCGACACCAAACCTAGACATTGCTCTATACAGTTCGTTCCTATAGATGCTATCATACGCGGCTTTGAAATCGATGAATAGGTGCTAGGAGTGGACTTTCCTGGGGTGGAATCGCGTAAGGTGATAGTTGATTATCATTTTGTTGATTGTCGTTTTGACCATCGCTCTCTCTATAATCCTTAATTGATATGATAGAGACAGCTAAAGTCAAAAACGACAATCAACGAATTGATAGTCAACTATCACCTTACGCGATTCCACCCCTGGTCTAAAGCCGCACTGATATGGACCTATCAGGTTGTTGACATAAGGTTTCAGACGTTCACATAATAGGGCAGAAAGGATCTTGTACGCGATGTTCAGGAGACTTATGCCTCTGTAGTTGGCGCAGTTCAGAGGGTCTCCTTTCTTGAGGATCGGATATACAATGCTGAGGTTCCATTCATCGGGCATACTTTCTTTCTTCCGACCATATTTTGCAGATGAGCTGGTGCATACTCCCAACCAAGTCATTGCCTGCTGCTTTGAACAGTTCGACAGAGAGGCCGACAGCTCCAGCGGCTTTGTTGGACTTGAGATTCGATATAGCTATCTTCACTTCGTCCAGGTCTGGTGGGCGGTATTGTTGGTCTGCGTCAGCTAAGTGGAATGGTACTACCTTTATAGCAGCGGATTTCTCTTTTTCATCGCCCTTATTAAGTTTAAAGAAATGGCCTTTCCATATTCTCAGCATGGACTGCAGTTCTACTACGATGTTCCGTTGATTATGCATGTAGGCTACGACTCGGGGATTGTTTTTTTCCAGTTTATTTGAATTTTGTATATTGTCTCGGTAATAGTGTTTCTAATGTCCAGGTTTATGATAGCTTGGTGACTGAAAGAGTGTCTGTACATGCGAAACTATTTTGAATCGACTGATTTTTTGTTGTTCAACAATTAAATTTAATTTAATCTTTAGTTAACCTGCCACATATGTCTATGAATTCCCAAGTTTAATTATTTTTAAATGATATCCTTTTGCTGCGTTTTTAATCTTTGATTAGTTTATCATTAAAAGTTGGTTCAAAGAGCCAAACTAATCGAAACATTTAGAAGGCCTTCTTAACATCTAAAATGACGTGTGTACCTAAAACGCGAAGAATGTTCATGCAATATAGATCAGTTTTGGTGATTTGAAAATATAGATTGTAAATGTTTTGTAGAAACAAAATAAATTTAACTGGAAAATCGATAATTCTTTTTTTTTTTCTTTCATGTACATACCTAACCTGCAGGTACATATTTTTGAAAATCAATTTTCTTAATTTATTTTAGCATAACACTGTTTTTGGTTATTTTTTACTTCACCAGCATGATTAGTTAAATTTCTATTAGATTTCATATTTAAATGTAAACTAGAGGTCTCAAATTCATTCATTTGAGCGTTCTCATAATTTCACATTTACAAACATCGAAAAAGACACAATTTAAATAGACACGAAGTTATTTTAAAAATTTTTTTGTTTGTGGTACCTACCTACTCACTTATTTCGTTACTAACAAGGGATGTTTGTGACTACTATTCTACTCCCTATCCCGCTACCCACGCATCACCCACCACATACCACCATCCAATTTTATATTCTTTCTCGTCTTCGTTTTTTTTTGTGTGCTTTTGTTCAATGTTTTGTATTTCCTCCAATGCGGAGGAAACTTACGGATAACGTGAAAAAGGGTGGTGGTTTTCTGTGTCGAAGGAAGATTTTTTTTTACATTCCATTCTTACTACCCCCGTAGGGTGTTGTAGAGTTTGTTAATGACTTTCGAACGCTTACCGAATTGACAAAAAAAAAATGTAGGGAATTGGTTATCTCTTGCAATAATTTTGGTTGGAAGTTAACGAGATAGCAACCCAGTTGAATGGTATATTTGGCATTGGAATTATGTTTTTGATTATGTATGTATGTATATAAACCAAATTGTGAAGAAAAGATATTTCTTCCATTAATGAGGTATGAAAACAATTTGTATCTGCATATGCCATATCCATAAATGTGTTAAAAATTTAAATACATATCTACAAACATAGACTTGTATTGTTGTTTAGGTCAAGAACAAAATTTATTAAAATGTTTACATTATGGTTTTCACTCGCTCTTATACCTCACTCAGTCAATACTTCACCACTGATAAATTCAGTTCCGTAAATATAGATTACTTTTTAAAAATCTTAAAGCGTATTTATGCAAAGAGGTAAACATTTATGTACTTATTTACCGATTTTAAAACGGTGACAGAAGTTGCTTTCAGATTGCTATCAGTTTTATGATGGACTTTATATTCTCAGAGAGTCTATTTGGCTTATATTGACGTATGTAAATATGTAAATTATAGACACATTTTAACATAACTTGATTCAAACATAAAATTATTACATTATTTAAGAATTTAAACAATTTAAGAATTGTATATGCGTATGTATGTGTGAAGGCACTGTTTCAAAAAACAATTTATTGTAGATCCAAAATTTCCAGAAAAATATTCTTGACAATTCTTTGGACATTTTAGTTTTTGTAATAGCCAGTCCAGGTTTCTTTTATTATATTTTGCATGAACTAAAGAACTTATGACTACCCTTAAAATGCTTGACCACAGTGCGAACGTTTACAAAATTTGGAGAGGATTTAGAAGGAGATACCGATGCACATTGGTTTTGAATGCCTGAGCATCGCAATGGGAGGGAAATATTGAGCCGTGCGAGTCATTTCACATTCGTGAATTTAACAGTACGTCCGAAATTGGGTTCAAGGAAAAATTGATGGACATTTCCTGAACCTCGAGTATTAAGGTTGAATTGCTTAATGGAAAAAAAAGCAACTGGCTTTTTCACTAGAACACTTTATAAAAATAACGGTAGTATAATGAAAAGCTAGAAACAATGCAGCGGACCTCGAAAGATACAAGTGTTTCTGTTATATTTCTGTCACCTATCATTTTTAAAGCTCGTTTTTGGATTCTATTCAAGAGACTCAAGAGTGTTATTGGAGCTTTTGTTCAACTTTGGACGAATATAGGCTTCATACATTACAGCAAGATCAGAAGGGGTCTTGCATCGAAGAAGGAAACCCAAACACTAAGCAGCGTTTTTGGCGACGACATTCCACAGAAGATGGTCAGTCATGCACATACCAAGAAATGAAAGCTGTTCGGTTTTCTAAATGGAAGTGCCTTATGGGGGTGGATTTCGCTCTAACGACAGGAGGGAGGATTGGGTTTTTCAAGTGGTCCCCCATTTGAAAATGCTATCGAGATCAGAATTAATGAGGTTATCATACGCTGCCATTCTACATTCATATCCGAAGAACAGGGATATGAATCTAGAAACGAATATGAGAAGCAGTCATTGGCAAAACATATTAATGATTTAGAAGTTTCAGACAAAAGATCATTGATGAATATGAGAATTAGAGTCGGAGACAAAAAGGGAGCTCTTGGACACACCAGTCGAATACAACTTGTATTGAGTGGTCCGAAAGTTAGTTTCTAATCCAACGAAGAAGAGATTCATCAATACTAAATGTAGGCATTTTCGATAAGAGAACTTGATGCCAAACTCTATCAAATGCTTTTGAAATATCAAGTACAATAATCTTACTTAAGATAAACCATCAGATTACCAGCCATTCTTCCGGTCATTGAGAATCTTTCGTTCTTCAAGATATTTTTTGAGCTGACAATTTATCAGCGTTTCGATGAGGGATGTAAGTTTTTGATTGAAGAAAAGATTTGATCTATCCTATAGATGAGATGTTACAAAAACAAAGATACTCTGTCCTGAATTTGCTAGATTTTACATTTAAATTTGCTAGATAACGCATTTTTCCATGTTGATAAATACGAATTATCATTCCTTGTCGAATTATTTTGTGTTTGTGTTGAATCCCTTTGAGTTCTTCTAACAGTAGATTTTTATTCATTCTGACTTACCTAAGTATAATTAAGTACATTTGTTCTCATGCAAGTAATGCAAAATCTAGAAACATTATTTCTTTAATAAGGCATTTTTCTTTTTTAGTTCAGAATAGAGATTTACAGCCCGATTCTCCCCAAAGTCAGTGATGCCTCACAAGTCACAAAAAGAGGTGAAATTGATTTTGTGACTTTGTCGAATTCTGCCGCTCAGTCACAACTTGTGAGAGTCACAAAAACAATCTAAACTGTGATCTCCTTCAGAGCAGGTCACAACTCATAAATTTTTAAAGTTTCTTGGATTGACATTCAGTATATGTATTTTGTAAGAAAATTTTCTAGATTTGTGAATAATTGTGAGTACACAAAAATGGAAGTGAACTTTTTTCTAGTGAATATTATTGCTGATCTTTCCCACGAAAATAAAAGTTTGCAGCGCCGACGGCTTTTTAAAACTTTGAGAGATACAAATGATCCATTCGCTCTCCAAAACAATACTTTTATAAAGTAATTTCTTCGTTTTGAATAATCAGCTGTTCAAATAATGACACTTAAAAATCTCACCATGCTGTGGTGAGTTTCTTTGTTAGTTTTCTTGTGACGATTAGGGGGAGAATACCGAAATGTTATCGAATCACAACAATCCTCACAAGGAACAGTCACAAGAGCTTGTGACTCTTCACAAGGGGAAGAATCGGGCTGTTAAACAGAGTCCGAACATGTTCTGAACATCTTTGGACCAAGCATGCTCTGAGCGATCTGAGTTGTTTTTCAAACACACCTGAACACTTAGCTGTCAACATTGTTTTTTAATTTTAATCTGTCAAATGCTTGTGTTAATCATTGTTAAGTATTTTAAGTTAACAGTGCAATAAATTAAGTTTTATTTTTTAATCAGATTTTCAAAAATAGAGAATTTATTCTACACAACTCCAGTTAGCAAGATAACATTAATTTAAACCAAAAGTATTTTATTATTCAGGTTAATTATTAAGTAGGAACTCAATTAGTATTTAATAGATTTTGAAGGATCCCATAGCCATGTTCAAATAGTTTTAGTTACTATCTATGTACATACATGTAATCAATTAATCATGGTTCTTTGTCAATTTATAAATAAAAAAAAGCCCCATGAATTCATTTTTAACCTCAAACGACTTTGATAACAGTTACTTCAAGGGCTGTTAT
Source organism: Philhelius festivus (assembly GCA_963931855.1). Taxonomy (NCBI): domain Eukaryota; kingdom Metazoa; phylum Arthropoda; class Insecta; order Diptera; family Syrphidae; genus Philhelius; species Philhelius festivus. The sequence continues at coordinate 179,445,444 of OZ007556.1, forward strand.
TAATCTGTAAAAAGTATGCTTTCTAATCTTTTTGATCCAAATACATATTGAATTAAGCTTCAATTTAATCTCAATTACAGCGAAATACGGAGCTCTCTGCATTTAGTGTGGTTTGTGGTTTTACCCTTAGGCCAGATTATGAAGATTGAAGAGAGTCCTGCCAAAATTAAAGCTTTCTCTTCAAGAAAAAAATGATTTCAATGTGATTTTTCGTACATCTCTATATTAACTGATTTGACATATATTTTAGGCAGTTTTTGTGAATTGGGTACCTAATCGATGTGAATTGAAAAATAACCGTTATCTTATCTTCTCTTGTGGCATTTAAAAATTAAAAACAGATTTGTTTGTATTGAAAAAGTATAACCGTATACATATTTTATTATATATGCGTTTTTTAAAATTAGCGGTGGCCGTGGCGCGATGGTTGTGTGCTGGCCTGTCAACCTCAGTATCACAGGTTCGATCCCTGCCGTCGTCTATGTCGTCTTTAATTCCATTAAAAACCTTCTAAAAATTGTCATCAATGGGTTGCTGGTTTACTCATTACATGTTGTTTAGGCATAACACTAACATGTGATTGAGTTAAATTAGTATGCCCAACAAGGATGAAAACGAATAAAAATGCGAATTATAAGGGACATAGAAATAAGACACGGCAATTCTCCGCTTTAGTTCAGCCGCCATCCCTGGAGATAAAAAAATCTGAGACAACCACCTTCAGTCTCAGAACATCGTGCCACACATCTTTCCTATCCTTCTTTCTCTTCCGTAACTTCACGCCCGCGCTGTGTTAAAACATTTAAAGGGTAATCATATTCCCTTGAGCGTGAGTTGATTATAAAAAAATTAGTATGGGATATTAGAACCCCTATTTTTAATTAATTTAAAAATTCTTTTGGATATGATAGATTTTTTTTTTTAATATGGAATCGTCTAAGGAGTTCCATGCTTCCACAATTGACTCGAAGCTCGGCAATACTGGGAAATTGCTTATTATGGGCAAACACTTCAGGTGTCAAAATTCCTCTAAAGATTTTCGATTGGGTTACAATCTGAGGAACGGGCCGGCCAGTCCATTACATTGATGTTGTTAGATTGAAACCATTCCAAAATCCAACGACTAACCTGACTTGGTGCATTATCGCATGAAAGACACTGAATACGAGTAGGGTAACAAATTATCTTGAAGCACCTGGGTATAGGCCGCACTGTTAATCTTTGTACTAGTCAAGGCAAGTGCGAGCCTTACTACGGGCACAGAAGTTGTTCTTGGAAAAAAAAAACTTTTTCTTAGATTAAGTTATTTTCCACTTAAGAAGATATCGCAGATATAGCAATTGCAAAAAAAAAAATTAGCTTGCTCCATTTATCTCAAGTCAGATGTTTTATAATCAAACATTTAGTTTTATAAAAATAAAAACATTTTGTATAATTTTCACCGCAAACACAAATTGTACCGACCACAAAAAGACGTCGATAACGAAAGATTGTTAAATCAGCTATTGTCGACCGCAATCTGCACCCACAACATCCATTTGTCAATTTGTGGATCGATCGTCTACGACTATATATACATATATCAATAATTTAATACCGTAATTGACTTTTTTTATTATTATCTGCATTATAAAAAATTTGATTACATATATCCATGCTCGCAATGGTTTCATCTTGTATAATCAATATTTAATTTTTGTCTTATCATTTCGAACTACCCGGAAAATTGTATGTATGTACATCCCCTCCGTTCCTGTCGATAACACCACGCACACAGGAATAGTTGATTGTTGTCCTGGTCCTGGATCTCCGAGTGCTGTCATCAAATTTATTAATTTTATTTTTATTATATTCAATTTATTAATGATTTTCATCAAGTTTGCATCATCATTTGAGTTCTAATACTCCCCAGTTCCGAAAATAATTTCACCTTTGATGAAAGTAACAGTCATTTTTTACCTCCTATGAGAAGAAAAACACACATCAACATTCTTAAAGAAATCAAATTTCTAAAAGCTGATTTTAGTTTGCATGAGTGTGCCAACAGACTTATGTATGTATGTATTTCAATATGTTAGTTCTTTAGTCCCTCATTTGTCCACTTTTTTTTTGTTGACAGATTTGATTGATTGGACAATATACTTTTATGTATGTATAATTACATTTTTCAACCATGATATTACTGTAGTACTGATTACTTGTGCTTCAGGCAACTCCAATTAAAATAAATTTTTTTACAAACCCAACGTCTTATCTGACATGTTATTATTAATAATGAAACAAAGAACAAAAAAAAATATACAGAACATGTCACCTCTCGAGCAAATTAAAATTATTATAAATAGATATTTCGCAACGATAACAACAACTACAAAATACGAGTATAGCGAGTCGTGACATTCACTTGACGATTACATAATTTCTATACCCATGTATGTAGGTATGTATATTTCAAGCCCCCGAAAGTCCAAATACTTTACATACATGCGCTTGGTGAGTTGCTAGAATTTTCTCCGCTATCCATTACTTTGCTTCAGTGGCTTAAAGATTTTTAACAAAAAAACCAACCCCACACAGCCCAAATAGAAAAGATGATGATGAAAAAAAAGAAGAAAACATAAAACACCCCAATCTCCCAATTCAAATCCAAACAACAACCAAACAGTGAAATATTCCATAGAAAAAGGAGAAGATTTTTTTTTTTAAAGACAAGCATCCCTTTTTAGCCCCATGGCTCAACTCATTTGTCGACCACCACACTGTAGCTCCCATCAGTATAGAGAGGCACCCTACCTCATTCTTTAAAGTTAGTTTAGAGCATACCCGACCGCCATATCCTAGTCATCGCCAACCCCAGTTGCCACCCTGCATTACCATATCATGTTATCTCTCTGGAGAGCGGCGGAAATTCACCCCTTCCACATGATTTCTTTTCTTTTGTGTACCCACGCTTCTGCTGTTTCTCTGCTACAACTAAGGCGTACGTGTATTTATATATATATTAACATATATACAACTAGCCTAGCCTAGCTACAACACACGTACTTTATACTTCGCTCGTACTTTAACTGATTCGGTTCCACAGTGTGCCACGTCGCGTCCTTCGTCGTGTCGTCGTTAATGTTGGCGGCCGTATGACGTTGACGACGGACAGTCTCGCTTGTGTGTATTTTCAGGAACGAAATTGCAACTACCAGCTATAGGCTAGGCCGTATTTTAGAGTCTAATTTCAAAAATAATCAAAAGTTTAAGGTATGGTCAGCGCAGGCAGAACGAAGTAAAAACTTTCGGTGCTGATGTTTTTGAAGGTTAACTGACAGTTTTTGACCCGCAAATTGGGTATGTTTAATTTACATAAAAAAGAGTAACGTAAAACGAGTTTCTCAATGACCGGCTGTGAAAAAGTCGGTTATTGCCTTTACTTGGAAGTCCCTCATGTCCACTGAACGCACCCATTGAGTTATATAATTAGGTCATGCATTTTCAATCCTTTTGCTCTCCCAAAATCATTCCATTGGCTGTTCGGAGTGATGTTGTTTCCTTGTTAATCCAGAAAAACAAAAGCGAAAATAAAGTTTGTTGAATGAGAAAAAATACGTGACTTCACAAATTCATGAAAAACCACACAACAAGCTAAAATAGAAAACGTCATATCTCAGCTGTCAAAATAAAAATCGAACTTAATTAATTGAAAAGCATTTTTAGAATAGTTAAAGCATATCTTTCTATTCTAGAAATGCATTTCATCTTACCATAAAATCTTGATCTATGTATGTAAGTTGATGAGAAAAATACTATATAAATTTATGCCGTGTTTCATATGCCTTAAAATATTTACTTGTGGATTAAGTTTGACAGCAAGTGATTAAACAAAAATGGTGATTCCCTTTTTTTCTCTGAAGTGAAAGGAAAGGAAGAAAAAAAGTTTCAATTGTGACTATGTATATTTTTTTTTTGTCACGCTATGAAAATGGAATTTCGAATGAATGCGTCCAGGGTATTTAAGTTGAATTAAGAAAATTAATTTTTAGTTTACTAACGAAATAAATTTATTTATGGTAATTCTTGAGGCTTTAAGAAAATTAAGGGAAATTAAATTGAATCTTGGTTAAACGGTAAATTTTAGGTGATTTAAAAAAAAATAAAAAAAAAAAAAATAGGCGGCCATAACAGCTGGCAGAGAGCTTAAACCTAGTGACTTGCAGCTCTTAATCATTCCTGTGTGCGTGTTACCAGGAGGGGAGGGGACCTAAAATTTTCTGCCGATTCAAAATGGCTAATGAGTAGCAGTTTTCAAAAAAAGAGATACTCTTAGAGGAGTTGTCAATTCCTCGCAAGAGGCGATACATCCCTGAAAACTTTTTTGCAGTGGCTGAGAATCGAAACCAAGAGCTTCAGCATGACAGTTCAACGCACTAACCATTATGCCCCAAGGATACACAAAAAAAAATATGAAAACAAAATTAAATTAAAAAAGCTGTTTTGGCTCTTACTTGAAGTCATACTACTCTTACGTTTTCACTATCCACTTAAACGATATTTACATAGTTAGATTTACTCTTTTTAATCTTCTTTTAATCATAACGATTTGTCATACGAATGTAGGTATACATATATTTTTTTTTTATAATTAAAACGCGTTCAACGGTTTGTTAAGAGAACCTTAAAATGTTAAACAGAGCACGTGCTATAGGGAATTAGTGTGGGGGGGGGGTTAGAAAGGAGGTGTCGATGAACATTGGTCTTGAATATATTTCACAACTCATGTTTACAAATGATAAGGGAGCCCTGTTGCCACGATTGAGGGACGTGGCTGACCTACTTAGAGTGAGACATTGAATGTTTGCAAATTGAAATGCCAACAAAAACCCGTGCCGAGTAAATTATTCCATAATAGTGTTGCGCGACTAAAAAACGAATCTCTATATTGACGGTAAGACCAAAATTAGGCTCGAGGTTGTAATGATGAGATTTCCTAGCGAAACTGGAATCACGGGTGAACTGATTAAAGGGAGGAATGCAACTGGCTACTTCGAGTGAACATTGCTTTCGAAAGATGCCATAAAATAGGGAGATACATGAAACATTCCGACGGGGTCCAAGAGATGGGAACTAATCTATGCTCCTTTCAGTATAATTAATCAACTATATTGTAAATCTAATAGATTAGGTAATCTCTATGGGGTCAATAGGTTTACAAATCGAACTAACCTACATATATCACGCTGAACGCATTCATTGGAAAATCGATTTATTTTGCTCCGTTCGACACAAAAGTTTTATCATTTCGAAACGAGTTAGGCGAAATTGTTGGTTTACGTTTAGAGAAATAATTTGTTCATATCCCATGCAATGACTATCATAAAGTGAAGTTTGGTCACAATCGACCCAAAAACTGCATTGTTAAAGCGATTCAAAGTTCGCTGAGTTCACCCAGTATTTTTATATTGGGCCAAAATTAGTTTTTCAATAGTAAAGTAATTTTTAAACTTCTACCCTAACAAAAATCAAAATTCCACGCTTCTCATGGTGAAAGAAAATACGAATTTTAATTTTATGTTTTGTCCAATTTAAGTAGGTACTAATAAGTACAACTTTATAATTAGTATGTGGCATTGCGCCTACAATGTAACCAACATACTTTAAACGGCCCTGATTTCTTGAATTTTAAAGTGGGGGTGCAGCAGAGTGGTGGTTTTTGTGTCTCCTTTTGCAACCCACTCCAATTCCCCGAACTCAGCCACCATCATCGAGAGCAACTACACACCAGCATCAACAGCCACATCAACCCCCCATCACCATCTACATCCCCAACCCCTTTGTTAATATATTGGCGGCCGTTTGTTTTGTATGTTTCTACTGCGTTTATGTATGTGATGTGATGCTAGTACTCAAGAGTATTATTGTGATGAGATGAGAAGACGACGACGGTGGCTGGGCTACGCTAGGGCTGCTGCTGTTATTGCTGGTACTGGTGGAGGTGATACTGGTTCCTGGTTTTGTGGCTTAAATTTTGGATTTTCGAGAGCGAGAGAGAATCTGAATCTGCATTGGAAATGGCCGATTAGTTTCGGTACCGCGCACAAGTTTCGTGCAGTAGTTATTGTTGTTACACTTTGTTATTTCCTTTTATGTCATTGATTTTGTTAATTACAAAAAGGATTATGGTGTGAGTGATGCAAGCATTACCCATACATAAAATCTATATACATACATATGTATATAGGTACGTAGGTACACATATGTATGTTTTTACAATATATCACCCCAAAATCGTTTAAAAATTTTAAACCTTAAATTTATTTATTTATCCACAGGTAGAAAACTAAATTTCCTCAATTTTCTTACCTCACATCACCAAATAACCATAAAACAAAGGTCGTATAGCCATAAAAAAAAAATAAAATGCTGTAAAGATAAAATCGTATGTTTTTCAACGATAGCAAAATGCCACACAGAACTTGCGCTACTTGCAATTTTATATATAAGTGAGTAACATTTTTATAACCAAAATTAGGGTTCAGCAAGAAAATTGACTCAACGTCTTTGTATTTCTTTGACGTAGATATCAGACTGTGTCATGGACTTGGATGTGTTTTTTTCTTTTTCAAATTGTTATTTGTATTGACTTTAATGCCTTAACATTAATAGGCTGAATAAATAATATGTATGTATGTATAAGTACAACAAAAAATTCTAATAAACCGGGTTTATTAAAATGAAGGCTATTTTTATTCAATAGGGTATTAGGAAATAATTTAGTACAAACTTACACAAGTGTTTTACCAAACTTGAATATTTTATTTGTTTTATCTTGATGTTAGAAGTACATTATGTATATATGTCGATATTAAAGTGTACACGTCTATACTACTATTTTCACTTAATTAATTTGTATTTTTTAAAAAGACAATTTTTTGGCCCCGAATTTCTACCACCCGACAATCGCTGACGACCACGGTACAGAGATTTCAATTTATAGAAGTTAACACCATGTGTGTTATCAAAACACATATATATACATATGTAGTTTTTTCACATTCTGTCAATCCATAAACTGTCAAAATCCAATAAAGGATGTCTATGATATTGATGTATTTAAAAACTCCAAAAAGACCAACATTTCTAGATTTTATTTTGTGCTCCAGAAAAAGACCTTTTTTTTTAGTCCTTTTGGGTGATATTTGGAGTTTAACTGTAAAAATTCATTGAAGGGTGACTACAAGTCGATAGATTAAAAAAAAATCTACAAAACCCGTATTTTTTCGAGATTGATGCTAACTATTACTTATTGTAGTTGCACGTGAGTGAGACATGAGCTATGTATATGTTCACATCCAAACATCGCCATTATACGATAAACGTATGAAGTTGACAGCACCTAGCTCGGTAATTTTACTCTAAGCCCACAGAGCCCGGCCTGATTGAAAAAAGAAACACAAATTGAGTTATTTTTAATATCCGTGATAAAAGAGAAACACATTTGTTTTGACAGCTTCGTGCTTTTCTCTGAGTTAACAAAGACAAAAATGACAACCTTGTCAAGCAAAAAGTCAAACAATTAATAATGTTATTAATGCTAAGAAATTAAATACAATCAAATTCAGAACAATGTATAAGGACTTTTTATTGGCAACTAGGTTAGGTAGGTATAAGGTAGGAAAAAAGCTTAGTATAGGTACTATATTTGTGCTACTGAACAGTTCCACATATCAAATTCCGGAATTTCATGACGTTCTCATAGAAAAAAAACGAATTTTTATTTCTCTAAAAAAAACCTTCCTACCTACTTAATTTTCTCAAAGGAAAACATTTTGGGGAACAGCTGTAGGATGAGAAACCTCATCTAGCTCCTTACCGGTGACATATGTATGTACATATACATATGTATTTACTCATTCACTCAAACATTTGTGATTGTTAAAGGTTGTGACTTCTAAATTAATGTTCGTTAAGTTCTCATACAAAAGCTATAGTTCTGTTTTTGTACCTATTTGTAGTAAAATGAATAATACCTTAATTTTTTCAACAACAAAAAAAATAAACTTTCAAGAACTTGCATTGAACTACTTTCGTATGTAAATTTCCTACTTCCAGTTGACAAAAATAGTGAACTTAATTGAAATAAAGTTTTTGTTATTCAAACCAAACCTATTTGCAGTCAGCTGTCAAAAGTGAACGAAAACTGGATGACACGTAACTATTCGTAAGCATGGACGCATTCACATCATATGAATTCCACCATATGAATTCGCTTAGTTTCATACGACCGCGAAGGTTCACATTCCGTTCCAAGTAAAAGTGTGTAGGTATCAAAGTTCTACCTGAAAACAGTATGTTCACAAAACCACCTAGTTATGACGTAAATGATGGCCATACAGAGCAATTTTGTTACAAGACTATGACAATTCACCATTTAGTCCCGGTTCACATTTATATGTAGCAAAAGAACTGTGTCTTTCAAGAAACAAAATAATTAAAAATAATCCATTAGAATTGTAGTCTCTTAAGAAATCATTGCACCATCAAGAACAAATGTAAACTTTTATACCCAAGAAAACGCCGTGTCTCTTGGCCTAGATCAAAAACTTTTAAACTTTTTCTTCTGCATATAAACAGTTTCATATATATCAAATTGTGGACCTGTGGCCAAGACAAAAGAAAAAGTAATATAAAAACATGAAACAGAAAAAGAAAAAAGAAAACCCCTTGCAATCCTACAAATAAAAACAACTTTGCAAAACTCTACTTAGAAGAACATCCTTCCGCTCCGCATGTGCGTTCTTCTCTTCTATCGATTTCTCGCCAAACATGAACTTCCTTTAACAAAAATCGATACACACACAAGTTGAACGAAACTGATATAAGAGTTCACGTTATTAAATTTCACAGCAAAAAAGAAAGAAAAAAAAGATGAATGAAAAGGAAAGAAAAGAGAAAAAATGTGAATTGAATACGTTTTGCTTTTGGTGCTTTGATTTGAAGAAATAGAAGCAGCACAACATGCCTCCCCTCTTAAATCGTTAATGTGATTTCCGTATAATAGTTTCGTTTGGTGAAATTGATTTTGTTATTTACACAGGACATTGCAGCAGTTACATCATCATAATAAAAAGGATTTTTGCGTTGAAATTCTATAGAATGTATATGTAGCTATGTATATGTACATAGATATATATGAATGTATTGTACATAACTTGAATCTATTTTTATAAAAGTAATTTATTTAATGACATTTCTAATGCAATTCCTTTTAAAGTAATTAACTGTAATGGTAACAGTGCATTATAACTTTCAAGTAGTGTTGATAAACTTTTTGATACCATTTACTATTAGCCAAAGAATTTACTTAGGTACCTATGTTATGTAGGTATGTGTATTAAAAATTTACCTTCTTGAATCTACAAAGTGCCAATAGATTTGCGAATCAAACAAGCCTATTACCCATATCGCGCTGAACTAATTCAATTGACTTTTTTCATTCGTTTAGAGAAAACTTTCTGTCTCACTTCCACTTCATAAGAAACAATTAAGCACCATTTACATTTTTAAAACTAGTGTCAAAGTTAATCTGTTGGTGCGGATCAAAAACTACCAACATAGATTTATTTATGTAATCTAAACTAAAATAAACCTTGGGTAGAAAGATTGCATTAGCAATATTATGATAATAAACTTTTTTAATTGCAGAGGGGATTCAACTGAACATTTTGAAATTTTTGAACAATAATATGATCTACCAGTAGAAACAACAAATACACGTCACTAAACCGAACACACCCCTTGGGGTTGTGTAAACTTCCCTTTCAGTTAACATTTACATTTATTTAAATTCACAGCGTTAAAAAGGTCAAAAGGGAGACAAAGATTCGTTTTGGTATTAAAGCAGTCTCGCTAAGAAAACGTAGGCTTAGTACATAACAAAATTAAATTCGGTGCAAATTGCTACGAGTAGTTTGGAGAAGTTAACGAACGGATATAGTATCAGCCATGGATTTAGACGTCAAAACAATTGTTTTTATATTTGAGCAATGTATGAGCGGGTTTAAGGTTAAATATTCTAATATTATACAAAGATATAAAAAATCAAAAGTGTACTTTATGATCAGAGGTAGGGGTCCTGATTTTAAAATTTAAGAAAATAGACAATACCACTGAATTCAGCGTCCGCACATCTTTATTGTTTGTGAAGTAAGCATTTTGTTAAATGTACCAAATTTTATTACTTTATGGCAAGAATTTTGGTTTTTTATTTCTTGTCGCCAAAATTGCAAATGGTACTAGAAGGGTACCTTCACTACCTGTAATGGCGTTTTTTTTTAGCCCTGAGCGGGGCACTGAGATGTCAAAAAAAAAACTATTTTCCTTTTAACTCTTAGCGCTCTGAACATTCATTTGTTCTGTAAGCGTCAGTTATAGCGAGCAGGAAAAGATGAAACAGAATAAAATTGAATACTTTTTCCTGATGGTCGTTTATAGCAAACAGGAAAATGCAGTCAGTTTAAAATCTGTCATATATTCTTTCATTCATTTTCATCAGCACCACCGTCCTACATACTTAAGGCTTTACTGTTGCAAACTGCATCAGTTTTTTTTTTCCGATATCAGTGGAACAATAAAAATTGAAACACGCATAATTGGAGGAACGAATTGTTCCATTTTATTGGAAAAGACAATCAGCTGATGAGGAAAAAGAATTCTCATCCTCAAATAAACTCTTTTTAGAAAAAATATTTATTCAAAAGAAAATTTTGTTTGTAAATAAATTATTTCAAATCACTTCTCATTAATTGGTACCATTTTTTTTTAGCGCTGAATGATTTCATTTAAAAAATACCGAGCAGATCGATCAAAAAGCTGACCACTGTTATACTCTGTCCAACAAAAATTGTCAGTACAGGCCTTATGGGAGAGCTTTTTCTAAAGCAGTGGCGCCTGATGCACCCTCACTACAATGCGTTAGGAAAAATGCCACTAAAAAAAGAGCAAGCCACTGACTTTTCTTAAGGAATTGTTGTTGTTGTAATCCCACTGCTGAAGAGATACTGTCAAGATCAAGACAAGAGTGTCAAGTGTCACTCAATACGATCGCGCGCTCTTTATCTACATCAAAACAGAGTTACCATTATCATTCTCAATTGCAAGCAAGTAGCTTTTTCAGTAGTTTTTATTAAGGAGCTTTTGGGATTTGAAGCTTTTGAGAACACATTTTAAGAAGATGAGTATATTGAGTGTTGTCGTATTGCTTTTCAACTTAAAAAAAAACGCGCCTATTATCTTACCGCTTGGTGTTGTGGGAAAAGGTAAATTAAATATTGTTTTCAATCGTTTTGAATCAGCAGACGGTAGCCCTACGCGTTTTTTACTCTCATTTGCGGCGATTTATAATGTAAGGTACGGAATCCCTGTGAGAGCTTTAAAAGGCGACACACTTATGCATGGCAATGCAACCAGAATGAGAGACAAACGTCCTATCTTCCCTGTACTGACAATTTTTGTTGGACAGAGTATAACTTCATTAATATTTTTCCATTTTGCATTAACTAGAAATTAACATAAGGCCAAAATTCTTGAAAACACAAATTTCACAAACAAAGCTAAAAATTTGGACATTTTATTCAAAAAATGATGCAATGACAGTTCAGTGCTAATTGTTCGGAACGAATTCTATCCTCTCGTGCCGCCCGCTCTGTGCCCCGCTCGGGGTGTATTAAAACGGTTTAACTCACTGTTATAACAGTTTTATTTAGTTTGCTGTTTTATTTTCAAATTGAATACATAATGCATTTACATTCATCATTGACATCATTCGAAATGTCATTTATAAAGAATATTCTGTCAGGTTTTTATTGCGAGGGTCGTTTGTTAAACGATAACCGATTGTTTTCGATTTTGATTATCGAAAATTTAAGATAACTGAAGTTGTTGTATCAGATATTTAATATTAATAGATACTTTTCCTATTAATTTGAATATTTTTCTTTTTCGATTGCATCAACAACTATTACTTTTGTTAGCATATTTTCGATGAGTACTTTTTTAAAATGAGAGAAATTAAAGAAAAAAAATAATAATATATGCATAACAATTTAAAATACTTTTACAATTTTTAATTAATCCACGCCACCGGCAACGGAGTGTAAAGCAGCAACAAATAAATTTACATATCTCGGTGCATCTGGCAGCACTTTTCCTCAATAATTTGTTATCGCCTTAGCGGAGGTTTCTTTGGGTCTTTTTATTTTATTGAAGTTGCTGTAATGTGCCATGCTCTGTTTCACAAATGTGATTCTTTTTCGTATTTCAATTATAATAGCTGTTTTTGCATCTTGTTATTTATGTTTTCAATAATTTATTGAAAGTGGGCAATGGGCATATATCTAAGGTTATTTAATCTTCGTTTACCGGAAAAGTACAACTCTATTGGTTGGATGCACTCATAAAAATTAGATTATCTGTAGTCATAGTGGTCTGAGTTCAATTCAAATGCATTTAGCTTTGAGTCTTTTCTTCTTTTCAATCATAATTTCAACAGTTTTGCATTTGAATGATCTGTCAAAATGGTCAGATGATTAGGAGTGCTATTTAATAGAAACTTTCAGAGAATAGCTTTCTTGTAACCCAAGACCTGACCTCTTTAATCGTTATTAGTTACGCATTAAATGCTCGCCAAAAGGCTGTTTATATTTTAATGTTCAAAATGGTTCAATAGTGGCAGAAAACATAGTGATTAGTCGATTCTAAATCTAGCATAAGTTAGACTTGTTAACAATTTCAAAAGTACTCTCAAATTTCAAAGCGTGAAAATTATTACAAGTATTGCATTTTCGCATAGTTGAATGCAATCTGCGACAATTCTATGCTGTGCTGAATGCAATTACGAGTAATATCAGGAATTTATCGCAAGAAACAAAAAGATAAACATATGTAGTTATTACGATAATCATTTATTAATTGATAAACCTATAAAAATTGAAATTTCATATTTAACAATTCAATTTAAGTTTTGTTTTCTGAAAATCATGCATCTTGTTGTGAACTGGGTTTTTCAATTGGCGTTGGTATATATTGACGCCCATGTTGTTTTGATGACATCTGTCAAATCTGTTGTTTATTATTCAGTTAATTATGTCAAATAATCATAGTAAGTAACCCGATTGAACAGCAAATGATAAAAGTTTATTATCAAAATGAGCGTCCGTGAGTGCAAATTTTGTGCCCACCTTACGGTAGACATGGTGGCCCTTCACAGTCGACCAAATTTGAGACAAACGGTTTTGATAACCAACATTCGTACGTCAAAGGAACGCTAGATCGGACGAGAATATGGCTGCGGTCCATGATAGTGTACAGCAGAACCCGAAGCATTCGATTCCTCGCCGTGCACAATAACTCTTTCGTGGAGTGCAACTTGACGAATTTTGCGTTGAGACTTGAGTCTAAATCCGTACAAGATCCAACTGACCCATCAGGAGCTCAGAGTTAATGACCATAGATAATGCCTTTTTTTCGTTGACTGGCTTCCGAGCGTTTGGAAGAGTACTTACTCCAATTTCAGCCGGATCTGTGCAGAAGAGTCAAATTTGGACTACTCGGATCCGTGCCACCAAGCCGAGACGGGCATTTGAACGATGTTAAATAAAAAAAGAATTTTGTTAATACCTCACACACAGCTTGTTTTATTCCATTTCAATATATACCCGTTTACAAAAAATGCATTATTAGTTGCTATAATAAGTTTTAATACATCAAATTTCAAAATATATATCCGTTATCAACTGAAAAATGCCCAAAATCGTTTTTTTTGACAAGACCAAATTAAAAACTAATTTGTACCTAATCCAAAATGTGTACAGCACTTTAAATTCAAAATTATAAGAAGATATAAGTATAAGTATAAATTCTAATAATTTGTCAGTCATGTAAATACAAAATATTTAATTGCACTCTGGAACCAATTGATCTTTTTTGTATACGTGTTTTGTTTCTCTTTTCAATGATTCTTCTCAAAATAGAATTTTGCAATAATTTTATGATTTATTTTTTTTTCTTCTTCTATTATACTCGAAGATAAGAATTAAATTCTTAGAAATTATAATTTAAAAAGCACGTATTAACCATAATTTGATTGCGCCCTCTTAGATAATCAATAAATTCTTCATTATTATTATTATTTTAACTCACTATAATAAATTACCTCTTGAAAATAATAATAATACAAACAAAAAAAAAAACGCTACACACAGAGTCACGGAATAATTGCCTTTTTTTTAGTATCTACTTTCAAAATGATAACGAAAAAGTCGAGAATTCTGGTGTTACTCTATAAATACATACACGCACTCTTTCTGCTTGGCCTGGTCTAGAGGTACAGTCTGCAAAACGAATCCAACACTAACAACAAGAAAATTGATTTCAAATAAACAATGACATGATGTAATAGACACAAGATATGGGGAGTGTTATTTGTATAGCTTTGTCAGACCAAAGATGGTAATGCAACTTTAAGAGGGCTGTTGAAATAAGATTTTTTGTTGTCAATTTTTTTTTTGTAATCTTTAAAATAGGTACTCGATTAGATAGCCCTTTTGTATTTTTTTTTCGAAATGTACCTAATTGGTCAGTTTTTATAAAATTAACAAATTATTAAATACCCTTGACATGATTGTTTTTCGACGATATTATAGCAACCTATCATCTCAGAGATACAATCAAGTGCATTGTGTAAACACGCATACATTTACATTTGCAGTAGGTAAGCAGAAGCACATAAGGTAGAGGGAGTGGGTATTCAGTAGGTATGTATGTATATGAATAAATATGTATGTATAAACCTGATAAAACTAAAAACAGTGCCGGAATAGGTCAAAAGATTATAGGACTTTAAGATGACAAATAGATAAAAACGGATATGGTCAAAATGGTCAATATATGTTCCCTTGGCCAAAGAGCAGCGGTGTGCGTCTAAAGGCCAAACCATAAAAAGAGCGGCCAGGCGGCTGAGCGATAAGTTAAAGCGGCAGCCGGTCACAGAACGGTCAGGAACGGCGCTTGTCGCTCCACGGCTTTGTGGCCATAACAATTTCTTATGTTTTAGTCATTTCTTGCCATTCATTGTTTTGTTTAATAACTTTTAAATTCTTCACAATATAAAGAAAACACCATCTAATACTTTATTAAAATTATAAAAAAAAAAATAGGAAACAAAAGAGAACGACGCGACGCATTGAATCCTTTGAATCCAGAATTTTCCCTTACTCTAAAGGTTTAAATAAAACCAAAATTTTTCCTGATAAATCTTCACAGTGTACAATTTACAAATCGAACTAACCTATACCCATATCGAGTTGAACGCATTCACTAGACAAATGACTTTTTTAATTGGCTGCGTTCACAATTCTATCCAAACCTATCTGAATAGCTTTGTGTTGCTATAAAATCATAAAAATGTTGCTGCACAAAGCTAAGAAACTTCAAAAACAGCTAACTACAAATCTTATTTGGGTGTGTAATTTGGATGGAGTTGTTTTTTTTTTTTTCAGAAATAAAATAATTAATAATGATTGAATTAATCAAATTTTCCTTTTTTGTTAATTTATGTTTTTATTTGACAAATAAATAAATAAAAATGTTGATTTCTGCACCAAATTTGCCGATAGGAAAATATTTATATATAATTTTCTGCGGATCAGCTGATTTTCGACAACAATCCAATCCGGTTTTGGTCGTTCAGAAAACTAATGGATACTAACCTTTCCTAGATATCCTACCCAAGTGAATCCTGAGCGCGGTCATTTGTTTATCATAAGTTAAAGTTTTTATCTCACTTTCACTTCATAGGAAAAAATACCATTTGTAATTTGGAAGCAAGTGTCAAAGTCAATCTAGGTAGTTGTAAGTTGTAAGTAGTGTTGGGTAGTGGTTCATTATTCTTGTGTGTAAAAGTGAAATAACGCCATGTTAAACAACTGGTCAACCGCAAATATAACTATCTGACTAACACTACAAAACCGCGATTGAATGTGATTTATTCTTAATCTTCTTCAAATGTCTAAATTTTACCATACATTTATTTTGCTAATTTAGTAGATTAAATATTGATCTCATTAAATCTTTAAAGAACAAATCGTTTTACTTAGTCGAGTCTAGAATGATTTTTCATCATTTGCAACATACATATGAAACTTTCTAACTTACTTCCACTTCATGAAGAAACAATGCAACATCATTTTGAAAGTTCTTTCAAAGTTAATCTTCACTTCATAGATTTATTTTAACTAAAGTTTCGTTTCAATTAATAAGGCCCTCTTTGCCGCTGATACACCACTGACTTGAGAAAATGGAACCAACAACAAAAAATTTAGAAAAAAAGAAAAAAAAACTCAAATTTGTCCACTGCTATGAGTGTTTCGATTAAATTGCGCTGATAAGCATAATTTGAGATAGAAGTTGTCCCGTACAAAAACAAAACGCAAAAAAAAAAACTCGAAGTGCAGTGTTCACGAAGTAAGTTGATTCATCGTCATAAACTAATTAAGGGCAAACGATTTTTTTATAAAAAAAATTAAAATGATTGTTAATTACAATAATTTGTGTCGTCTATTCAAATATGTAGATGCAAATTCATGGATCTTTTGATAGTGATGTTCATTTAAAATTGCTATTGTTTTTTTTTTTAATTTTATTTTATTGAGATTGTTTGTATTTTTAAATGATAATTTAGTTTATTATTTGCGCATCGAAAAAAAAAACAATCGCGCGAGTAGGTGAAATCTATTTTTGGAAGATTTCACTCGATGATTGGTTTGGTTGTTACGAGTACCTCTTGCTACAGATACCTACATATTGGAGCGGAATATAGAATAGCATCGCACTCGATCAATTGCTTATGCGAATAAAAAATTGTTGCTGAACAGTTAATTTCTCTTCTAAGCTACATACATAGTTATAATATTATGCCGGTCGGTCTTGATCGTGGCGTATTATTATTTATGTATGTGTAATTATGTCGTATAGGGTGTCTTAAAATTATATGTGTTTTTTTTTTAATTTGTTTTTGATTAATTGTAATTTATAAAACTTCTCATTTTCATCAATGATGCTTAACGAAATGTTTCCAAATTCTTAAAAGCCTTGTAAGCGAATAATCCGAGATCTTTGCAGAATTCTACTCAGGCTTATGCGTGAAATATTGAGCTGTTGAGATCGATGGCGAGTTGATGTTCATGAATTGAGTTTCACTCAGCTACATTCTCGTCTTTGCGCACCATGCAACGACGGGGACCATGAGTCTTGTCCACTAGCACACCAATCTCATGATCTTTTTGCACCAACTTCCGTACAGCAGGTGCTGTGGGTGCTTCATTTCGGCCAAAACTTCAATTAAAAAAACGCACTGTTTAGGCTACACAGCACTCACTTTGGAAATAAGTTTTCAATATTTCCCAACATTGTTCAAGCGTAAAATCAATGACTTTCTGTTAAGATTTCGAGCAGGAGACAGCTGTCAGTGTCAAAATAACCTATGATTTAAAAAAGAAACCACTAGATGGCACGCCCGCATATATCTTGAGTTCTATTAATCTGATCATTGATAAATCATTGATAGATGATATTAAATAAAGGATTTGAAAGTGTTATACCCCTGATACAAAAATAGGATATTTCGCTATTTTAAACCCCTCACCCACACTAATGGTGAGAAAAAACCTGCCATACTTTTAAATTCGATATCATGAGGAATTCACCTACATATAACCGCTCATACTGATTCATAAAATAATTTGCGTTCCTTCGTCCTTTTTACATGGAGCTAAGGCTTAAACGGGTTTACTGATTTTCTTAACATTTGCAATATTTATTTATTTATTGTTTGAAAAACTATGTTCCAAACTTGAAGAAAATCGGTTTACCGGTTCTAGCTCGATGTAAAGTTAACGAAAGAATGCCTACCAATACACAAAATATATGTACTAAAAGGTCTTATCAGTTTTAAAAAAGGATATTCATATATGGAGGGCTCACAGCTGTACCGAACCAAGTCATTTTAAAAAAATCCAAAACTAACGCCAAAATTTCCGCAAAATCGGCCTCTATTTAGATCTGTAATGAACTACATAGTTCATTTAGAGCTACATAGTTCTATTTAGAGCTGTAATGAACTATACTAGTTTTGAATTTTTTTAAAATGACTTGGTTCGGTACAGCTGTGAGCCCTCCATATATTTAACGTCGAAAGGATCTTCTAAATGATCGATATCGTTATTGGTGTAATGTTTCTTAGCTTTGTTCTACTGGATATCATAAACTACATAGCTTAGATGTGGCATGAATTGTTTCATGTCTCGGCTTATAACCAAAATCTGTATATGTAGTATTTTCTGTTTTCTGATCTTAATTTATAACCTTTTTATAAACGATGATACACGGAATAAGACCTATCGACTGAACTGAAGATATGCCAGATTAGTGTTATCCTTTGCCTTTTTCGGACCATCATGCACCTTCTTCTTGTGTCATTACAATGACTTCAGTGCCATTTTCGGAGTATGTAAATAAACTAATTAAATAAACAATAAATATACGCAACGAGAAAATACAATCTTTGTTTAAAAATGCTGAAATATGAAGGGACTTCCAAACTAGCAATATTCTGGTGATTTATTCACAATAGAATACCAAACATGACAACAAATCGATACAATCATTAAATGTTCCTTGACTGAAAGAGATTCTAAAACTTAGACATTGCCTTTCGGTTGCCCTTGATTTGTTAAATCATTGAGAAAACTTTAAATATTTTAACAATCCTAAGAACTTAGTAGAATTGCACCAATTAAGGTATTTCTCACAAACCAGGAACAATGTGGATATAGAACATCGATCATCATTTTCGAAATTTTGATTCACAATAAATTTCAATGACAGACTTTCGGAAAATCGAATTACAATTTTTCGATGTGAATTCACAATAATTGCAATCCAGAACAATATTGGTGTTTATGTTTTAATTGAATATAACAATTTAAAAACTGATAAAGTGCGAAAATATCTTATTTGTGACATAGTATAAGCTATTTAGCATAAATGACAAATTGAATGATGTTATTATGACAGTTTTCCGAATAAATCTTATGTTACCCATCATCGTTGTCAATTTATAAATATGTTTGAAAGCTTGTCTACTATAGATAGGGACACCCTATATCTAGAGACGATCATTGTTTGTGATTGTCCACGGCAATCTAGTTTTTGCTCAGACGCCTTCTGCTGTCATCCCCTTCTCAATCTCTCGCACTCTTCTAGTTCTCTTCTTTTTTTCTTTTATATTTATCATCATCAAGTCATTTTGGAATTAAAAAAAAAACAAAAACTGCCACATAGGTATACAGCACTACACGTATCACATAAATTATCATTTATTTATTTATTTATTTATTATTTATATTTTATGTAGCACCGTGATGTGTGTTGATATTGTATGTATTTTTTTTTATCTGTTTATAAACAAATACATTAGACCATTCGAGAGAGGGAGAGGGCGATAATAAGTAGTACAACAACACAAATAGATATAAATT
Organism: Philhelius festivus; assembly: GCA_963931855.1. Classification (NCBI taxonomy): domain Eukaryota; kingdom Metazoa; phylum Arthropoda; class Insecta; order Diptera; family Syrphidae; genus Philhelius; species Philhelius festivus. Next base: position 179,465,024 of record OZ007556.1, read on the forward strand.
ACCTATAGTTTATAGTGACAAGAATTAAAACAGAAAAAAAGAAACAAGGAGATATTTAAGGGGGAAACAGGCCAAGCAACAATATTCATCGTGGACTTAGATTAAATTGTTTTCTGCTAATTAATTTTACTTCTCTTGAAAGACTGAAGGTGGTGCTGTATACTCGTAGCTTGATGTGATGAGGGGCGCTGGGAGGTTATATGGCGTAGTTCGGTGTACCATGTACATCTGTTTGCATGACGACGACTACGACGACAACGCGCTTAACTGATACTTTGTGTATGATTTCACGGGGCATTGGGTTTATTGAAGTTGGAGATATAAAACACTTGAATTAGATGGAATTGCTTGCTATGAAAATGTTTACCTATTTGAATTTTTTTTGGAGAAAAACAAATCACTTATGCACGAGTATTTTATATCTAGTTTAGTTATATATATTATATCTACCTACGTAGGTATCTATTATTAGGAGAATGATATATTTAAAGAAACAAAATTGGTCAATTTATTGTAGAGAATAGAGAATACAATACATATTATCATGGGAAGACATTCACAAATTTAAAAATAAAGTCTTTGGGAGCCACCTGCTGGGATTTCTATGTATACTACTATTGAAGTTACATAGGTACTCCCTGTGGTCTTTTAACCAGTGAAGATTTGTGGTTAAATTTTAAGGGGAAAGTTCGATCACGTGACTTATCATATACATACATACATATGTACGTATGTATGTAAGTATGAATCTACATAATGTATGTATGTATACATACATCTGGTGGCAAAAAAAATACTACTTAGTAATTTTGTTTGGCACGACTGAGTCGCATGTAAATTTTATAGCTTCAATCTATTGTGGGGTAAATAAAAAATACAAATAAAACAGGTAACTAACAAACTAAAATATACCATGTTAAAAATACAAAATTATAATATCTATGACTTTCAAACAGGTTAATCAGAACATTTAGAACACCAAAATCTAGAAAACCTTTCCCGCAAGTATAATTTCTGCAATAAAAATTCCCAATAACTTGTGTACAACCATGTATCTTATTATTTCGGCACGATTTAATTTCCTTTAGGGCAGTAGTTAATCGATTAAAATGATTTTTAAAAATTGAAAATGACTTAACAAATTTGGAAGGCCCACGTATGCCATTTTGTATGGAATATGACATCATTCAAATGCTGACCTCGGCTTCTAACGGTGGCACGGGGGAGAGTACGATAACTTGGCCGCCAAGATTTGATAACGGGTTTTTGTATGGGGGTCAAAAACAAGCACTTTTTACTATGGGAGGGGGGGGTCTATCTCCCCCCGTTTAGGAGGTAGGGGCACTTTTAGAAAAAATGGTTTAAATTGAAAAAAAAAATATTAAAAAACAACGGCAACACCTACAATAAAGTGCTATACTGCGTTTGAAAGCCAGAAGATTGTTCTCTAATCCTGCATTTAAATTAAATTACTCATATCAATGGTTTTTGAGAAATTCACATTTAAAGTCCAAATTTTGATAAAATAACGTGAAAAAAAAAGTTTAGACCGATTGTTTTCAAAATTTTGAAATGAAATTGTAAATTAACTTATATGTGATCCATGTATCTATCAGTTCTTAATCGAACACAAAAAACCGCATGGTTCTATGTCTTCTAGTTTTTGAGAAAATCGAAAATTACCAAAACTACTTTTTTTGATTTTTGGTGGTGACGGTGATTCCATTTTAAGGATTAATGTTAATAAACATAATGAATCTTTGTTAGTTCGGTACCGCAATTCATTTAGCGTTACCCAGAATGCACCATGAGGAGGTAGAATTGCATCTGGGTCAGTTATTTTGTCAGTTAGTCAGGAGTTAGTCAGTCATAGTTAGTTAAAAAAGGTCAAAATGTATTAAAAAGGTGTGTAAGTCTTGTCAATAAAGCCATCGTCCGTACTATAACTGTCGAGTTCGTTGAGTTAATCTTTTATGGTGGGAAGCCGAGGATGTTTTGGCGGTAAAACACTTTCCAAATTTTCGCTCTGAAGGGTGGGAGGATCGATGTCTTTTAACTGTAAACCCTCACATATATCACCATCGGTATAACAAGGGTAAACTTTTTTTACATCTGATAAAAACTCTATTATTTGCGAACCCCAGTCGTCCTTATATTTCTTTTCTAGGCAGTATTTTCGATAGAAAAATAGTGCCATGTTTTGGTGAACATGGTCAGAAGTTTGTTTTGGTTTTCAAGATCGTTTATTGTATTTTATATGTATTTAGTGGACATTGGATAAATAGAATAAATTTGAATTTTTTTAAATACAGATTCTGTGAATGCGAAAGAAACTTTGCAGGCACCCAACCTCGCACCTACCCCAAATCCTATAGTGTGCCCAAGCAGGGGGGTTGCAGGGGGGCAGCATGCCCCCCCATACGTACTTTACTGTTTATATATTGTAATGTTAGAAGCTAGCACTGATTTATTTATGTAAGGAAGCAAAAAATATCAAACATTTTGTAGAAAAGTAGTTTTAGTTATTTTCGATTTTCTCAAAAACCAGAGTACATAGAACCATGCGGTTTTTTGTGTTCGATTAAAAACTGATAGATACATGAAACACATGTACGCTAATTTACAATTTCATTTCACAATTTTGAAAACAATCGGTCTAAACTTTTTTTTTCACGTTATTTTATCAAAATTTGGACTTTAAATGCGAATTTCTCAAAAACCATTGACATGAGTAATTTAATTTAAATGCAGGATTATAGAACAATTTTCTGGCTTTCAAACGCAGTATAGCACTTTATTGTAAGTATTGCCGTTGTTTTTTAATATTTTTTTTTTTCAATTTAAACCATTTTTTCTAAAAGTGCCCCTACCTCCTAAACGGAGGTTTTCTCAAAAACCAGAAGACATAGAACCATGCGGTTTTTTGTGTTCGATTAAGAACTGATAGATACATGAAACACATGTAAGCTAATTTACAATTTCATTTCACAATTTTGAAAACAATTGGTCTAAACTTTTTTTTTCACGTTTTTTTTATCAAAATTTGGACTTTAAATGCGAATTTCTCAAAAACTATTGATATGAGTAATTTAATTTAAATGCAGGATTATAGAACAATCTTCTGGCTTTCAAACGCAGTATAGCACTTTATTGTAGGTGTTGCCGTTGTTTTTTTATATTTTTTTTTCAATTTAAACCATTTTTTCTAAAAGTGCCCCTACCTCCTAAACGGGGGGAGATAGACCCCCCCCTCCCATAGTAAAAAGTGCTTGTTTTTGACCCCTCTAAAAAAAACCGTCATCAAATCTTGGCGGCCAAGTTATCGTACTCGTGCCGTGGCACGTATCTGGCTGAATTTGAGCGATGGAGTCCTATTTGTCATCCAGCAATTTTTCAGGTGAACACAGCCATTCGTCCAAAAATTCGCCAAGTTGAATTGTACGAAAGAGCGAGTTCTTGTGCACGGCGAGGAATCGACTGCTCTGGCGTTCTGCTGTAAACTTTCACGGACGGCTGCAATGTTCTTGACCCATCTATCGTTCCTTTTACGTAAGAATGTTAGCTGATTGATTATATCGAACTGCTCGTCTCAAATTTGGCGACCAAACGTTTAAGAGTCGCTGGAAGGGTCATCACTTGTAACGTAAAATTGGTGCAACGCTCACAATATTTGCACTAACGAACACTCATTTTGATTGTTGTTCAATTGTATAACTTGTTGATTTGGCATCAGTAACTGAATAATTAACAACTTATTTGACAGATGTCACCATGCCGCCAAAATCTATCCGCGCCAAATAAGAAACTCTAGGTTTTTCGATACCTAATATTGGAGTTACCTTTTTTTGGTTATTCGCGTATATCTCTTTTATTGGCCAACATATTTTAAAAATATGGTCTTTTTCAAATGTCAAGTGCACCAATTTTTCAAATTACATTTTGTTTCATTCTCTTTGCAAAATCGTCTCAATCAAACATTATCACTCGCAAAACTTAAAGAGGTTTTTTAAAACATTTAATATTGGGTACCTTTAAGTCAAGCCATTAATCAAAACATTAAATTACTTTTCCGTCCTTTCTGCAGAATATCATTTGTTTTTTTTTTTTTTTTTTTGTGTGCAAAGTTGTAAATTTCAATCATTGTGTTTTCTCTATTTTCTCCCATTCAAAAAATGAAAAGAACAAAAAGTATTCTCAACAAAGGTTCTTATTTGAAAACTTTTCTACAATTTACACAATGACCCACACCTACATACAAACATACCTGTTAATGACCCTTAAAATTTATTTATTTTGCATTGTGATTGTCCTTGATTTTTATATTTTTGATTTTGTTTCTATTTTACCATCTGCAGTTTATGTTTTTTTATCAGTTCTTTTAAAATATAAAATTGCCATCTGGAAATATTTGCTTATTTAATAATTTGCCCTGATGGAAAGAATAAAATTCATATTAAGTTTGGAGCATGCTTTGTGTTATTTTTATCTGTCAAGATTTATTTATTCTGTTTTTTACCGAGATTAGGACATTATAACACTTTCGTAAAGTATAAGTAAGTCAGATTGCCTGGTTGAAAAAATTTTCTCAAAAGCAAGGTACATTTTTCATTTTTTGGCCTCGTACAGAACACCTCTTACACTTAAAAACCACAAAAATGTTTTTTTGCAAGAAAGTGGAAACGTTCAGACTCCTCAAAAAATTGTATGCCCTCCTTTCGGACTCAACAGAAAACTGTATGTCTCTCCATTCCTGCCGACAATACGTACACAAAAATGGTTGAGAGTTATATGTAAGTCACAAGTGCCTGTTTCTGCACGAGCCACCCAAACATTGTGAACGGGTCAGATCGTCCATGAATTCGTTCGAAATGGGCAGAAAAAAAATTAGTTTTCCACCATTCGTGTTTACACCCACATAGGAGTGGTTGAGAGTTGTAAGTCACTAGATTTAGGCTCTCCACGAACCATTTAGCCTCTAAATTATTTTTTTTAAAGCTCGGTGTTCTTTTCCAAAACTAAAATATCATAAATCCAACAATTTTAATACCTTCATGTGAAAAGTCCCTTGCATATGAGGATGTACCTCAGAGAAGTCAAAAATTGCATTTTTAAATATGATTTGGAGCAAACAATTCTTGTAATTGGTGTCTCCGAAACGGGTCTAACGATTTGGATGAAATTGTCACAGATGGTTCTTACTTAGCTTGTGAAATGTAATTGAAATTATTTCACTAAAACATATATTGAGTTTTCTCTCTTTTTATTCATGGGTATTTTTTTCTGCTGTCTTTCTTCCTTTTAGTGATAATTTTCAATATCATTAAAAAGGTATTTTCGGTCTAGTAAATTAAGCTAGTAAAAGTGTTAAGTTTTATTTTTTGTTGCTAGATCTTGGACTACAGCTGCGTCAATCGCGATTGATTCGGTCTTTGTTCAACAAAAAGACCAAATCAATCAATCCTATTGTGAATTTCTTCCCATTGAAACCGATGATGATTATAAAGTGAACGACACGAACGAACAAAAATTATGTTTCGTTCATTTAAGTTGTTCTTAGTCATTTCACGATTCCAAATAGAAATGGAAATGAAACGGAATATAATATGTATATTCTTCATTTTAGATAGAATGAAAGATGGCGTGAATGAAGTCGAAAAGTAGCAAATAAAGCCAAACTTTCGTTCATTTTCTCATTATTTCGGTCAGAACGAAACGATTTAAAAAAAATAGTTTAACGAACGATTGAAACATTTCTTATCGTTCTTGATCTGATTTTGATTGAATGAACGATTAATTAATAAGATCGGATCCTTGAACTAATCGATCGTTGATTGATTCGATCTTTTAAAATTAAATTTAAAATTTTGGCACAGCTCTATCTTGAACGCACTTTTTATAATCTGAAGCAACACTGAAGCAAATGTCAAAATTTTACATTTGCGAAATGACATTTGATAAAGCTGTCAAATTAAACTACTAATTTTACACAATTGTATTTTTCTGAAGCAATGAGGTTAGAATATAGGTAGTAAAAGTTCAAAAGTCTTGTAAGATTTCAATCAAAATATTTTGTTGTTGGAGTGTAAGAAAATGATACACTTTTAAAATAATTCAAGACTAGTTACACCGAATCGTGAATACCCCTAATAATTTTTGTTTAAAATAGCTACCAATTAATAGAAAACAAGTGTGTTCCTCTAGTTCGGACAGTAAATCGTAAAATGAATATATCAACCTTCAACATGGCTGATAATCTTGTTGTGTATATCGAGAGCAATTTCACATTATCATTCAATTTAATGCAGCTACTTGACACTGTTGCGTCATGCCCCAATAAGCGGTGTACATAACAATAACATGCTTTTTGACATTAGGCGCTTATCAACGACTTCCAGCTTATATTCTATTGTTGCATTTCCCAGAATTTTAGGTGCATTTTTTTTTTGTTCTGAATAACCAATTTTACAAGTAGTTTCACGTCCTCTTTGCCCCTTGAAACAAGATAACACAAACTGCGACTCAATTTAATTTTTGTATTGCTCGGACAAATGTCATTTGTTCGTTAAGTTGTGGCTATTCTATTTTTTTTTTTCTTTAAATGACATGTCTGCATAAAAATAAACGAATTCATCTTTTTATTTTCTTGAAGTGTTTTTTATTATTCGTTAATAGAAAAGATTTATTATGCATTTATAGTTTTTTTATTTCCCTTTTCAATGCCGAAACATCGACAAAAAATATATGGGATAAAATGGGTTTCTTAACGAAGGTTATAATCGAAATTGAATTAATTAAAATTCAATAATTAAAACACTCGAACCACATTGGCGAATAAGAAAAGACAACGATAACAACAACAACAATGACGACGACGACGACAACCAATTTTGAGAGTGATTGGAACCTGCTTTGTTCTTAAAAAAGAATGATGTCATCTGGGTTCATGGCGAGTCGTAAGCATTTTTCGCCGCCCATTGCTGCACCCCTCCTACCCTACCTGACCAAAGCACCACCAATAGCAACGGTGGCTTGCTATTGCTATTTGTTTTATCATTTAAGTTTGGCACTGACACAATATTTTAATAGCTGATATCGCTATTTATTTGTTTTGTGTAGATATTAATAATAAAGATCGATTGATGAATTGATATTTTGTCTATCGATAACAAATATTAAATGCTCATTTTGAATCATATTTTGCATACATGTATGTATGTTAGTGTTCAACGAACAAAAAGGGAAAAATACAACCCTATATTAAAAATTTACTATTTTCACCTCATTTTCGTAGTGTTAAATATCTGAAAAAACCTTCATTATACCTATCTCATTATGAAGCCGATGTGAATTGTTATGTGCTCCTCTCCCCAATCTACCTACTTCTTTCCATTCCCTCTCACGCTATTCAATCAGAACAATTTTATATTGAATTTTCTCACAAAAGCTTCTCTCGCCTGCTTCCGAAAGTGTTTTGGCCAATTTCCAGAATTCTTCAGATGATTCGGTTAAATAAAGTACATATTCAACAAATTGTTGGCGGCTGTTGCTGATAGATATTTCTCTATAAGCGTTTTGCCGCACGAGTTTATCCTATACATATCTCCATATTAATGTTGTACCTATTCTTAAGCGTTTCGTTCGATTTTTTTTTTTTCGTATCCCGCTCTTTAAATCTGCCGTCTCACTCGTTGTTGCTCTATATTCGACCAAATTTGCACGATACTTACTCAAATAGGTGAACATTCTTTTGACAGAAAATTTATAGTTCACAATAGCCCATAATAGATGCGCTTAAACCTGCTTATATTTTATGTAATTTTTTTATTTTTTAACAAGAAATTGTTGTGAATAGATAATGTAAACACAAATTCAATTAACCGAAGGTGTTTTGTTTTTTTTTTTATTTAACTTTATTAGAGAGGGAAATAATATTATGTGCATACATATACTGGTATTCCATTGGATCTTCTTTTTTATTTCTGACAGTTTGTTTGTTATTTTACCTTGAAGCTATTGGAGAAAGTGACAGCTGATTTTTGTCTGTTTATTTGGGTTGCATCTTTGGTAAAGTTGGTCTTGTTTTTTTTTTAATTTTATTTTTGTTTATTTGAACAGTTTAAGAATCTTTGAAATAAACTAATAATATCCAAATGTGTTAATTTGTATAGTCATAAAATTTAGCTAAATTAGTTTTGTATTTTTGGATGCTATATAAAATGTAAATGGGTTGTGTTTTTTTTTTGTTCTTAAAGTCGTGCAAACGCAAAAAGTGTGTGAAGTATTCTTTTATTTTTAGTGAAACATCTATTTTAATTTGGTCTTAAAGGGGTCGTTTGGTAATTATTGAAAATCGATGTTCGATCGAAATGATATCACTACTACCACCCACAGCTTAGCATTTTAAGTGTGAAATAATTGTATTAGGTAACTGTTGTAACTTTGCTGTAAATAAAACGTGTAGCGTTTTTTTCTTGCAAATAACCACTAACTTAAGAGTCAAATTGGCATTAAAAAAAAAAAAAACAAAAAGAAATTCAAATTATTATCGTAAAATTGTCGTGAAATAAAATATGAGTCAAGTTAGCTTTTAAAAAAAATTATATACTGGTAATACTGGTTGCAGTTGCAGGCTTCGTATTTCGTGTCGAATATTCTGCTCCAGCTGTCTAGTGGCCTCTGGTCTATAAAAATAAACGTAATCTTCCCCATAGAAAAAAGGTCGTGAGAGGGACATTTCGTCCGTTTCATACCGCGTACACCATACATAACATCGACTTTCCCCCGGTTGAATCGACTAATTTAAATTGAATTCACCATACCGTATTGGATGGGTGACTTGTTTAACTGACATTAGGCGTCTTTTTTTTTGCAAGTCCATAAAGGATTGTAGATGAAAACGACATCGGGACTTAGAAACTTCTTCTCTGAATAAATTATCGAAGACATGTAAATAATCTTAATCTGGCATCACCGTTTTTATAAGGACTTAGAGTAAGTCTCAAAAATTATCTGGACTTAGCAAAGTCCATATGGACTTAAATTATTGTTGTATTTACGTGTAAAGCACTTAGTCCCGATGTCGTTTTTCTCTACAATTCTTCATGGACTTGCAAAAACACACGCCATTTATCGCTTTATCCATAAATCATAATTGAAAATCTGAACTTTTAGAGGTTCTTTTTGAAAACTTTTTGTTATTAAAAAGTAAAACTTTAAAAGAATTGACGATTGTTTGATGCGAGTTCGATAATAGCAATTCCGGTAAATCGAGTTTTGATTTTTCATTCCCTTTATTGATTTATAATGTTTAAGAAAAAGAAAAAGCACACTATTCACCATTGGATGAGTTCACGATAGTAACTATACATTTTGTCACTATTGCTTTATGAATGGTATAATTTTATTTGTAAAAATAGAAAGACAAGAATTTATAAACGTATTTTTTTTTTTGAACAATAATTGAAATATTTAACGGTTGAAAATTAAATAATAATGGTAGATAATATCAATATAATTTTGCTAGAAAATTGATTAGCTTTGTTAGTATGTACTTTCAAATAATTGCTACAAGTCATACTATTAGCAACTTGATGCTAATTATATTTATAAGTGCAATGTCAAATATAAATACAAATTATTTCGTCCATACACAAATAGACAAATTAATTAGAGTATCTTATAACTTAAATGATGTACATATTTGATATTACACCACTCAGTTCTTTGGTCACTTTATCTTTTTCAACATGTTTTTCTCCAAAGAAAAGATTTAATCTCGCACAATTCTCTTTTTAGCCGCCTTACCGCAATGAAACTTGCACGACTCAACCGATATTGATTAGTCATTTTACGTTAACAGAGTGTGGAGTGTTTGAACACTTGGAAATAAAATCAATGAAAGCCATCATGTTGTAACAAACATGCAATTAATGATCCGGCTATTTGTGTCATAAATAGTGGAGACTTCTCCAAATAATCTGCTTCAATTACAACGTTTCGTTTCATATCAAAACTGTACCTTTACCTTAAAATGTAAAATAGATTAATTTTGCATCTATGTATTTCTTGCGGAGAATTTTCAATGAAATTTAAGCTTTTAATATTAAAACTTTCGCAAGAGGTACCGTTCTTCTATGATATACAAATACCTACCTCGATACAAAATTCTCCGATTTCTTCCAAACGTAATTTGAATATGTAGTCGATATGTCAATCGTAGTAAATACCTCGATAGAAAATTCTCCGATTTCTTTCGAACGTACATATGTATATGTACATACCTTAAAGTTGATATTACATGAGATATTTTCCCGCATAGAGCAACAGATGTGACAGAATTTAAGTTTAAATATGTTACAATTACAATTATCATCAATCAACCACCACATTACTCTCTCCTCTCTTTCTTTTGTTTGTCAAAAGTTTATGAAAGTTTGAAAAAAAAAAAACAAAAATGTTGCCGTAAGAACATGCCATGAAAGACGAATACATAAATGAAAATTCAGGCATAGGTTATGTAATTGCAATGCAAAAATGACGAAACTTTTAAAACAAATGACGTTCTCTGTTCCTCTTTAATGTTAATTTTGAATTATCACAGTGAATTCATGTTTTTTTGAAGGCCATTCTTTATTTTAACGATTCTCATCTTGCTTAATTTAACTCGATAAGCTTAAGTAAAATATTTAGAAAAAAAAAAACTTTATAATGATTGACTATTAATTATTTTTTTTTTTACTTTTTTAAGTGTTACTCAACGTTAATGATAAAACTGTATCCACCTTCAAACCCACCAACCACCTCTTCAGAAAGTCTATACAGAGAAAGAGAAACATGAAAACAGACCCATTAAGCATTTAAAAAACATCGATCATTTCAGACAAAAAAAAAAAAAAATAACAGGTTTCTATGTTAATTTCCATACGTGTCGAATTCACATTTTCATAGATGTTCGCTTCTAAATTTCAATGGAAACCTGCCCCAGTGATATAAATATGTACCAAAATATATTATATTTTTTTTGCCTAACCTTTTCTCAGCTGATAACAAAAGATTAAGCAATTCTGATAATAGAACTATGTACATTATGTAGGTACATATTTTGTTCTTTAAACGAAATTGATAACATTACCACCTTTTCAAGTCATTTAAATTTTTTGTATTTATTTCAACAAATAATTAAAACAAAACAAAAACCCGATAATAAATTAAAAGACGAAAATAGAATCAGGTATCTTCTTTTGTTCATCTTTTTTGATCAAGTGGATTTCTCCAAAAATATCATCAATATAAAACAAAAATAAGTCCTTCATTACATTCTCCGGTTTTATTTTTTTTTTTATTGTCTTGTGTTCAATAGCATTTAAAAGAAAATCAAGAAACTGTGTTATCGACGCAACTTCAACTAGGCGCAACCATTTGCAATCATGGTTGAAGTGCATCGATGTCAGGCGTGATGTGTGTGCTTCTTTTTGTTTGTTTATTTTTAGATTTAACCAAAACATTAAAATATTTATTACACGCTGCCGCGCGCTGCTGTAATGAACTCTCGAGAATATTCTTTTGTATATATGTATGTACATATTTAATATCTTGATGGTGTGGTGATTGGATGAAACTATACTCGTTCATTTGACATCATCACATCGTTTAAGAAGATCGCGCGTGCAGTTTGCAAGTATACACCCAGAAGGTCGCAAGTGCTGCCCCCTTCCGTTGGGCGTTCGATTTGTTATTTTTTTTTATTTTGTTTTATTTGGCATCTATAAATCTTATCTCTTGTCATTGGAATCAACAGCAGCGAACACAAATAACACGAACAACAAAACAAAGCAAATTAAAATTGTGGACTAAGTGTGGATGAGGGAATGCAGACGAAGGGTCAGATACAAAAAACAAGAATTCGAGAAATGTGAATACCTCCCTACCTATAGTTACATACATATATACGCAAAAAAGAAGGCAATAGCTTTACAGCAATCACAATGGTTGCCAATGAGGATAGGCTTTATGCAATACCTTTTGCAAATTAAAACTAAAATCCCATGTTTGTTCGTAGGCTTTTTGATTAAAACGAACGAAAAATTACGGATTTGTTGGTTTTTGGAGTCTTATGTCCAAAAAATGAATACAAATGTCGAAACAAGTGTTTCGGAGAGACATATTAATACTACAACTGAAGAAAACAGTTATTGTTTTCAGTTGATGTCAAACTAAAGATACATTTGGGAACAGTAGATGACATGAGAGCACTATTATTACGTACGCCAAAATACTGACGATATTGTTATTCATATCATATGTATCAAAACATTGTATACGGATTGAAGACAATATCAATTTGAAGGTTGGTATTTTAAATGGAAAAGTTAAAGAACATATTTTAGAAATAAAAAAAATATACAAAAGTAGAACTGGTCACGATACAAGAAATGACGAGACCTTTATGAGTTTCGTCTTGTCTCGTTAGAATCCACAAAGTTTCAGTATTAGTCTGATTGTTTTTGTGGAAAAAGTATCGAACTATTAAGTTTGAATTTATTAAAGTTCAATGTAAAATGTACGACTGAGTCGGACTAAAGGACTATTTACCTAAGAAGGACCCAAGGACCGAACAAATGGGATTTAAAACATTTATAAGTCTACATTCTTCACAAAAACTAGATCTGATTGTAGAAAACTTGTTAAAATAAGAGATATTAAAATTTGCGTTTTAATTGCTAAATTAAGAGAAATTTGAGAAAATAAATGTGTCGTCATGAATTGCGATCTGATTGTTACGAACTGTCAAACTCTATTTGCGTTCCACATACCATCCACATTGCAACGAATGAATTGTTTAAATACCACGAACCTCCTAATTCTTATTTTTGTTTGTTTTGATCGTCATTCTATGTGAAGGAAAAGTCAAAATAGACGAATGTTCATTCGTCGGTGGCTCTAATGTATAAATACACCTTAATTTATGTATATAGATACAAAAATAAATATTTTTCACAAAAATTCTAAAATCGCATGAAATTCGTTCTTTAAATTCCTAAAAAAAACTTCTTAAATAGTTTTGAACTCAAAAAACAAAATGTCATACGATTTTTTGAGTAAAAATGAATATATGCAAACAAAATTTCAAAAATCTGGAGCGGTTTTCTTGAAAATCTAACTTATCTTTCCAAAAAAGCATCCAACCATTTTGTTGAAATATTGAATTTTCATAACATGTACCTACATACTCGTATGTTTCGCTTAAATTCAAAAAATTATTTGTTTGGAAAATGTCGATCTGCAAACTTGCAAGGACCTTCTATGTAAAAATGTTGATCGAAATCAGTTTAAGTCGTCAACAAGAAAGTCGAAAATAAAAAAAAAAGAACGGTTTTACGTTTTTAATACAACATAAACCTCTTACCTATAGTTTTTTTTATCAAAATCGTTTGATCCTTTTTCGAAATAAATACATTTTCTTAAACGTTATACGACACGTACCGTTATTTTTAGAGCTAAAACCTTACAATTTCTCGTCTAGGAAATCGCCAAAATTGAAGAAAATCGTTTCATCCATTTAAGCTGTACATAAAGGGACACATACAGAATTGCGGGACCCATTTTTTGTGTTTTTTTTTTTTTTGTAATCGTAATCTTTGAATTACATAAATATCGAGTTCGTATATTTACTTCCACTACAAGTACCACTACCCATAACAGAAGTAGAAATACGTTTTCCAGCAGAAAAGTAAAATCAACTCGAACCAAGTTCATTCACACCATGTTCGAGTGCTTATATAGATACCTTTAACCTCTTCACTGTTATACTGGCCAGGAGAACTTATACAAACATTCTGTGGACGAACTATACTCTGTCCAACAAAAATTGTCAGTACAGGCCTTATGGGAGAGCTTTTTCCAAAGCAGTGGCGCCTGATGCACCCTCACTACAATGCGTTAGGAAAAATGCCACTAAAAAAAGAGCAAGCCACTGACTTTTCTTAAGGAATTGTTGTTGTAATTCTTTGCAAAAAGTTGTACACCCCAACACGACTGTCGTATCCCACTGCTGATGAGATACTGTCAAGATCAAGACAAGAGTGTCAACGTGTCAAGTGTCACTCAATACGATCGTGCGCTCTTTATCTACATCACAACAGAGTTACCATTATCATTCTCAATTGCAAGAAAAGAGCTTTTTCAGTGGTTTTTATTAAGGAGCTTTTGGGATTTGAAGCTTTTGAGAACACATTTTAAGAAGATGAGTATGTTGAGTGTTGTCGTATTGCTTTTCAACTTAAAAAAAAGCGCGCCTATTATCTTATCGCTTGGCGTTGTGGGAAAAGGTAAATTTAATATTCACCCTTATTCCGATAGTCGTTTTACTAAAACGCCAGTAAAACGACAAGGCTCTAGAAACGAAAATTGGAGTTTTATTGAAACGACTATCGTTATAATGCTTAGAAAAGAGAAGAACATAGAGAATTCTACCTTTTTCGTATCATTTAAACCCAAAATGTGGTCTCTGGAGCCTTCTCGTTTTAAAGGCGTTTTATTAAAACGACTATCGGAATAAGGGTGATTGTTTTCAGTCGTTTTGAATCGTCAGACGGTAGCCCTACGCGTTTTTTACTTTCATTTGCGGCGATTTATAATTTAAACTACGGAATCCCTGTGAGAGCTTTAAAAGGCGACACACTTATGCATGGCAATGCAACCAGAATGAGAGACAAACGTCCTATCTTCCCTGTACTGACAATTTTTGTTGGACAGAGTATAGTACCTAATTTTTTTCCGATTGAAATTTCGGCATAAGGGAACAAACCTATTCTGACAGATGATCCTCGGTTACATAAAATCAAGGTCAATGTCAATATAAATAGTCATAGAAAGTTCTTTGTTAAGATAATGTCAAAGTTTTCGTATTCGTTCCAAAGAAATGTTTTGCCATTTCATGATAAATGTCTAATGTAAATTTACTTCTGAAAGCCTCAGTTGGAAGGAAATTACAAAAGGCAGGGCCCTTATTATGAAATACGAAACGAAAGGCAGACTAAACGCAACCTAGGGAAACGATAGTCATGGTGTAAAACGATTATCAGAAACGAAAATGCAATCAAAGGAATGTTGCCAAACAAAAATGAAAAATAATTTCATTTTTTTAAAGACACAAAATTACTAACAAATGACAACAAACCCAAAACGAAAGCCAAACGAAATAAATGTCACTCGTTAATTTTAAACGAGTTTCGTTTTTATTTACGAGTCTCGATACTCGTAATCGGAAATAAAATACGAGTTTCGTTTTTTCTACAATTCTTGTTTCTCATAATCGCAATTTAAAGAATACGCGGTATTACTTACGATTATCGTTTTCCATAATAAGCCCCCAGTGTTTACATTAATTCTCAGTAAATATCAAAATGGTTGTAGCAATTTCTTGATACTTCAATTCATTTGAATTGCATATTTTACGATCGATTATTTGTAGCTTGTTTTTATTATTCCGCAAAGTGGCAACCGCAAATAGCGAGATGTTGAGCTGTTTTTTTTTTTTGTTTTGTTTCGTTGTTGTCTGTTTTGTCTCAGCTGCTATTTCTACTGCCGTATAGCACTGATATGATTTTAGGTCGTCGTCGTCGTTTTTATTGTCCGATGTCGTATGACGAAGAACATAGTCGGTGGAGTGGGCACTGTACCTCTCTAAATTGTTACCTATGGTCAAAGCATATAAAGTGAGAACCATTAGACGGAAAAAGTAGTAGCGGACCCTACACACGAATAGTAAAATGCATACACAGGGTGGTTTGGGATATTTTTTGGCTCTAAACTAGACGTCCCCATCGCACAGTGGACCTTTTTAAGTTAATTATAAAATAATACATCACAACCCATACAAAACACTTGACTCCTTTTTTGTCTGTCGGGTATTAAATGGTCCACTGTGTTCATCGTCGTCGCGTCCGTCGGTCGGTCGGTTGTCGCCAATGGGCAAGTCGACATCGTGAATGAAAATCATCGACTCCGTCCGTACATACATACTCATACATACATCGAGTTTTTTTTTTATTATTCATATGCACAAGCTAGAAACAGAGGAAACAATCGTCGTCGTCGTCGACATTGTGTCTTCTCTATAAAGTTTTCGCTTTCTTGTGTATGCGATATTTTTACATTTTTTAATATCTTTTGTCCTTTTCTGAAGTTGCATTGTTGTTAGTGTTTTGGGTAGATGATTAGTTTTATAATTGACAGTGCCAATGATTTAGTGGCTTTCTTTTCTTTGTACAGAAAAAAAAAAACAAAAGACCCACATATATGTATGTATATACAAGACTTGAGGATTTCTATGGAAAACTACAAATAATATAACCCTTTTTGTTGAATAAATTATGCAAAACCACTCAATTTGCATAATTTGAAAACAATTTAAGGTTTTAGAAATGCGAATTAATTTTTTTTTGTGTGAAATATAATAAGGTTCATGTGGATTTTTGGAACTTTACCAAACAATTTTTTTTTTGGATTGAAAACCATTTGAATATTAATGATTAATTTTTATTTAAAAAATGTCGATCAACTAAATCAAGATTAATTGAGGTTTACTTTTACGCCTTCAGTTGCTCAAAGTAAATCTAAGGTTACTGTACGACCCATGCAAATACAAACGAATTATACATACAGTGGATCAAAAAAGAAATCGGACATACATACATAAAATTGATGAAGGTTTGAAAATAGCGTATTTCTGCATTTATACATAGTTTTTACTATAAACTCTGGATATTTAGCAAAAATTACAGTTTTATTAACAAATTATCATCGAAATTCAATATAAAAGAAAATAATTGCAAATTTAATTTAAAAAAAGAAAGACCAAAAAAGTTTACTGCAGGCGATGAACGTTGGATATTGTAATAAGTTAAAAAATAAACCCCAAATAGGTGCACCAAAGTTGACGGCGGAGGTAAGGAAATACTGGCAATAAGATATTAACCCTGAAACCGTAAAAACAGTTCTGCGAAAAAGTAATTTTCATGGAAGAGTGGCAAGAGAAATAGTTTATAAGGAGCTACCAAAAGACGGATTTCTCATTCTAGAATCGTGTTTTGTCTCTGACGAGAGTAAATTTAATATAACAGAGAACAAAACACGATTCTAGAATGAGAAATCCGTCTTTTGGTAGCTCCTTATAAACTATTTCTCTTGATTCGGTTTTTCTTGTTGATAAAAGGTTTTTTTCTTGCCACTCTTCCATGAAAATTACTTTTTCGCAGAACTGTTTTTACGGTTTCAGGGTTAATATCTTAGTGCAGGTATTTCATTACCTACGCCCGTCAACTTTGGTGCACCTATTTGGGGTTTATTTTTTAGCTTATTACAATATCCAACGTTCATCGCCTGCAGTAAACTTTTTTGGTCTTCAAGATTTTTGTAAATTTTCAACAGATTTTGTTGTTTTGAATCTTTTTATGATGTCTCCTAATCGTAGAATTGCTTCTTTTTACAATTTCTGCAATAGCACGTACAGTTACCTTTTTAAAAAAATTTTATCACTATTTTTCGTACTTCTATCGTTGTATATCAACATTGTTCTTCCATTTTGACCTTATTAATAATAACGCATTAAATTCAAATCAAATAAACATCTGACAAATGTAACGGTATATTAAGAACCTAAAAGTGTTATATTTGTCCCGTTAAAAACAAAAAAATGAGTACAACCAGAGTGTCCGATTTCTTTTTTGATATTAAATTTGCGATTATTTTCTTTTATATTGAATTTCGATGATAATTTGTTAATAAAACTGTAATTTTTGCTAAATATCCAGAGTTTATAGTAAACACTATGTATAAATGCAGAAATACGCTATTTTTAAACCTTCATCATTTTTATTTTGTGATTTAAAGAGACAAAACTTGTATGTCCGATTTCTTTTTTGATCCACTGTACATACATATATACTCGTATGATCTGCTCATAACTACGGAATGTTACTTTCTTTTCGTTCAGTATATTCGTTCACTTTTGATTATCTAAGTGAAGAGCTCCTCCGACCATAGTTCTAATTGACAATCGGCGTTATCGAAAAAAAAAACTGACGGATGACTCCTTATTCAATTTTCTTCAGTAAGGAATGAATCAGTGAATTCATCAAGTTCATATTTATCCACAGAATGTTAATGATGAAGGTTTTTTTATTTTAAATAATGTCATACATATATACGAAGTTACACATTTACAATAAGAAACAAAAATGAATTGTGTATTCCATTCGTTACGAAAACTATTTATTTTCGAATTGAAACATATTGATCATAACAATCGACACTACCTAATGTAATTGTGAACTCAATTTTTCAATTCAATATTTTAAAAACCAAATTGTTAAATTGGATTTATGCATATATTCTTTCAATGATTTGAACTAAAAGAATATATTCAAGGCATTTCACATTTTTAACGAATTTGAACGAGCAATACATATTTAATAGTTAATTCAATTTGATTTTCTCATATTTTGAAAAAGTGGGCGCATTCACTAATGTAGTGCACTACGTAGTCAACTCATTGTGATTGACTAAAGACAACTAAAAATTGAGTTGAAATTTCCCCTCCGACGTAGTGTAAAAATTTCGACTTCAAAGCTAGTGGATAATGATTTTGACATTTCACAATCAGCTGTTCAATAAAAATACAAGTTTAACTTTTGGTGAAAGATATTTTCAAAATGATATTATTAAAAAAATTAATATTATACATATCTTATATTTGATGATGTTTAATTTAAACTGTAAAAAAAAAGTTTATTTAAAGTTCTCAAAACACAATTTTTTCTTATTTCATTTACATCTGTCATTTATATGACAGTTTAGGATTTACTAGCTTTGTAGTGCAATTTTGCATTCATAAAGCTAGTTGAATTTTGACTACATAGTCACTACATTAGTGAATGCGCCCAGTGTTTAATAGACAGCTGTCAATGAACGTGCGTTCTTTTTTAATGCTACCTTTGGGAGATTTACCACCGTGACTTGCATCTACACTTGTATAAAATTAGGTTTACACGCAAGAACTTCCGGTCAGATACCATGGACTGCGAAGAATTTACTAAAGTTGGGGTTAAACCATCAATGGATATCGGGTTTCCAATGGATTGCTCTTCGCAGGGATGTTAATAAAAAAAAATTGCTGTATACCGAGCGAGGAAAAAGAATTTGGTGAAAATCGGCGCCACGCCGCGTTCTTTAGCCTTACTTTGGTTCGAAAATAAAGGTTGGGCATTAGTAATCGGCAAGCGTTATATCATACACATATATTTATAACCTTTTAAAAACAAAAACCAATTGATGTTCAAGAAATTTGGGTTGAAAATGAATTCACAGATCGCTTACCGGTTAAGAAGTTTTTTTTTTTATGTCAACTGACTTTTTATTTTTGAACGCATACCCTTATAATACATTCATATGTATAGCTTCTATAGTATGACAAGTTTTTTTTTTCAATTTAGATCATTTCTGGATGATAGAAAAATCTGTCTACATGTATTTTCAGCAAAAGCCTAGATGACTAGGACATTGTACAGGATATAAATGTATTAAAAAATCTAAATTTTAGTTAAAAACCTTGATTGTCGCGGGTAGATTTTGGCGGCCATGTTCTTTTTGTGACATCTGCCAAATTATTCAGTTACTGATAGATAACTAATCAACATGGCACATTACCGTTGCACCTATTTTGCGGTAGATGCGGTGGCCCTTCACAGCGGAATCTTTAAAGTTTAAAGGTTGGTGGCCAAAGTTGAGACTACCGGCTAGGTAATCACTCAGTCAAGATTCGTAGGTCAAGAACATTGCCGCAATGTTGTTGAGTCGGTCATTGTCAATGGTGAGCGCTTCAAAACGATGATAATCAATTTCGTATAATACAAATTGAACCATATGGACCTAGACGAAATGTGGTTTCAGTAGGACTGCACTACGTTCCACACAGCGGACGACACGATTGACATGAATGATTTGAAGGTAAGTTTATCTCTCGCAGAGGTAACGTGAATTGACCACCAAAATCATGTGATTTAACCCCGCTAGACTTTTTTCATCTGAGCTTTTTTGAAGTCGCAGGTCTATACGAATAAACAACAATTAACACAGGCCATCGCTTAAATTCAGCCGGATTTATGCGGAAGAGTAATTGAAAATAAGACAACTCTGAACCGTGCCACCGGCATTTGAGCGATGTCATATTGAAATACATGGACCTTTCAAATAAAAAAATAAAAGGATTTTTTTTAAAATCTCACACACAGCTCCTTTTATTCGATTTCAACATCACCCACTTTAATTGAAAAACCCTTTATAATGACCTACATTTGAAGGGGGCCTATAAGGCCAATATTACACACATGTAACTTTAACTTACGTAAGCAACTTCTGAATAAAATTACTAGTGTAAACTACAACTTACATAAGCTATAAATTTAGAGAAAAAATTAAAAATGTTTTTTTTTCGCACTAAAGGAATTCTCACAGGTTACTCAACAACCAGCATTGATAAGATTTTAACTTACGAAAGCATTTCTTAAGTTCATCTCTACTGTAAACCTTCTTGTAAGTTACTTCTTTAAGACTTACGTAAGTGATATGTAAAACTTACATGTGTAATCTAAGTCACTTGATTTACCAGGGAAATATTTTTGTTTTACCAGAAGAAAGCGAAAATAGTTTTATCAAATATTAACTTCGGAATATGGAATTTAGACACAGGAGGCGCCACAACGTGTTTGTGTTTTTGTGAGATTTCGATAAATGACGCCACAAAGTCTTGTGGCAAAAGTAGAAATGATATATTTTTCATACTTAATGAACTATGTACGTGGAGTGCATTAACAACGAATACTTCGAAGCTTATTAAAAATGCGTACATTTTTGTTTAATTCAAGTATATGATAGATTTTCCTGGTTTGCATATACATACCTCGATTTCTGTTAAAGTCTCATAAGTTTTCATAATATCTTGATTTTTGAATTCGTTATTTTTGGTGACACAATTTTGTTAGTGTTTTAAATTGTCTAAAAATTTTAATTTATTTTTAGATCCCTAATAAACATAATCTAATATACATTCATATATACATATTTATACATATGTTTGTATGTACTTCTATAACTCCAAAAATAATATAACTCATCAATTCGGGTCAGCCAATTAAGGTTGACTCTTAATAAGATCATTGTTTTGTTTCCCTTATATCTTATTCAGCTAAACCGGCAACCTCAGCTTGAAACTGCTTCACAGAACACTTGTCATAACAAGCACTCCATAAATACACACATATAAATAAGTTCCCCTCGAACTTACTTATCTTTCCGTTCTAACAACGTCCACAAAAATGACACAAATGATGCACATTGTTGAGACTGATTATTATGATTATATTTTTTTTCACAGCTCTCTTAAGTGTAGATACACAATACATGGCTACAAATATATGCATGTAGGTATTAGAGTAATTTCCTTTTTCCTGGAGCGAAAGATTCTTTTCAGTTATCAGTACGGAACCTGATGATCATGTAGGTTCTAGGTGACCATCATAAAACCTAAACACATCTTTCATTCTGTAGTTAGGTATAGTGTCCCTTTTTTGTTTTTTTTTTTTTTGTTGTTGTTAATTCATTTGGAAACGATCGCGATAATTCGATGAGGTCGATGTCGTTCGTTTCTTTCCGCCATGTGCTGTGGCTGTCGTCATAGTTGTTGGTTTGAATGTCGCCTTTAAAATGTGCGACGGTAATCGCATACTGATCATTTTTTATAACTTACATAAGCTGGGCTGTCAATTTAATACAAATGGAGTGAATTATATTACCTTCTTGTACTTAATCTAATATTAGCCGCATTTTATTATCGCTTTATCGCCAATGAACCATATAGATTATCCCTTCATCTCTTTTTATCCTTATGTTTGTTGATTTCCAATTATTTCTAGTCTTTTTTCTTTACACTGCAGCTTACACTACCTCACCATAAAAAGCCATCTACCCGCTAGAGTAAGAACTAATTTTTGGATCTTTAAAATAGGTCCAGATAGAGAATAGGATCCCAATTTTTTTTTTTTGTAATAAGTGTTAAAAAATGTATCCAGTTTGGGATCCATATACATAGATCTGGCTTAAAACTAGTAACTCACTCAACTCTCAATCTCAATTAAATCACCTACCCAAAACTTTATATCAAAAGGAAATACCAACACATCGAAAATGATGAGCATATTATGTTTGATAAAGATTTTGGAATTTAATCTTTAGACGGACTATGCTTCGATGTTAGTGCATTGAGTCGGTTTTATTTTAATAATATCAAAACTACTCGACCGATTTTGACAAAATGTTTTCGCATTATAAATTATGATATGTGTAGCACAATAAATCTCTTCAGATTAATAAAACCTCCAATGTTTAAAGTTTGGTTCAAGACAAAAGACCTGAAGATGGACGCAGCTTTGCATACAAGCGTTTTGTTTGACAATTTATAACAGCCTTGTTTAAATGCAAGAGTTGTTTTTACTCCCAGTTTATATTTATTTTCATTCGATTCGATTAAACACCGTTTTTGTGTGTTTAAATTATATACTTTATTTAAAAAAAAGCGGGAAAAGTTAGCTCAGTTTTTTTTGTTTTCTTTGCAATCTACTTCGTTTTAGAAGTCTCACTTTTGATTACTTAATCTGCTTATCGTTACCATCCCTGCTTTCAAACAGACCAGCAGCACCACGAGGCTACAGCAACAGAGGAACAACGAAAGTTCGGTTGTGTTTTGTGTTGTTGAATTAATGAGAAAAAAAAATAATAAAACAAAACTGATCGAGAGTGTATGTTGTTTTTATTTTTGTAGGTAAGTTTGAAACGGTCTTAATGTCTCTCATCTTGGGGTTTATTGGCTTAACCTGTTTTCTAGACTACTACTGGGGAATGGTGTGTAGAAGTCGTGGATCGACATGCAAGCAAGCAAGCAAGCGGGGGAGCAAGTGTGAAAGGTGTTTTGAGCAGGTCAAATTCGAGAGTATAGATTTATTTTATCGTTTTTATGAAGCTATAAAATTCGTATACGAGTCGAGTATCTATATAATTATGTATGTGAACGGGTATAAGAATGTGCATGGTAAGGTAAATGGAAAAAAAATTGCGCGAAGAAGAAGTGTACGCATACGCAGTAATGATATACCTAACTAAGTAGACGTACTCACTAAATGTGGGAGTTTGTAAGAGCCAACCACTTCATCTAAAAATTTAAGTTAGGTACAATACATATCTAATTTCCTTTCGAAATAAATGTTGAGGCAATTTTTTTTACCCTATACGTGTGTAGTTTGGCTTTCGAGAGTTATACAAGAATCTGAGAGTTATTTCATCGGACTACCTATATCATATGGGCTGACAGGAACTGCAGCACATAAAAATTCATAAAAATTATGCAGACAGTTACCAACGAATGTTTTATTGGGCTATCTAATTTATGGCATTCTTGTTGTCACAAACTGGCCGTTTTGCCGTTACTTTCTACTTCATATTAGATTGGCTTTATGTAAGACAATGCAAAGTAGGTATAGGTATACAACAAAGTAGGTATAGGTATACAACATTTATATTAAGGTTGGCTTTTAATATTAGGACGTAGATATGTTTTAAGCGGGTTTCTCATTTTGTTATATACATACATACCTACATATATGTACTATGTGCACTGGTAACAAATTGATTGTTTTTTTTTTTTTTTTTGTATTTTTCCAAATTATTTCCTGATAGTTTTGGTTCATGAACAGACCAGTTTAAGGACTTTCGTTCTCCGATATAGAGGTTTTATTTTTCATTGAGTTGATAGTTGGGGCGAGAATTTATAAGGAGCTAAAGAAGGTAGTAGTCTTATTTTCCTATTCAATATGTTTCCTTTTTTATTTAATGGGACTATTCTTTCATTTGAACTGACGGTTTTTCCGTCACTAGAACTAAATCCAAACTTATCCCGAAGCTATTGCACTGTACATCTTCAGCTAAATTCTCGTAGCTACATCTCAATCTAGGCTTTATCGGTTATCAGTTGCGTTGATGAGAAAGAAGCAATTATATATATGTAGGTATATACAGATAGAAAGTATGGACATTTAGTGTTAACGTCACTATCACTTGCTTCTTTTGGGACAGATAAAACACTTTAATATAATTTTACTTTTTATACAATTTGTTTCAATTCTACAACTCTTGTCATTAAAAAACAATGGCTTAAAATTTGAGTCTAATTCAAAAAATTGTTTCAGACGTTAAAACGATAAAAAGACGAAATATGAAATTTTAAGTGAATTAATCATGATATTTTCTCTATCATTAATTAAAATTAAAATCATCGTGTACTTAATTTATCTTTTAAGCACCCTACTAATGACACTTTGACATGAAAATATTAAAAATGTGTGTTTACTTACTAAGTTTCCCATTGGTAAACTCGGATTTCAATCAGAAATTGATTTATTTCGAGGCAAATGGAATGCGCTTTTCAAATTATTTATTTATGTTGTTGTATAAGCGTAATTTTGTGACTAGATCATTAAATCAATCTTCATTTATTTACCTTGAATAATGAACTCGATGTATTAAATTAAACAAACCTAAAGTCACATTTGCCAACTGACAGCTGAAAATTGTTTTAGTATTAGTATTAGAGAGAGGTGAATCTGTCAAAAATTGTGATATGAAAAATTGATTTATTTTACCAATGGAAAACCACATTACAATAAATTGAGCACCAACTTTAACTATTTAAGATGTGTTCAGAGGCGGTTAACTTAAAAAAAAAACACCCTATCACGGGTTAAGAAGCGTTTAAAATTAAGAAAAAAAAAATTGTAAACTGCTCTAAAATTGTTAAACATTAAATTTGTCCCAATTGCTTTGAAAGTTTATTCCAAAAAATAGTTTGTTCTTAAAAAAAAAGAAAATTTATGTTGGCTGCGACGCATAAGAAATTATAAGATGGCGGTTTGAGTGTATCTAATTAGGATACCTTGTATTGATCATGAACATAAACAAAAACCTTCATGAATACATTTTAGAAGTTTAATTTTTAAAATTGATTTTTTTTCTGGGGAAGGTATCGTATGGATATTGCATTAACTAACCATTATAACGTATGGCGTTGTTCAACTGCAAGTGTTGCGAGTGACCGTCATGAAGTTTCATTAGGCGTTTTTCTTTTTTTAATTCTGAGCAGAGCTGGAGCATGTCGAGTACGCTTTGTACAGAATTTTATCAGAGTCCTCCCATTTATTTATGAAACACACTGGAACACTGAACTGTCAAAGGAAAGACGTTGTAACCTTCTTTCGTATTTTCCGTACGATCTAGGTTTAAGAGTTCAAATAAGCTTATACCAATGAAATTTTGACATATTGTGTACATACACAAGTAAATTCTACGCCCTCGAGGCAGAACTATCATTTTATGATAAACAGTATTCTCTTCTTCAAATTAAATTAATACTTTATCAAAAATCTCTATCCATCTCGAGTGCAGTATTCATGCGCACCTGAATTAATATAATGCGTATAATATTCATGAGCGATTTACTCCAATTAAAATGTCATTTCATTTATTTCGTATGTTGTTTCCCCTGTTTGGTTATTCTATCCGCGCCGTTTGAGTTGTTTTTGTTTCATATAAATTGTGCGCACCTCATTATCATTACCAGTCTTGCTTGCGTTCTCTATCTACCTGATGATGTGTATAGGAGAGTTCGGAGTTTGAAGACGAAGAAAAAATATTGAAGAGTACAGTAGAACCTATGTACATAACACACATCCATTGAACACAAAAATCGATTTACTTTTTAATTTTTAAATTAATTTTTCGAATCTTAATTGTTAGGCAGATTAACCTTTGCCAGTACTAATACCTAAATTATTTTGAGCTGTTAACTTGCAAATGTGGTTTGGGTTTGTTAAATTTATTCCAATTGAGAAAATTATGTCCAATACATGAAGCAAATTATTTGTTATACAAAATGGAAGAAGTATTAAATTATTCGGTAAATGGATCCAATCCATATTTCTCTACTCAAAATAAATAAATTATGAATTTTTTGTTTTAAAATAATGACACAAGAACAGAAATCATACGACTAAGGCAAGGATCGAACTTGCGATTTCAATCGCGCTTTTTAGTCGCAAAAATAGAACACAGGAGTTTAAGGCTAGGAACGCACTTGCAATTTCAATCGCGCGGTTTCTTTGTCGCAAAAATAGAACAAATGAGTTTTAATGAGAATGAACGCACTTAATATCAAAAAATGGTAATGATTTAAAAGTCGAAATTTCTTTCATTTTTCTAGCGATGCGATTGTCGTAAGTTAAAATGAAACAAAATTACTACGACTTAAAATTCGTAGTTGCAATAAGAAGCTGACATCCACCCACTTGTGATTTTCAATCGGTCGATTTTTTAGCCGCAAGGAATAAGACATGGCGTTAAATGTGAATGCGACTTAAAAATCGTAGCGATTATAAAAATCAAACAAGTTCTCTTTTTTCAAGCGTTTTTTTGTCGCAAAATTAAATAGATTAAATGGATTAAAATAATCCTGTATGCACTTGCAACTTTTTAATGACATCCTTGTCAGTATTAAAATGGTTTATATTATGAAGTGTTGTGTAGTGGCTCTTTTGTAACGTAAAAAAAAGTACTGGTTGCATCCGGTTTTAATGATAGGTTACTTAACAGTCAGTCAGTTGTGGAATACAATAGAATGAGTACTAAATGCTTGTGTAAATGTGTTCAAAAATACAAAATGGAGAAATTCAATATCACTTGATGAACATTGAGCTAAATTAATAAAAAAAAATTTAATCGTTGCTAAATATTTGTAGATAATGCGTGTACTCACATTAAAAGTAGAGGCGCAAAATTTTAAATGAATTAGTACGATGCTAAAGCTGTTTCAGTATAATACCTACTATGTTAAAACAACGAATTTGCAAATTTTAATCGGATATATCTCTACCCTTTTATTAAAGTTAAAATTATCGAATACCTACTTTATTTTTTTAGTATCGTGCTAGCTTCATATGACTCTTTGACGTTTGCAAACATCAAAAAAAGGTTCGTGTACTTACTTTTTTACACGAAATGTCATTGTTTAGGTGTGTTCAGAAGCAATTTATTAAGAAAATTCTTTTGGTACGATACTAGTTAGAAAACGTTTAAAATTAAGAATGAGTTAGTAAACTACTATAAAGTTAGCAAATTGTTAAGTAATATCATACTAATACCTTTATAATAGGCTGTTTAAAATTTTGCGCCAGTGTGTTTTATTTGTTTGTGATTAAATAATAGCGCGGCAAAAAAATCACAAGTGAGTGAATGCAAATAATTTGTGGCTACCGCGATTTTTAATCGCCTCGAAAAAATCGCAAGTTCATTTCTAGCCTAACTCGCGGGAAATACGATGATACAAGTAGGTAAGAAAGCTGTTAAAAATTGTATCGAAATGTGAATATTTTTCTTTTCACGCATAATGTATGACAGTATAATGTTTTTGATTCAAATAAAATATTTGGAGAAGGTGATATACATAACTAAGTGTTTATGTTTCTTTTTTTTTTTAATTCATTGCGAACATTGTAAAATACTCTTAAAAATGTATTAAATTTCAATTTAAAAATGGAACTGAGTCGGTCGTTATTTTCATAGGATTTCAAAACCAATTAACCTATGCTATACATATTTTAGTGTACAAAATTTAAAATTTTTAACCATAAATAAGTTTTTATGTATTCCATTTGGGAAGTACTTTCTATGTACTATTCTTTAATCTAAAGATTTTTTTTTTTTGAGTTTTATATATTTATATATCCGGGTTGGACTGTCCACCAGCATTCTTCTAAACACATAGATATATCTCAATGCAGGTATAAGTATAATGTACAGTATGTATTTCACTCTTCACGTTTATATGCGGCGAAAGCTGATGCTTCTATACTGCTGCTACTTCTGCTGACTGACCACAAGCACCAAGCACAGCTCCTCTGGCCAGACCAGAAGCGATTAGGGTTGTTGCTCTTTTCACAAAAAAAAAAAAAAACCAACAGCAACAGCAACAACAAAAATACTTGTTGTATGCAAAGTTTTCTGTTATTTTATTTTAATTCTTCCTCTATACAACTTTGAATTGAATACTTGAACACTTATTTGAAAATGAAAACTGCAATTATTTTTCCTCGATTCTTTCCCATTTAAATTAAATTTATGGATTTTTATATTCTCATTTTGGCTTTCTTTTCATTTAAATCTCACTTTGGGTTTGGGGCCATGAGGTTCCCGTTTTCATCGTCGGCGTGGTCGCAGATGAATTCCGAATGTATCTGACATAAAGAACATTTCTCTCGTGTATGCATTCTTGTATTCGTGAACTATATTACGAAAAATAAATAATTTTTCCTATTTTACAAAAAATGCTGCTATGCATGATGATGTTGGTACTAGAGGCAGCCGGCGCAGCGCAGGCAAGGGCTAACACGTGTATCTTTTTTATTGAACGTGTGATCACATTTTTTGTTAGAAAAAATTGAATTATGTATATGCTAAAACAATTCTTTATCCTCAGTTCCGAGTCAATGTCAATAACATCGGATTATGAGACTTGAAGTTGAAGTAGTTTATTTTCAGTTGCTTATTGTTTTTTTTTTTCTGGTTAATAATTTAGTCTGGTTTTGGTAGGCAGGTTGAGGTAAAGATATATTAAAATGGAAAGGACATCGATATCAAGTGACATTTAATATGTGTGTGTGTTTTTTTTCTTTTAATTTTATTCATCATTACGTTTTATTTTTTGTTTGTTGGCTTGGCTTCTTTCTTTTATAATATATAAATGCGGTTTTCTTTTGTTTGGTTTCAGTTAATTGACTTCGTGTCGTCTTTTACTTTTTTTCTTATTTTTTTTTCATACAATTTTGAATTTAAGAGATTAAGTATCTTTTGTAGGTATACCTATTTATGTTGATACTTATTTTTTACGTGGCTTGTAGTAAAATTGTTTTTATTAAAACTTAGGTACCTTATTTTTGGCTTCATCAGAGACTTTTGTTTATGATAAGGAATTTTCTTGTTTGCATTTTGACATACGTTTTGTTACGGATGATCATTTATAATGCAAGAGACTTAGGAGGCTGCTATAGAGGTTATTAGGTTCGCAGAAGTAAGTTTCCGATGTTATAAAACCAACCCTACTGAGAAAAACCAGAAAAGTTCAATCAACTTAGAAAGACCTGTAATGATAATATTCGACGAACGAAATTTTTTTTATAACCAACAATTAAGGCAGAAAATAATACAATGTCCCAAAGGTAATACAAATTTTTGGCCATTTGTAAGAAATTTACGAAATACTACTACGTCTTCGGTTCCTTTGCTCGACTTCAATAACAAGAAATGACCAATTTGCTTGGACAATAATTTGCTATTAATTCAGCGCTTCCAGAAAGTATCATGACTCAACTTGTACTTGAGAGCTTAATCGATTTTATGGGACAATTCTTTTTTCGCACGTGTATAGTTGCAAGAGTACTGAAAGATCTCGATAAACACAAATCCGTTGTACCGGATAGTATCCCTCCCATTGTTCTGAAAATGTGTTCTCTAACGGTGACAAAAAAGTTTTTTTTCTTCTGTCCTACTCTACTAGTCTCTTTCCGAGTGGATGGAAAACCGTATTTTCCAATTTGTTCCTAAAAAAGGCGAATCTTGCCACAGGACTCCGTTTTGTCTTCGACTCTCTTTTTTATATTTATCAATGATCTTTTGTTAGAAGCTTCTAATCTATTAAATTGTTTTACTGGCAGATTCACGCCCTAGTCCTTCAGATGTGGATTGAGAATGGCAGCTTATTAAATTCTGATCTCGAATGCATTGTCAGATGGGGAACCAAAACAGCATAGCATTAAATGTTTCAGAAACTCAATTCTGTCGTTAAAGCACAACTCTCTACCACGAGCGAGTCTATTTATATCGATTTTGGTTGAAAGCAAAAAAAAATATTCACATACCTACATATGTTAAGGTCGTCCTTAATTTTTTACGTTTTACAACAAATTGTAGAGAGTATTCAATCATTGACTCTAACTCACCCTACAAAAATTTAGTTCTTTCTGACGTTGTCACATCAGCTTTTTGGACTTACCCGGAATTGTCTAGCTTCAATCACTTAAGACTATCCGGGATGAACTTCCTTATTATCATTTGTTTTTAGGTTCAAGTGGTTAGAAATCGATGACCAGAAGTTCTGCGTGTCAGTCAAAATGTATGGGATAAAATCATTTGCTTTTCATAGCTTAAGATAGACCGCTGAACTCATCATGTGTCACTCTTAAGCTGTTCACGTTAAATCAGCGGTAGTTCCCAAACTATCAAGTGGTTTAGAACCCACTCTTCTTCGTCTGAAATAATGTGACCAATAACGCTATGCATGTTGTCCTGCTTTCTAACTTTTTAAGGTATATGCTCCGTGTCGTGTCCGTTGTGTTTTCCGTTAGTCGCACTTATTGCTCCCGAAGTAATTACGTTATAGCCGAGATAGGAGGCGGAAAAGGCTAATTTAATGACACCATAGTGAACATAAGTATGTACATACATATGTATGTGAGTACATGTTCGACCGGCACTTAACGTCACGATTCTAGAAGCGACAATTAGCGTTTCACTAAAACGGCGAGATGCATGCCGAGCAATTAGAAAGCTGAACCTCAAGTTTCACTAACGACTGGGGCCGTACGGTTATCTTATAAGGGTGATTTATTAGAAAATGATTTAAATACAATTGTTTATGCTTCAAGCTCATTTTTAATTTTATATTTAATGTTTTAGCTTCATCTATCGCACCCTTTTTAACATGTTCATAGCCTAATTTGTATCATTTTCCAACAGCAAATGGAAATTTTACTAAATAATGTAGTGTGTTCAGCGCAATGACTATATTAAATCACATGCATTATATATATATACATATTCATATATTCACTTTAAAAGTTTTGCTTTCCTAACAACTAATATTGCAAGAAATTTGCGACATAATTTGAATATTGCATGTCAACGAAATAATAACAGCTATCAATCAAAATTAAGGTTACTTGCCAATCGCCCGAAAACACCTTAAACATATTTCACCCATATGTACCATTGTACCTACACACTGTGTATAGAAATTGTGTAAAAATCGATTTTTGTGTTGTTGATTATCACGTTTCGTCCAAATAAACATACATAAGTATGTATGTACATTGTACATGTGTCTTCATATAGCGTAAATAAAAACTAACTTCATCACTTAAAGACTTTTATTTAAAATTCACCTTGCGCAGACTCTTATGGTGACGACGCGTTGTTCATTTTTTTATTCAAAAATAACACACACCAAAATAAACCAAAAAAAAAAAAACAAGTCCTTCTTCCTGACAATAAATTTCAATACAAAAAGTCATTCATGCAGAAACCTTATTTCATGTTCGGGGTTTCTTTCGAATAGAATCACGAAAACGCATGAAAAAAAAGAAGCACCCAAGGATTATAACGACTAAAAAACGCTTTCAACCCTTATTAAATGCAGGCATTTGACAAAACCTAGAATTCTTCCTTTAATTACTTTGCTAAAGAATTTGTTCCCTCTTCTAACTTATTATTATCGTTTTTGTTTGTTTGTTTGTGTATGTTTATCGCGTAAATACATACCACACCGAAGGCCAATCTTAAACGGGGTAGGTCAAAAGGATATAATAATGTATCGCACACAAACAGGCAGGAAGTTACTAGACATGCAATGCTTGTGATGACTGTTGAGGCAATCTAAAAACAACAAAATATACATAGTCCATTCGATGTCCACTTCATTGCAAAGGGTATTCCTAAGGGCTGATTTAAAATCAAAGAACAAAATTACAAACTTGAATACTGCTATCCAAAAATCAATTCATTCAATCAGGAAAAGATATTATAGAAAATCTATCAATTTCAGGACACACATTCAGAGATATATCATAACTTTGTGGCTGAGGAACAAAATAGAACCTCTTGTTAGAAGAATTCATTTTTTTTTAATATTAATGTTCTTTGACCAATTATTTAGAAAAAGAACAAAAAACAATCTGAAACACCTTGATAAGATCATGTCTGGCCAGATTATCACAATGAAAACAATACACGATGACACCCCTGAGTGTTTGCGCACTCAACTTTTTATTTTTAAACAACAACCACCTCAACTACTCTCCGCTTTTGTCTACTTTGCATTCTGTCCTCACCTCACAGTATGCCGTGAGCAGATGTTGAAAACTACTACTTCAAACAAACAAAAAAAAAGAAACATATTCAAACAATAATTTTTTAATTTGTTTTTTTCTTTCTATATTGCAGGGCGTCGTTTAATAGCGTCGCCGCAAGTTAAATGGCTAAGATGGATGTCGATGACGTGGTGGATTTGAGTTTAGGTTCGGGAAGGGATTCTCTTACGATAACACAAGCCACAGTAAGAGATCTTCGTGCATTGACCCAAAACGCTGGTTTAACAATAACACCCGCACCACCACCATTGAATAATTTTGTTGAACAACAAGATGAGAATAAGGTGCAACGAAGAGTGTTACGTCCCCGTACCGAACCTAAATCATATGCCGAAGCACCTGATATTGTGCTGTTGCCAGCCCGTGTCAATGGACGGGCTCAAAACGGAAATATCGATTCAGAGACTGACGATGAAGAAATGCCACCATACTATCCGATAAAGGAACTCACGCCAGCTGAGCTGAGAGAGCGTGAAAAGGGATTGCGAAAATTGCGTGAAGATCTGCGAAACGAAGAAACCAAACTGGTCCTGTTAAAGAAGCTGAAACAGTCGCAACATGTGATGAAGGAAAATCTGGTGGTGACACCAACGAATGTTTCACCAACCACAAATAACAATAATCCGCTAGCGTCGATACCGGCCTCTCTGACAAAAGGATCATTGAGTGTGACGCCGACGAATGTAGTGCCACTTGCTGCCCATTCAAAAGGACGACCTTCTCCTGTTTTGAAGTGAGTTTTTATTAATATAATTTTTTTTTTTTTTAATCTTTCATTAAGTCTAAACCTTAATCAAATTTACAGTAACAACAACACAAGTATCAGTCGTTGTCAGCCCCAATCTGGTCGATCGAATACCACCATACTCCCGCCGCCACGCTCATCGCTACCAGGTGGAGCAACTTTGACAGCTGGGAGTAGTTCATCTTCGGTGCATCGGACAAGCTCGATATTGCCACGTACCGGTTCGAATCTCACAATAACACCATCAGTGACAATAACACCAACATCTGCACCACCATCAGGAATTAAACCGCGCAATGTGAGTTATTGTAATGTATTCAACCAGATCGGAGGAGAATATTTATATTTTTGTTTTGCAAAAAAAATCTTTTAAAAATAAAATAAGACACATTTCTCAGAGTTCACCAAATAACAGTAACTCATTTTCAGAACATTCATTTACACATTTGCATTCTAAAACATTCTCCATCGACACTTAAGACATAAACCGATAAGATTGATGTTTTTGTTGGAAATTAAATGTATTATTAAAGATTTGTCAAGATATCCAAAGGGTCTCGGGGATCCTTTTCAAAGTCCAAAGCATGGTTTGGTTTCTTAATGATTTGTATTCCTTATATGGGCTTATCCGTGCAAATTTTAACTTTTGCCATGTGTCGAAATATATAGACATTATTATTAAATATTCAGGTTTTGGAACTTATAATATTATATATATCATTGAGTTTTAACTATTCAATTTATAAAATGAACCATCGAGATAGTGCGAAAGTGTTTGAAATCGAAAAAGTCATCGAATATTGAGACTTTTGGCTGCGTGCGTGGATAATTAACGTTTTGTATTATTGCAAAAATAATGTTTAACATAAGATTACTTTTTTCACAATTTTTGTTTTTTCAGATGAATGAAGGTCAAAATTAATTGAAATCATTCATTTTGAGTGCGTGCCTTCCTTATAAATAATCCTATATGATATACATTTTAGAAAAAACTGCCATGCGTGATTTTTCGTAAATCTTTAATTGTCACAAATTTTCGTGTCTATTTTTTTAACATTGATCATGGGGCATTTTTTTATGGTCTGCATCATTATTTAAGCTATCTAGAGTAAAAAAAACTTTGGCTTCAACGCGTGCTTCATTATGTACAAATTTTACGAAGTTAACAAAACGAACGTAAAAAACGTAACTGTTTCAAAAAAGGCACATTTTTTACTAGCACACCAAAGCATTGTTTGATTATACCCTTACAATGAGCGTAATTTAAACTGTAGAAACTATACAAAAAAATGGTAAAAGTGTTAAACAAATAAGTTTGAAAACAGAAGCTGTGAAGATTTAAAATAAAAACCAAATCAATTAACTCGGTGCTTAAAATAAATTATTTTAAATTCATTTTTCTATACGTTATACCTTTATACTCTTCAACAAACAATACATATGAGTTATTTTGAAGTTTTTTATTTATTCGTGGTCTATAATTGAAGAAAAACTCAAATTTACATGCGTGCCCTAATTTTTTTTTTGTTTTTTTTTTTTAAACTCAAGAAGTTAAAATTTACAGGGATAAGCCCATATACGAGACTATTGGATAGTGTAATTTTAATTTTGTTCAATTTGCTTACCTACAACCTTAAAACATTTTTTAGCAAACAAAATCATACTCGGGTTAGACCTCCTGTTTATATCTGTTAAGGATATGCTACCTTTTACGAACGGAAACGCTCCAAATGCCTAATGTGTAAAACTTAGTTTTTCGCATTTTTAACAAATGTATCAGATAGTAAACTGTGGCTCCCCAATAAATCTTCCGACAGTGCTGTACTTTCTTTTAGGAATACACTTATCTCTATTACAAATATTAATGGCTATTAGGAGTCGCAGGTTTTTAACAAACGCCAATGTTTCAACCCTTCCCTGTTCGTCGATGGGGTGGCTTTTTGACTCTCGTACTCACCATTCATGCTAGACTTTGCATCCATCAACGATGGGTATGGTGAGGGAGAATATTCCGTCAAACCTTTCTTTCTTGAATGTTTCCCTTAGTTGCACAACTTATGTTCGTCGATGGGGTGGCTTTTTGACTCTCGTACTCACCATCCATGCTAGACTTTGCATCAACGATGGGTATGGTGAGGGAGAATATTCCGTCAAACCTTTCTTTCTTGAATGTTTCCCTTAGTTGCACAACTTATGTATATCCTTGGCCCCTTTTAACATCGTTTGTGAGTTAAAATATAGTTTTTCGTCTTCAGACAATCAATCTGTTAGCAGCGCTATTTTGGTAGGATTAACACTAGATTTCCTCATGAATATTTTTCAAAGTTTTGGGTGACAATGAAACCTATACATATTTGCATAAAAACATAATATGCAGCGGAAGTTGCTTAGTTTAATTGAAAGAAATACAAATAAGAGGGCATGACGGCTCATAGAGAGCCTAAACCTAGTGACTTACAACTCTCAACCATTTCTGTGCGTGTTTGGAGAAATGGAGGGGACCTAGAATTTTCTGCCAATTTCCAACGGCTAATGAGCGGCATTTTTCATGCCAAGAGAAACTCTTGAAGGATTTGTAAATTCCTCGCAAGAGGTGGAACACCCTTGAGAATCAAAACCAACGTAAATCATTTAATAGGACAGGTATATTTCCGCACTCGTACAGTTGCCAGAGCCCTTCGAGATCTTGATATAAACAAATCCGCTGGTCCTGATGGTATACCCCATTCTTCTAAAGAGGTGTTCTTCATCGCTGGCAAAACAATTGCGTAAGCTTTTCCTTGCTCCTGCTGTTCTGGAATCTTTCCTAGAAGATGGATAACTGCATTTGTCCAGCCTGTTCCTAAAAAAGGCGACCCTTCCTCCCCTTCCTATCGACTAAATGCACTTACGTCCCTTCTTTCCAATGCAATGGAATCGATGATAAATCATCAGCTCAAGAAATATCTCGAAGATCGACGAAACGAAACCCTTATTCTTTGGATTAGAAATTACCTTCTAGATCGTTCAATACGTGTTGTATTGAACTATTTTAATCCCGATCTTCACAAAATAAATACTGTTGCTCTCCAGGGTTCCGTTTTATCTCCGAATCTCTTCCTCATTTTTGTAAATGATCTCTTGTCTGAAACTTCTAATCCACTTCATTGTTTTCCCGACGACTCTACTCTCAGCTTCTCATACTCGTTCTTAAATCCACGTCCATCCCCTTCGGAAGTGAATTGCATTGGTATCGTATGATAAGCTCATTAAATTCCGATCTTTACAGCATTGTTAAAAGGGGTATAAAAAACCGTGCGGAGTTTAATGTTTCGAAAACTCAATGCTGTCTATTGTCGTTGAAGCAAAATGTTCCCCTTATGCCATTATCCTCGAGTGGCACTTGCATCGAAGAAACCGAAAAGCTCTCAGTACTCGGTATGTGTGTCAATGACAATCTTCGTTGGAATGACCACATTCTAGGCTCACCATAATCTTCTCTCCATTTATTGGATATAATTCAGAACAGAGCGTTGAAACACTTCATTTCCCAAGTGCTTACAGGACCCTACAGTGTCAAATCCTTCGCAAAACTCGAAAAAAACCAAAACAATTTTCTATGTACTTCTAAACATCTCTTATCATCATCCTATTTCCATCAATCATATTTCTCGAAAAGATTTTCATATAAGATACGGGAAGGTTTTTTTGGAGATTATTTTGTTTTTATTAAAGTACATTATTTCGAATGACTTATGTATATGTTTCCGATAGTCAAAAGGTTCTTTTAAATGGTCGTCGAAATAATTTCCCGAGACCTTGTTTTCGTCTGAAAAACCTGACATTAACCATGCATTATATAATAATTGACCAAAAGAGGTAATATGCAAATGATCTGTTATTGTGCTTTGTTTAAGGTCTTCAATCGAATGTCATTTAATTTGTACTTAGAAGCCAAATTTAAAGCGATATTTGTTTCCATAAAAAAGTCATCTTATCCGAGTTTGACTCATCACTTTTAAGCACTCCAAATTAGAATACTTAAACCTACATTGATCTGTAGACTTATAATATTATAAAACAAAAAATTGCAACATAGCAATACACTTAAAGTAAAAACAACTGTGTTTAAAAAAAAAGTGCAGTGTATTACAAATTTACAATTGCGAATAAAAGTAAATTGATCCATGCTGGGTTAACAAATAAACTTTTTAAACCATTTAGTATATATACTCGTACGTTGAGAAACAACATACAAGCATTTAGGAGCTTACATTTCTCTTGATACATCAAAGTATTCCATTTCAAAGAAAGATCTTTTTGATTTATTTATTATAAAACTATGACACTTACACGATTTTCTATCCAACATCACATCAATTAACAAGAAAACATAAAATGTTAAATTTGTAATTATTCATACATACATCATTACCTCATCTATCTTGCATTGTTTCTTTCTAAATCAATTTTATATAAAATATACGCAAGCAGCTAAGTATTTCGGATAATTCAAAGGTATCTGGATCTATAAGCAATTCCGTGTCCATTACACCCGCCCCACCATTGCTTTCGCAACAGCAGCAGCCGCATCAACAGCAACAACAACAGCAGCAGCATAATGAGCTAAAGGTAATTTGAAGCATATCAAATTTTTGCTTACTTGTGTATTTTTAATTTAAATTTTGTTATTTTCTTGTTATTTCATTAGAGTGATCGCTCATCGACAAGAGAAGAAGTGCAAAGTCCCGCTCAAAGACAGGCAGCCGCCAAATTAGCATTAAGGAAACAGTTGGAAAAAACCCTTCTTCAAGTATGTGTAGTATTTTTCTATAGATTTCCTTACATTCATTTATTGTATTCATTATTTCTCTAGATACCACCCCCTAAACCTCCACCACCAGAAATGCATTTCATACCGAATCCAAGCAATACCGAATTCGTATATCTGCTGGGCTTAGAGACCGTGGTTGATTATCTTATGACAAAGGATAAGAAACCATCGACTGTACTTCCGCCATTTAGATGTGCGCAGTGTAAGATTGACTTCACCCCCGTTTGGAAATGGGAAAAGCAAGGTAGACATATTTTAAATTTCTCATTTAAAATAAAATTTCTTAAACCATTATCCTTTTTTTTTCAGGTAATAAGGATCCTAAAGTCATTTGTGAGCAATGTGTGACGACAAATGTAAAGAAGGCTCTAAAGGCCGAGCATACAAACCGACTGAAACAGGCTTTTGTTAAAGCATTGCAACAAGTATGTTTTAGTAATAGTCGAGTTATTTTGTATATGCAGAGGCTTATAAAATATTTTGTATTTTTGATTTATTTAGGAGCAAGAAATTGAACAAAGGCTCGCCACACAAAGTAGTCCATCGCCAGTAGATTCTCATGCATCGCATTCATCGACACCAGTTCCGCCCCCATCATCGATGATAATGATACCGACTAAATGTCAGACTCCAACTCCGACTCCCACGCCAACGCCGCGTCCAACACCACCACCACCTAGTAGTCAGCCGACACCTCCACCGCCGCCACCAACAACACCGCGATCATCGCGGCAGCAGCATTACGATCTAAGTCCAAATACTCCTTCGCCGAGTCCGATGTCAGTGGCTGCAGCAGCTGCTGCCGCGGCTGCGGCTGCAGCGTCGGTTTCAGCTCAACAACTGCAACAACAACAATTGCAGCACCAGCAGCAATTGCAACAACAGCAGCAGCAGTTACAACAACATGCTCTACAGCAGCAACAACAGCAACAAAGAGAGCAGCAACTTCAGCAAAGAGAACAACAACTACAACAAAGAGAACAGCAGCAGCAACAGCAAAGGGAACAGCAGCGAGAACAGCAGAGAGAACAGCAAAGAGAACAGCAAAGAGAACAGCAAAGAGAGCAGCAAAGGGAGCAGCAAAGAGAACAGCAAAGAGAACAGCAACGAGAGCAGCAAAGGGAACAACAGCGAGAACAGCAGCAACAGCAACTGCAACAACAGCAAAGAGAACAGCAGCAGCAACAACAACAACATCAACAACAACAACAGCAGCATCAACAACAGCAGCAGCAACAATTTTCGCCAACTGCGGCGGCAGCTGCAGCAGCTGCTGCTGCAGCTCAACTTAATGCGCTTGGAAGTTTACCAGGACTGAATAATCTGGCCGGCCTAGGAAATTTAGCTAACCTAGGCAATTTAGGCAATTTGGGTAATTTGGCCAACCTTGGAAGTCTAGGCAACAACTCACCTGCTGCCACAGCCGCTGCCATGCAAGCATTCCAACAGAATATATTTAGAGGTATTTTTTTGTAAAACGAATAAATAATTAATTAAATAATTAAAATCATTTCTTTACAGCTTTGGCCGGCTCGAATCCCCAGCATATGATGCAGTTCACACCTTTGCTGTATTCTTACCAAATGGCAATTGCACAAGCTCATGCGGCTGGTAAGTTTGGTTCAAACTTAAAATTAGTTAGTGTAGGAAGGACTTGAAAAAGCAAAAACTTTACTCTAATTTTAACTTCTTAAGAGGCATTGGCTCAAAATTTCAGTCGAATTTGTAAGATTTTGTAATTTTTAATTGAGCTTAGCAACATATTTTCTCTAAAATTTTATTAAAGCTAAAATTATCAAATAGCTATTTTTTGTTAGTATCTTACTAACTTCATTTGACTCTTCGAAATTTACGAACGTCAAAAAAGTTTTGTTTACTTTGTTTTTTTTCACGAACTTATATTGTTTTAGGTGTGTTCAGAAGCATTTTATTAAAAAAATAATCTTAGAATGATTTTTTTTTAAATTCATTTTTTATTTTTTATTTAACTTTTAACTAGCTATCTTAAACTTAAAAAAAACTAGCCCACTTATCATTATTTTACAAGTAACATACTGGCGCGAATCGGGCGCTCTAAGTTAAACTAAGTATATAATGTCTTCATACTAATGTCTTTCGACCTAAAAACCAATTTAATACTAAAATTCATTATCGTTTTTTTTTATTTTTTCAAGAAATAAGCCTTAGAACGATACTAGTTACAAAATGTTCAAAATTAAGAACGAGTTAGTAAACATACTAATACCATAAATCTAGACTGTTTAAAATTTTGCCTCATTGATGTAATAATTATTTTTAAATCTACCTCTTCAATCAAAAATTTGCGATATAGGTAAACTGTAACTCGAGATTTTTATCAAATTTGACATTACGATGATAGCTTCCCCGTCTGTCCGTATCCGTATTGCTATACATATGTACCTACAGCTTTAACCGCTAAAGCGGTTGTCTTTAAACTTCGTACTTAAGGATCTACGGTGACTGCCAAGAGGAGAAATAGATTTTTTCAAGTTCAAAAACTAACCTGCCATACAGCTGTTATGAAAAATTTAAAATATATCGACGACTTAGCGATTTGCATTCAAAAAAATATTTGTTTAATTGTAGAAATGTTCTACATTTTGGTCAAAGAAAAAATTATATTAACGAAACGTGATATATCTTCTTTTTTATGAGTTTTGCAAATCTTGGTTAAAGGAATTTGTGTTATCATTATATTGATTTCATTTTATGTCCCGATTTTAGTAAAAATGGAATCCCAGAATGCAAAAACATTCAACGAAAGCTGCTAAGACCCGCAATTTTTTAAGTGCAAATCAATTTTTAGTTTATAAAAAGTATGGATTAGATCTAAATTTATCTGATTGTTTCCGATTTAGTGAGGTGGGTTATTTTCCCATCTTAAGCGTGTAGTATAGTTTGTTTGTTTTGAGTTTCTTTTTTAAAAGTATGTATATTTAATATAGTATTATTATTTTTATTTTTGCAGCTTTCAACAAGAAAAACGTCTCCTCCAGTAAGAACGCACCTAGTTTAGCAGATATACAACGTGCTGCAGAAATGCAACGACAGTATTTACTCGAAATGATCCCACCCCAGGCGCCGGGACCGAGTAATAGTCGCCAGAACAATTGGAAGACCTAAAATTACCAATTTGTTTACTAAACCGTTACATCCGATAAAAAAGATTGAAAACAAAAATAAAGCAATAGAATTAAATAAATCATACCAAGTCCCACATCCTACAATTAAAAATGGAAAAGAAATACAGCGGGAAACTGTTTTCAAAAACAACAATAATAAGAAAAACTTTTATTGCAACATAACAGCAAATGCAATTATAATTATAAAACTTTTTATAATTTCTCAAAACAAAAAAAAAGTAGTTTGCTTGATTAAATTAATTTTTTCATTCAATCAGAAACATTAATATTTTGTTAATTATAGCTCAATTCAGATGCAAACCATACTATAAATACAAAAACAGAAGAATAAAATTCAAGTGAACATTAAGTTTTCTAAGTAATGTAATTAAATATATATATACATATACATATATATATGTATTGATAGAATTTTATATTTATATGTAAATGTATTGAATGAATGAATTAAAGTTTATTTTGTTTTTTTTTCTTTTTAATTAAAATAACAAAAACAAAATGTAAAACAAGAACTAAGTATAAACTTATTAATAATTTTAGAAAAACAAACTTGCACTGTAATTATTATTATTAATATATCTTAATTCTTTTTTAAATTAAATTGTATTTATTTAAATAAAAAAGTAAAGAAAAGCACGCACTCATAACACGACAAAAAACTACTGATATAAACAAAATAGAATATAAATCAAAAACAATAAAAACTACAATTTTTACAGGCTAATTACAAAACAATTTAAAAGTAAACAAAAAAATCTTAGTTAATATTAGTTATGTTTTTTCATTACAATGTAATTGTTATTTCTTTTTATGTAAATTATTACAATTAATTATTAAAAACTTAGTACGATAAATAATTTTCCAAAAAAAAAAAAAAATATAAAAATAAATTGTTTTGCTTCTCGATCGTACAAATTAATTTTTAATTCATTTAATTAACAATAGACAAATGTTTTATTTTTAATTTAAAATAGCGATATTAATTTAAAGAAAATGAATTTTTACCAGAATAAACAAACAAAAAATACATACAACATAATAGATTTTTTGTTATAGAAAATATAGTACCCAAGACATACAAAAATATTCAAACAAATTAATAAATACAAAACTTAAAACAAAATATCTGGTTGATAAAAATTAAACATTTTTCAATCAACAAAATTGATACCACCATTTTTCTCCCTTAACCTTAAAAAAAAAAAAAAACATTTATTTTAATTTTTGTTTTGTTGTTGTGTCAGGGATATATAAAAGAATCGATGCCTTAGTTTTGTTTTCTTATGTATGTATATTTTCGTTAACTGCCTGTTATGTTAAATTAAATATTACATTGAAAAATTAATTTTTATTTTATGTTTTGGTTTGTCATGTACGTAAGTAATAATATTTGTATGCCATTGGCAAATAAATTGATGAAAGAATTTTTTTATATTATGTTTATTATTTTCTTTTATTTTAATTTTAGTCTTAGTGTAGTAGATCTTTTTAAAACTTGTAAATAAGAAAATACCGGTGTTTTAAATAATAAATATAAAAAAAAAATATTAAATTTTTTTGTTTTTATTTGTTTATATAGGCTTTGCTTTGCTATGCATGGGATTGAATAATTGTATTCTGCTATTTGTCAGTATAAGAAAGATTCATCAGGAGAACAGATTTATTTCACAGTCTGCTCCCCAAAGGGAATTTATTTCACCTAAAATATATTTAAATTTCCACTAAAACAGGACTACATTTTCATTGAAGTATGAACACTGTTCACTTTTCAAAGTTTATGGATTTGTGAGACCATAACAACTTTCGCACTTGATTTTTAATATTTGGACTGGTTTCCACCAAAAGACATTGTTCGTACTCTGGGGTGGTATCGCGTAAGGTGATAGTTGATTATCAATTTGTTGATTGTCGTTTTGACCATAGCTCTCTCTATAATTCTTAATTGATATGATAGAGACAGCTATAGTCAAGAATGACAATCAACGAATTGATAGTCAACTATCAGCTTACGCGATTCCACCCCTGGTTCTTTTTTTATTTCTGTGATGGCAGACTACAACAAAAACTAGAATAGATCCCACTAAAAGTGTAAAATTAGTCCCGAAGTAGAGCCTACTCACACGGAATGATTTCTTCACATTGAAAGGAAAAGTGGAAAGTACCTTTAGAATAGCAGAATGGTTAGTCAGATTAAAGTGAATCGAATAAATGCAATTAATTATAACTATTGCTCAATAAGGAGTACACAAACAGTAAAGGCTCCTTTTTTTGTGAGGAAAAGATACTGAGTAGGTACCTACTTTTTTTATTTTGCAAATATTATGGTTTTTATTTTTTATCTCGATTAATAATAATTTTATATTATTTCCGCATTTGATAAAAACTTGACTCATTATTTTTTTTTTTAAATTACAAACAAGAATCCCTAATATAATGCAATCACATTAATGTTCTTTTTTCTAAATAAATTGACTAGTTACACAAGTTTTACATACATATATGAATTGCAAAAAAAAATATGAACGTTGTTTAATGTGTCAATTATTATAAATAGCAAATAGATCGAATGATGAAGAAATAAAAAAATATGAAAAAGAATTATTAAATACAATTTTATTAAGTTTTTCCATATATCC
Source organism: Philhelius festivus (assembly GCA_963931855.1). NCBI lineage: Eukaryota > Metazoa > Arthropoda > Insecta > Diptera > Syrphidae > Philhelius > Philhelius festivus. Next base: position 179,508,739 of record OZ007556.1, read on the forward strand.
ACATAAATAAATTGGAAATCAAATAATTTGAAATCATTAGATTAACAAAATATTATAATCTTCTTCTCTTAATTCTGAAATTAAGTTTTAATTTATTTTTTAATTTAATAAGTCGTTTGCTTTGCTATATTTTGATATTTCATTGGATTAATAAACGCAGTACTTTTAATAATTGCCAAAAAATAAGCACTGTTGTGTAGCACATAAATACAGAATATATTTATTTTCTATATTTTCTACATTATTGTACAAACGCCGATCAGAATATGGGAGTACTACAATCTATATAAAACTATACCCTATTCAACTGTACTGCGATCGAAACAGTAGATGTGGTTTCTGATTGCTTACTTATACATAGGTGATAGTTCGAGACTTATTTAAGAGAGCATTTTTTACTCTATAGCACGATCTTAAGTTATGATGTAAATCATAAAACAGTACGCCCTCGGTAATAGAAACCGATAAAAAATCGAACAGTTGCAATAATCGAGGCACAAAAATTTGCAAATAAAAGTTATATTTTAATTAATTAAAAAAAATATATTTACAGTTTTTCGTTAATTATATTCGCAAGTTTTTGAAGAGTCATGGTGTCTTCTATTGAAACCGAGTTTTTTTCGGACTCAGAATTAGATACGAATTTGTTAAGCATATTTTTTTCTTTTCGATTTTTTTGGCTTCTGCTTTTTAGGAAATTTTTTACAATATCCATAATTTATGTACAATGCACCTACGATCTACGGGTGTAAAAAATAGCTGTAAAATAACTGTCCGGTTAAAATACAAGTAAACACCGAATAAAAGAAATAAAGATAAAACAAAATATGAGATGATGGGTGGAAAGTTGCGTTTATTGCGTTACACATTTTTGAAAAGTTGTAATTGCTGTGGTAAAAATGTGGGTTTGCTTCTCGTGAAAAACACGAGATTTGGATTTTCATTTAAAGTTGCGATGATGATCAAAAATTGTTTGTTGTCTGTTACAGAACATCACAAATTGAGCGTGAAAACAAAAAAGGTGTAAATGAAAAATCCCTTAATAATAATAAGGAAATACAAAATTTTAAAAATATTTGAAGTCTTAATAATTTTTCGGAACGGTTTTTAAGGCTAGACGCGAACATTAAAATTTTAGTTTCGCAACTGTTTAGTTGCTAAAATGAAAAATATGGGCTTATATGGGCCTCTGTGGACATACAGCAACTTGATTCGAGCAACTAAAAGGTTTGTGTTTTGACACAAACTAAATGATTGCATAAAATCAGTTCGCTATTTTATGTTGCACGTAACACACTTGCGCGCGCTTTCAACTAAATAGTTGAGTTGTTTTCTATAAGTTCACAAGAGAAGTTTGAGTGTGACTGAAGTGTTGCAACTGTGCGCTGCTCTATAAACTGGTAATTAAACTATTTGATTTCGATCACAGTTGGCAGTGCGCGCCTTAATTTAAATTTTATTTTTAGCTAAGTATTTATAATTCGAAAATCTATAAAATACCGTCTTAAAAATAAATTTTAGATTATCTCAACAGACGAACAGATCGATACCACATTACCAATTTTCTACTGAGCTGAAAAGAAGATACATATGATTCAAATATGACATTTTAAAAAGTTGGTATTATAATGTCTAATTTCAAATTTGTATAAATTCGGTCTCAACTGGCGATATGACTTCCACACGGCATTAGAGCATTTTTTTAAATATTGATTAAATTGATTAAATTATATACCTTACAATGATGCTTAACGTTTTAAACGTAATGTTGATTTTTTTAGAACTCAAAAAAAAAAAACACAAAATTCAATCGGGTATTGTATTTGATTACATTATTTTCGGTTCGAAATATTAAAACAATAGAATGTAAAATATAGCACTACAAACTGCTGGTTTATTAATGAAATATCTTTCAACTATGATTTCCTTTTTCAAAAAATCCTTCAGTATGTCTTACCTTAAAATTAATCCAATCACATAGTAATGTACATGAATTACATAAATATATGTTTCAAAAATATATAAAAAAAAAGATTTTAGAATTTAGAGCATACATTTAAAACAAATCACCACTAGCACCTAAGTCATAACGTAATTCATTAAACCGCATATTAAATTCAAAATATGCGGAAATTTAAAACACATATTAATTTAATTATATAATTTAAAATAAGTTTAAATGTAAATTCTTATAAATGAGGCTTATTTAATAAATTAAGAAATACAAAATTTATACAAAAGAGCAAAACAAAACAAAAAAAATTAAATAAAACGAAAAAGCATCGAAATGTAAATAAAACTATTTTGTATTTTGACTGAGACGAGTATTTTGAAACAAAATTAAAAAAAAAACTAAAAATCAAGTCACAAAATGTTTTTTTTTTCAAAACTTAAACTAAAATTGTAAGAAAATTTAAACAACAAAAATTACCATATATTATAATTTAAATTTTTAGGCTCTATAACGGAAACATATTTTTGGATAAAATAAAGTTAAAATTAAAATTCAGGAATGTTGGTTGAGTAAAAAAGAAAGAAAGAAAAGAATCAATCTGCGGAAACGATGGAAAATTTTGTGATCATGTAATTTAGGCAAAAAGAAACAAAAATTTTTAAAATAAACTAGAAATTGAAACTGTTTGCAATAATTTAAAAAAAAAGACAAACAATACACTTTGTCATTTATATATAATTATGTTCTGTTATTCATTTATGATTTGATTTTAATATGATAAATAGAACAATTTATGTTAAACATAATTGCATTGTATAAGTTTTAAGATCTCTCATTAAATACACAAATAGAGTTATTAGTACCAACATTAAATTTATATTAATGTTCAGCTATAACAATAAATATTAAAAAAAAATAATAATAATAAATCAAATAGTAAAACAACTACAAACATCTCTGTGTGCTATTTTAAATTAAATGTAGATGTTACTGTGCATCATCAACGTAAATTAATAAACAAATGAAGTGAATGGATATTTAAAAAGAAATAATAAAACAATTTTTAATTTAATGTATGTAGTTATAACTACATTGTTTTATTTAGTTTGATTATTGGTTAAATGATATGGACCCAAAAATCTATGGTGCAAAATTTGAAAGGCCTTGGTATTATCATAACTAAAATGAATGGGTAAAAAAGGGCTATGTGTAAAAAAGAGAAAGAAAAAGAAGAGAACCAGGACCTAGTGACTTGCACTTTTCATTACAAGAGATATTCTTAGATGTTTGTTAATTCATCGCTAGAGGCAGTACACCCCTGAGAAACTTTTTTGCAGCGGCTGAGAACCGAATCCAAGACCTTCTGTATGATAGTCCAACGCACTAACCATTATGCCAAGGGGTACGACGGCTCTTACAAGTTAACATGTGTTAATACGTGAGAAATTAAAGCTTTAAAGACGTCTTTTCTCACAATCTCATGATATTCCTAGCCTAGGCAAACACACCCGTTTTGACAATTTGTAAATGTCAAAGTGTCTTATGAATAAAGTACGATACTAAATAGATAAAATAGGTATTCGATGATGACATATTAATAAAATGTATAAGACTAAGGTTTTGCTCCATTGTATATTTTTGGAGTTAAGGAGTATAGGTAATCAGGATTTCCCGGCACATCAGCCTGAGTAATAAGCATTCCAGCAACGCAAATTTTTAAGCCCGACAGCGATTCAGCTTGTACCGCACTTCATATTACATCGGGTGTTGGCCAAAATTAAAGCTAGAAATAATTTCACTTTTGAAAAAAGTAACAGAAATTAATAAAACCAATACTAATTTCATAATTAAAAAAATATATTAAATCAAAATATATTAAATTTCAATTAATAGATATTAATTACATTATAACTTTTACTTTACTTTGAATTCAACAAAATAATTCAGAAATTATTAAAGGGTAAGAAGACAAAACTAAATAACATGTACCCTTTCTTAAGAGCAACTCGCCTGCATCTAGTCTAGTCTGATCTAAAAAAAAAATGATGAGACAAATCAGTTTTGTGTGTCATTACATTTATTGCAATTAATTTTATTACAGTGATTTCTCAAATAATAGATCGTTTCGTGCCCGGGGAAATATTTTCACAATTCATAATAGCGGGAGACCCCGAAAAACTACCCATCGCGAAGATAAAAGAATCATCAGACTTATCAAAAAGACCCTTTATATCGTCAACAAGTATAAAAGATGAACTGGATTTAGAGTTAGATTTCAAAATGAAACCAATGGAAAACGACGTAACTGGTAATTGCTTTCCATCTTATCCAGCAATAAAAAATCCATTTACACAAGATTAATGCCGGTCGTCCACTATGTGCGCTATAAGTTCAACCAACTTCGTTCAACTTTTTATTCAACTCTTTCGTTGGATAAACGAATTTAAAACCTCTTACACTAGTGCAGCAACTTACGTAATTCACGTTGAGCAACTAAAGTTAAACAAAATGCGTTTGGAGCCCCGTACACATACTTGACCAACTTTCCCATTATGTTGATTAACCTTGCACACCTAATTGATCAACTCTTAAAACTTATTCCAGTGTTGAATAGCTCCGTACACCTAGTTGACCAACTTACTCAAATGTTGAATAACTTCGTACACTAATTGATAAACTTGTTCGATTTTTACAGAAAAAAAAGTTTTTCGAGTTGATCAACTGCGTTTTCGATATGGTTGCTCAACCAGTTGATGAACGAGTAGATATGTACCTTCGTACACTTAACCAAGGATCACTCGTTGGGGAACGCGTTGAACGCACCACGATTAACAAAAAACTCAAACGTCAAACCTGAAATAATTTTGACTTCAGTTCGGTACATTAGGCAATTGCATTTTCGAGGAAATTTGAGACCCTGGCATCACGATTTTTTTAAAAGGGGCTCTTAATGTCCCATATATTGGGCTTTTCCTCAATTGCTGAAATCAATTGCAAAATTAATTCCGCCGTCCACTCTGTTTTTTTATCACCTTCCATGACGAAAAACCAAAATAAACTACAGTTTGCAAGTTGCAACAACTTCAAGTTCATGGCAACTCAATAGTTCAACCAAGTGACACATTTCACTACAACCAACGCAACGCAACACAATATTACGTCAAGAGATCCCAAATAAAATTAAAAAGTTGATCAACGTGTTGAACAAATAATGTGCAACACATTATCTTGAAAATGATGCTCAACGTGTTGATCGAGCATTTTCAAGGAGCAACACGAGCTCGTACACTACCCGTACACTTGTTGCGCAATTCGTTGAGCAACGGCCAATAACTAGATCCAACCCGTTGGTTGAACAGAATTGAAGGCACCGTACATTAGAGTTGAATGCCTAGTGGACAACCGGCATAACGGTATAATGAATCGTTTCATGCATACATAAATAATAGAGATTCTTCAAAATTTCATGTTTTCTCCTCATGCTGAGGAAAATATGACAATGTGAATGATCTTTCAACATGACGACGATACCGCTAGTGTTGTGAGGGATTGGTTAACGAAAACTGTATTGCTGTTATGAAGTGAACCACGTAATTCCTTGATCAAAACCCAATAGAAAATTTATGAAAAAATTGTAGATCAGAGATTTGCTCGGACCAGTTGTAATAATTTAAAATCTATCCCTGAACAAGCGCAAATGGCCTTTAATATCATCACCACTATGTAAATACATGACAGCTATATTGACTCGCCATAACCCGTCGGTGTGGTGCATTTAATAAAATAATGACTAAGCTACTAAATAAGAGTAATAAGGAGTAAAAATCATTATTTAAATGTTTTATTTATGAATTCAAAAATGTGCTTTAGCTTTGTCCGCTTAATTTTTAAATTATTTCGTAGATTTTTAAATAAGGTAAGAGTTTTTTCTGAAGCGAAGTCATTTCAACACTGGGTGATAAATTGGAACTTTTCTATTTCCATTATCCAGAAGTAGTTATGAGAATTTTTGGGCAGACGGGTCTCGCAGTAAATGCACACGCATGTTCGTCGACAGCGTGATTTTCTTGACCTTCTTCCAAAGATATGATGAAATTAATGCGTTCACCTCATCTACAGGTATTGATCGCCAAATAACACACAAAGTTTGATGGAAGAAGACTAAAAACGTCTTCCATTGGTAAATTGTTTCCTCGAAAATCTTCGAGTGATTTTTCATGGGTCATTGTACATTTACCCCAAATTTTATGAGTAACTTTGGATGTTTTAAGGATTGTGGTCATAAATGAGTTCTTGCAGATGTTCTAAGTTGGTGTTCCAAATTCAATTGATGCTTTAGTTCTGAGTGCACAGCCACCCGTCCGTTAGCGTTGATGCAATACCCAATGAAACCACTGCTAGTGTAATCCAAATCTGTGCATCGAGGTCTCTATTCCATATCTAAGAATAAGGATTTTGGTGTTGTTTTTGCCAAACTAAGCTAAGGGCATGTGACGGCATCACTTTTGCCATTCAACTGATTACATACGCACACTGATTTTTATATAGGTACGACAAAAAAATTCTTAAAATTTTATTAAAATCGGTTCCGCAGTTTTGAAGTCCGTAAGAAAATTACTTACCTACAGACTCTTGGAACTCTAATGGGGTTTTCATTGATAAATTCTTGTAGTTTACCATTAGTGAAGTAAATCAATTTATTTTCGATTTACATAAATCTATCAAAATGTCGATTTTGGTAGTTTTTGCAAATTTTACAAATCTGAATTTTTCAGCATAATTTTTCCTCCATACAAATACCAAAATAATTTTCAGCTTCAGTTTGTAAATGTAGTTTAATGTTACTTTAATTTTAATTTAATTCGCATTCCATTCGCTGCACGAATAAAAAATTAATGAACAAATTTGTCAAACATTTAATTTGTTTTCGAAAAAATCAAAACCGAAAGATGAATGAAAAGTGATTGAAAGATTGAATGAAAAGTCTCCTAACTTCCTCTACTTTACTCGCGCTTAAGTAGAAAGTAAAAGCTTTGAATATAAGCTCTATATATTCTATATTTATATACAAATTTAAAAGTACTGAATATAACACATGTATCTTTTCTCTGTTTTAAGCTTCTGGGTTTATTAGTAAATATTAGGATAAGTACCATTATTAATGCTCGTTGCAATAAACCGAAATCAACTAAAATAAATATATTTTATAAATTATTTATTTTTCTCAAATTTATTTTTCGAAAATTAAGGGCGGTATTCACCGAACGATCATAACTTAAGAGGCTCACAAATCCATTCACCAAGCAATAATATTGAATATTTACGAGCGCTCGTAAAAGTTATGAGTGCTCCTGATCACTCATAAGTTAGGAGAGCTCTCTCCGAAAACTTGTTCGAAAACATTCGAAACAAACTGACTTTTTTTAAATTGTCACTGTCGGAATTTGAATTGTGAATTTAATTTGTATAGAAAAAACTTCAATCATAATCAATCCACATTTACAGAAATTAATAAATCATTTACAATATCACTTCTCAGAACGGAATAGGACGATCCAGAAGCTTTGGAGGAGATTGAGGATACAAATGATTGGTAGGAAAATTATTTCACTTAGAACTGTAACGCTTTAGTCATTTGTTTTTATTGCAGAAGAAGATTCGATTCCTGGAGAAGAATAACAATAACAACAATAGCCCTGAGAAGAACCAAATAAAGGTGGTAAAACTGCAACAGATGTCATTCGATTCATGCCTGCAGTTCCTTAAATTAGCAGCAATATCCGGACAAGTAGATGAATTCAATTTACAATCGAGTCTATTTATGCTTGACTAACCTGTAAAGAGCGGTACTGGTTGTTTTGTTCTTCGATCGATAAAAATAAAAATAAGTAAATAAAAATAAATAATAACATACCCACATACATAATGTTGTTTTGTTTTTATGACTTATATTTCACATTTGACTTTTTGGCTGTCAATCTTGTTTGAAAACAGTTTGAAATAACAGTTTGAACATGCCTGGTTGTGAGAGAGTGGCTCTCATTTTCGAACTTCGAAAAATACGTATGAGGGGTTGGTGAATAGCACAAATAATTTCCAATTTATTAGCCTCTTAAACTTAAGAGTCGTTTATGAGCCTTCGGTGAATACCGCCCTAAATCTGAAGAAAAAAATCAGAGACAATTAGGCCTATTCTGCCACATCTGTTATTCTGCTATAGATTTTCTGTTATGAATCATAAAAGATTTCCATCTTAAAAGATCTTTTATAATTGGTATTCGGGGACTCGAACTTTTATAAAAGTCTGTTATGCAACTTCGAAAACGAAATCTGTTATGAAACTTAACTAAATCTGCTATCATAATCAGCTGTGATTAAATAAAATAATTCATCTGACAAAATTAAAATGGATGACGAACAAAAAAGTAATCTCTTCTCTTACACATTATTGGTGTCCTCTACTCTACTTACATATACATATGTTTATATAATACTCGTATGTGTGTAAAATATATTTTCTTTCATTTGTCTCATTTTAAAAAGATTTCGTTGACGAAATAAAAAATATATCGTCGTCGTTCTATGAAACGTCCATTCTTAACAAAAATGTAATTTAATTCTTATTTAATTCATTCCAGATCAGCCATATTTGCAAAATATTGTATTGCACAATTGACGACGATGATATATCAATTTTTCATTGATATACTCGTATCTGTGTATGTATTGAAATCTTTTATGATAAAAGTCACAGAAGTTTGTCTTTTATTCTTTTATGATTTTTAACAGATTTCATAACAGATTGTGGCATGCTGAATACCAAAAATGCTATTCGTAAAAGATTTTTTCTATGTTCGAACGTTTGACAGTTCATAAAAGTTTTCTTAGCAGATTTTATAACAGATTTTAGCGTGCTGAATACCAAAATTAAAATTCATAAAAGATTTGTTGACAGCTCAAACATTTGTATGGAAATTCATAGCAGAATAACAGAATAGAAGAATAAAAGATCTCGCCGAATAGGACTAAATAATTATTTTGGTTGAATGGAAAACGATATGAATTCAGAATTCACTATTGTGAATACACCAGCTGAATTTATTTATTTGACAGTTCGTCAAACAAATGTTAAATGTTGACAGTTATCAAAGTATATCGTCTTCGTCTGCTTTTGTTACAAAAAAGATCAAATGTTTTGTAAATAATTTATTTTAATGATTTTATTTTAATATTTTTAACCATATTATAGATCAAACAATTACCTAACTATGTGTTTAAATATTTGCACAAATTGAATTCTACAAAGCAGCTCAATTATTCTCCAGAAAAATTGTCGAATTACGTGTTTAAAGTGTTTTTTCGTCAGATTGTCGTCATCATACGCCCTACGAAACCACTAAGCTCCACAGAGTTATTTCAATAAGACAGAAAAGAAAATATGCCGCGCCAACATAGACGAAAGACCACTAGATGGATAAATGAAGATTGTATGCAATCGGCAGTTAGAGATATTTGCGAAGGAATTGAAACTCCATCGACTGCGGCGCGAAAATATGGCCTTAAGCGGACGACAATCATTTATCGTGTTGAGAAAAAACAGAAGATGGATCTTATTAAAAGGGAAAAAGGTCCTGAAACAGAAACTATTCCAACACCATTAATGGCCGAGATATTTTCAGTGACGCAGGAAAAGGAATTGATGGGGTATTTGAATCGTTACACGTATTTGCCATACGACACAAGTGGAAGCTACAAAGCAGCTCGACAACTTGTCTATCAGTTTGTCAAGGAGCATGATATAAAGCATCCGAAGATGTGGGACATAGAACAACAAGCTGGCGTAGAATGGCTTAAAGGTTTTATTCTGCGAAATCCCGGAACAAACCTCAGAAACTCAACAAAAACTGCTGCCAATATGAAAAGTGAAACCGAATCTAATTTACGCGAAGCCAGTAAGAAACCTACAAACAAGAAGAAAATAAATAAGACTGAGTCCATTGCACAGCCCGCGACTGAGATTTCAAGAGTAAGTTTTTTAGATAGATATTTATTAACTTTTTTTAATAAATTTATTTTTAAGAAAAAGCCATGTAAACCAGTTGCTTTGTCGGAACAGAGTTTAGAATCTAACAATTCATACGCAAATTCCTACCTATCTTATATGGAAAGCAGTAATCCTCCACAAGGGGTTCAGCTGCCTAATCAAAATTCGGACTTCTGTGATGCTGCAGATATGAATGAAAATTCTGAATTAGAATTGGAACCCGAATGTCACATCACCGTGGTTAGCATAAAGGACGAACCCGCCGACGACATCACCGATGAACTCAATGATAACACACAATTCACCTTTGGCGATAACAAAGCTCAGTTCATTCCAAATCTAGATACAGTACCTGAGAACGATGATGTTTTCAATAGTTTCGGCCGAAATATCGCATTCCAAGCTAAAGAATTATTCCAACACAATCAAGTTGATGCATTAGAGCTGATGCATGAGGTTCAGACGTTAGTTAATCGGCGTCTGACAAGAATGTTGAGACTGAATGGGGGAAATAGTAGAAATAATTCCGCGAAACGAGCACGGAGACAATTCAATGGAAATGATAATGATCACAATTAAGTACGGCCTAAAGTTATGCGACATTTTATTTTTATAGTGCATTTAGTTACCTTCTAGAGGTATTTTATTTGTTTTTATGCATATGTAAGTAAGTGAATAGTTTTGTTTAATTATTATAGATAATAAAAAAGAAATCCTGGTCTTCGAAATTTTAACTCATCAATACGAAGTGTTTTTTATTCTAATTAGAATTTCTGACCAATAAAGGCAGAAGATTCGGAAGGAAGAATTTTACAATAAGAAGTTGAGAAGTTAATTTAAAAAAGAACCATTGGCTATTATTAAAGGGAACCATTGTGCTGGTAAAATGGATTTACACTTTCTGTTTCATGTTGAATATACGTTGTTCGTTGTTGACTATACGCCGAAAGACGACTATTCTAAATGATAAATGCGACAATGAACGAAGAAATAAAATTTAAATCCTGGTTTAAGATTAAGATGTTTTCACACTGAAACATTAAAAATTGCTTCATAACTCATTAAGATTACACATTTACCCTTATTCTGGTAGTCGTTTTAATAAAACGCCATTAAAACGAGACCAGAGATCACATTATGGTGTTTAAATAATACCAAAAATGCAGCGTTCTCTATGTTCTTCACTTTTCTAAGCATTATAACGATAGTCGTTTCAATAAAATGCCTTGTCGTTTTAATGGCGTTTTAGTACGACTAGGTATCGGAATAAGGGTGATTGCTACAATAAAAATTGCATTAATTTTTCAAGTTATCTTGTAATCTGACGTCTAATTTAACTAAATTTCAATTTTTTGTCGATACTTAGTGAGTTGTACATTTGAACCGAATATACAACATATAAAATTGACGTATAATTGCTTCCTTCCCACTGTTGAGAAGTAACTTGTTTTTATCTGCTTAAGAAATCCATGGAACTGGAGTATGACTTATATGCTACTTTCAGTAAGTTGAAATAAACACCTTTTGGAACTAGATGGTGAGGATAAGACAATAGAAAAAATATCTTCGTGTGAAGTATAAGAACAACTGTGATCCGCCGCACAGAGCAACGAAAAGCTGAACAAAATTTTGAATTAGTGAATATGATAAGTGTGAACCCATGTATACAGGACGTATTAGGGTGTAGGGCACACAATGTAAACGTAACGTGCACACATTCACGGTTCAAGGCAAGAAGGAAATCGTATTGATCTCTCAAAGCCTTTAAATAAAAAAAAACATCAATCAAGTTTGGAAATAAAAGACGGACTTTTTTAATAAGGGCGAAATCATAAACGTATATCTTGTGCAAAAAATCCTAAGCAATCAGTTCCTAAATGAAAACATAGGAATAGGTGCGACCCTTCGCAAAATGCAATGTAAAGCTGAACAAAATTTTGAATTAATGGATAAATTTTAACCAATATTCTACTTCATTGGGTTCGGAGATGCCTGATAATAGTGAAATGATGAAAACGGGCCGTATTTGGGTCTATGGCATAGAAAGAACGTAGCATTCTCATATTTATATTTCAAAACATGAACAAAATCGAATTGATTTCTTAAAGCCTTGAAATGAAAAATCAAATGTTTAAATTAAAGACGAGTAATATATAGAATTTTTCTAAAACTCATCTATACGAGGTCGGATCTATTTTTCTTTTTAATATGGGCGAAATGATAAACGCATTTCTTGTGCAAAATATGCTTAGCAAGCAGTTTCCAAATGCAAACAAAAAAATACTCGTCCCAAAATGCATAATAATTTTTTTTTATGTTGTGCATTCCACTTGCATTTGGGTATTCTGTCTTGCTTAATTGCTGCTTTGGATGTGTTTTGCCCTTCAATTCATTCGTTAAATAAAATGAACCAAAATTTCGAACAAGTGCGAAAATGAATATTTACGAATTAAAAAAAAAAGTTAAACTTATTGAAACTTTGTTTTATTTAATCATTCTTTGATCTTAGAATATTTTTTTATTTCTTTTATTTTTAACAATTAATAATTTGACATTCGATTTACTTCGAGAGGATTATGTAATAACTTTCTTTTCCTCAAAACCGTTATGATTACATTTTGAAAATAAGCCCTAATGACTGTCAAACTTCTTTGGAAAAAATTTTCCCGATATCAATAAAGCTCGAAGTAAACTGTTGAACATCATTCCCGCTTCCAATTTTTCAGCAATATACACACATTTTATTGGATATAGCCTTCATTACGAAGGAAGGCACAATTTTCAATACTAGAAAAAATAATGTTCAATCCAGACACAAAAAATTCAACCACTATCCGGAGTTCTGAACCGATCATCCCACTATGCGACGTTGTGCATTTTATTTTTTGCTGAAAACTTACGAGTTGAAAGTTTTATCACCTTCGTTATTTTTGTAAAATTAAAAATTATTCAGCAAAAGGCAATGTAAAATTGACAATAAATTAGGAAGTCCACCACAACTTTATTTAATACAATCATTATTTATACATTCTTACACATATTTTAAGCAATAAACAAAACAATCAAATACAAAGCAGAGGTTAAAAGTTTATCAACATTCATGGAATTTTCAATGAGCCATAATTTTCATGTCGAGCTTTATGAGTGTGTTTCATCTTATCTTTTATCAGATCGCACTTGTACTTATTTCTATGTAAACACCACCTTCAATCCGACTCTATAATCCGATCCTGACACCCATCCAACACATATACAAGTAAACCGCAGTCAAGAAATATAAAAACAATAGAAGAACAGAAGATAGAAGTGGGTAAATCATTTCTTGCGATATTCACGATGAACATGAATTGATCCAGAAAATTTTGTATTACCCGAAGACATTGATCCGGAGCGATGAATGACTCTAGCACTGCCGTCTATTTGTGTGTTTCTATCTTGGCTCTTCCATAGTTTTGCTACAGCTTCTGCAACAAGTTCCGTATTATCTTCATCGTGTTCTGCGGTGACAGTGAAATCGAATTGTCGCTTATGACGTGTTAAGGGATAACTTAAGCCCATAGCAAGTGAAATCGAAAAGATTAACAAGAAAAAGTAAATTCCTCTGTTACACAGCATTGCGAAAGATTAGTATATACTTTCCAATGATTGAATTCAAACTGAGATGAATTAATGGTGTGTGATCATTTAGAGGAGATAAAGAAAAGCTTGTGAAATATTTAAGACAAAAAAAAAACCACACTGGACTGCGGTCAAAGAGCTTTTTATTATTCTACTTCGAAGTTAATGGAGAGAGGAACAAAGTTAACATTGAATTATTTACAATTGTGGTTCCCTAATTTGTGCTGGTGGCCAATCCCACTGCTTCTCTGGTGCTGGTTTAATCAGGGATTCCCATGGTTTCCAACCGAGCATTTTACGGGCAAGAATGAGTTCGTTTTCAGCTTGTACAATAAGCTCTTCAACTTGTCCACTACCAATTGCTTTTTCAAGAGCTGGGATGTCTTTTGTCTAGAACAAGAATTTTATCAAAGTTAAGAGCAGAATGAAAAATAAGGGCTACTTACAGAATTAACCAAATTAGCCCGTTCAGTTACAATTTTTTCGGTGTACTTGCGATAAGCAGCGTCTGATGGCATCTTTGTTAAGGCTCTTTGGATTTTTCCATACAGTACCGAGAGTACATGATGGGGATTATGGCAAACGGCCAATCCTGTTAGGCCAGTGGACTTGAAATGTAAATAAAGTTGTTCGCAAATGGATTTCCAAGTTAAGGTTAACGAGTTATGACATAACAACAACACTCCGAAAAGAATACAAAATAGTTCGAAGAAATGTTGGATGTCCGAGCAAACAAGACTTATTTAGGTTTGTTATTTTGAACTTACCGCTTTAATAACCTTTGCCATTATGATTATTTTATTAAACAAAATGTTTTCCTATCTCAATAATTCAATTTACTCTATAGCTTCGACCGTCCGTAACTTTATAGTGCGAATTGGCATTTGAAGTACTGTCAAAAACAGTGACGCCAAAATTCTGTTTCTTCAAAACGAATGTGTGTTCAGAAAATGATAACCAATACAGGGTGATTTGCTTATGAAGAGAACTGCTACATTTTCACATTTATAGCTTAGTACGCAGATCGGAACAAGACAAATTTTATCTCTACAATTTTAATCTTTACAAAACTTTTCCAAATCTCGCGCAAAAGTTTGAAGTTGGAGAAATGAAATCTAATTTATTGTGTTTTTTAGTGTATCTCTGGAACGGGTTGTCTTACAAAAGTCGTTCATACTTTTTTGGAATCTCCTCTTGATACTCTCGAGACAAGCATCATAACTTTTTATATAAAACTAGTATTGACAAAAATCACTTTCGGAAATACGGTGGCTGTCAAAATTTGTCCCGGCAAAATCTACCCACGCTAGTTGATAAACCCTTTACTATTTTATTTTGATAATTAAGCTTTTTTTATTTCTGAAAAATTGACTGCCGTATGAATTGCAGATGCTTCGGCTGTGAAAACTGAGGAGAAGTCTGGCAACCGGGACTTATATAAGGAGTTACCGGTGTCGTCGACAACAGCAAAAGCCGTGCCATATTGATTTTTAGTTCCGTCGGTGTAAATGAAACTCCAGTTTTTACGTTTATAAACATCGGTTTTTTCTAAGAAATGAGATTTGTAGATCATACAGCTGGTTGATTTTTTCGGAAGAAAACTGAGATCTGTGATGATTGACTGTTGGGGTAGTAGCCAGGGAGGGTATGATGAATCTTTACCGCTATGAAATGAGGGTTGTATGTTTAGTTTTTCAGCGTATACCAAAATGTTGTTGATGGTTGAAGGAAACTTAGGAATTTTCTTACGTCCAGAGCATAGTTTTGCAGCGGGAATGATTGGTGATTTGATTGGGCCAATTATTTTGTGGATCAGAAGAGACGTGAGGTAGCCAAATCTATCTTCAATAGATGGGAGGCCAGATTCGGTAAGCAGGTTCAATATCGGTGTAGTCCTGAAGGCTCTTAGGGCAAGCCTGATTGCAGCATGATACTCCGGTTTTAGCAACTGAAGAGAAGATTTAGAGCACTTTCCATAGATAACTAGGCCGTAATCTAATTTAGATAAAGTTATGGACTTTATAATTCTAATTATGGTATTTACATGAACAAGGCTAGATTTACAAGATAAATATTTAATAATGTTAATCCTTAAAGAAAGGTTTTTCTTAAGTTGAAGACAATGTTCTTTAAAGTTGAATTTATTATCAAAAATTACACCAAGGATACTGAGATAATCTCTATTACATATGCGAGTATTATTAAAAAATAAATTTATTTGTTTTGAACAACTAGTTTTCTTACATATATGTAATACATTGCTTTTACTAATTGATATGCTAGCGCCTGATAGTTTACACCAATCGTAAATATTATGGAGAACATTTGAAAATATTTCAGTAAGTTTAACAATATCTTTACATTTTGAAAATAATATCAAGTCGTCAGCATACAGAGAATATCGCACAGATTGATAATTGGTGAGAATTTCATTTATTTCGTTAAAGGCAATAACAAATATAACTACTGAGAGTGGGGACCCTTGGGGTATTCCATTCTTTAAGTCTTTAACATTTGAGTAAACATTGTTTATTCTTGTGCGAAATTTTCTGTTTGTAAGAAAAGAATTAATGTAATTAAATATTTTTGGACCGATTTTCCATCCAATCAGTTTCTTTAGAACTACGTGAGTCCCTATTCTATCAAAAGCTTTCTCAAAGTCGATTGACAGTATTGAGATGTGATTTTTTGTGGAAAGGGCTGATGCAATAAATTCATCTATGTATAAGAGGGCATCGGTAGTGCCTAGTCCTTGTTTAAAGGATTATATTTACAGACAGTCTTTCAACTATCAACGCGATAAGAAATATCAACAATAACCACCCCCTCATATGCCAAATAAGGGATAATCTAATAACAAAAGACAAATCTCTTAAACTATTTTGGGTCCCTGGCCACGCTGGGATTGAAGGGAATGAACTCGCAGACAAAGCCGCCAAAAACGCAGCATACGAACCTCTTATAACAACATATTCTATAAGCAAAAAAGATGTTTATATTATAGTAAAACAACATTGGTCAGACTCAAGAAAGACCCTATGGAATACATACAATCATCACTACGCCTGCGTTAACTCCAGCGCTGAACCAGTATATTATCCCCCCAGCTGTAGTAGCTCCAAGATTAGATGTTTCAGTCGACTGCGTTTAGGACACTCATACCTAACGCACTGTTACTTGTTTGAAAACAAAACCCTCCCTAGATGCCACCTATGTAACAACGGGCCTCTCACCATCCCGCACCTTGTCTCCAACTGCAACTCAACAATAAGGTGTATTTCCACCCATGACAACAATACTCAGATGCTGGAAATCTTAAAGCAGCCATCCATAGATAACATTAACCTAATTTATTCCACCCTCAAAACTTTAAATATTCATACTAGCATATAAATATAATCATATAACCACAAATTTATATTATTATCATACCATACAATTTTTTTTTATACTTACTTTATTTCATCTAGCCGATAGCCCCGTATGCTAGTGCTAATACCTGTATCATTTATCTTGTAATTTACTTACAATGTAATAAAATTATAATAATAATAATAATAATATTTCTGAAAAATATGCTAAGACCATTCAATATGGCCTGTACTTTAACCATAGTTATGTTTTGAAACATAAATAAAGGGTGGGCCATCTAGTGGTTTCTTTTTTAATCATAGGTTATTTTGACACTGACAGCTGTTTCTCGCTCGAAATCTTAACAGAAAGTCAGTATCATAATCATACCTCCACTCCACGGAACGAAATGAGTCGCTTTACTCTTGAGTCTTGAATAACGTTGGAAAATATTGAAAACTTATTTCCAAAGTGACTAATAAAGTCATAATACATGGAACCCTTGGCATAATGGTTAGTGCGTTGGAGTATCTCTTGTCATGGAAAAAGCTGCTCATTAGCCGTTCGGAATCGGCAGAAAATTGTAGGTCCTCTCCGTTACTGGTAACACGCACGCAGGAATGGTTGAGAGTTGTAAGTCACTAAGTCCTAGTTCACTTCAAGCACCACCAAATTAAACTTTTTACACGTAAAATAATTTTGTTCATTTTATTGTATTTTTAAAAAGAAACTTGTATTTGGCCCACCCTTTTCAAATAAACGCCCAACGTTTATGTGTGCTATTCTTTTCCAGTTTCAAAAATATTTGTGGAGAAAGAAGAAAACTGACACTTAGGCTCGTATTCACCAAGCGCTCCTAAACGGCTCTTAACTTTACGAGGCTCTTAACTTGATATTTCTGTGGGGTATTCACCAACCACTCGCAAGTGTTTTTCGAAGTTCGAAAATGAGAGCCACTCTCTCTTGTTCAGGCATACCCAAACTGTGAAATGCTGTGGAATGTTGGTCTTGACAGCAAATGGATACTCTTCTACTTGGCATTGCTCACATGGATTCGAGTCAAATGCATGCGTGGCACACGCACAAGCGAACAAACTTTCGAAGAGAGCGCTCGTAAGTTAGGAGTGGTCGGGACCACTCCTAACTCTTAAGAGCGCTCGTAGATCTTCACTAATAGTGCTTGGTGAATAGGTTTATGAGCTTCTTAAGTTATGAGCGCTCGGTGAATACCGACCTTAGACCATAAGTTGGTCCTATGTCATACCACATGCATCTATGTGACTTGCTCCGTACTCGTTAAACCACTTAAAGCTCTTTATAAAGGGCGTGAGACTGCTAAGAATGAAGGAGTACTTTCAAAGATTATAGTTTGCTTTCTTCTATCTGCCAGTACCCCTTGGCATGATGGTAAGTGCATTGGACTGTCATACAGAAGGTCTTGGATTCGATTCTCAGCCACTGCCAAAAAGTTTTTTAAGGGTGCACTGCCGGGGTCCGGGGTTTCTTCATAAGTATTGCAGAATCTGCATGTGGCACTGCTCACCGGGCCAAGAAAATTGAGGTGTCTTCTTAGTTTACAGTGACTAGTTAGAAAAACCGTGATTATTTTGAGGTTTTCCTTTAGGATCATTATAGTAGAAATCTCATTATTATAGTAGATGAAGCCTACGTCTTTGGGCTATAACGGGACAGAAACCTATCTACAAGATAAGGAAAAAATTCTTCCTTGTTTATAATCTTCTGCAAAAATCATTTGAAAATAATTTAAAGTACATTACCTATTAGACAAAAGTTCCACATAGAACCCGGTATAATGATTAAGAAGGCAAGACTTAAGTTTAGTCTTTCGAACGAACAATTGAAATTCATGTTTAAAAGTAATTGGGGGGATTGCGTAGTTAGTGTTACTTGAAAGTGATCTGAATGAATTTAGAATGACATTGCCCGACTCTAAATTTTCTTCCATTATGATCTTCAGACCATAAAAACCAATGTGCATCGGTATCTACTTTTAATTCCTCTCCAACTTTCCTAAAACTCTCGCACTATGCTTAAACATTTTAAGGGTAGTCATAATCCATTTAGGGCTTTCAAAACTATAAAAAAAAACTGCTCGCAGAAGAAGTACACTCAAAGTCCAATGTGTTAACAAACTGTAGTGTTACGAGTACTTCGTGCTTCTTCACATTTTAATTAGTTTTACATTGAAAAAAAAAGTATTTTTATAATATATGTAAGTTAACATACAATAAATTTTATAAAAGCATTTTTAAGCTTCGGCAATAAAGTTTTTTGAAAATCAAAATTTCCTGCGTCACTTTCAAATAGTAGAGGAAGAATTACGGCTTCAGTGTACGAGTTATCGAAAAAGCACATTGGGATGAATGGAGCCTACCACCTGTTGCCTCCATTTGAGTGGTGTTTTGAATATTTTTAAGCAATGCGAGGTGTTTTGTGCCATACAATCGCTGAAAATATATTTCGGAGTGCAGTTAGTTTTATTTAGATTCATCCTGATTTTATATTTTGTTAAATATTATATACTAAACCTTTAACTGTATACTCAAACAAAATGTTCACTGATTAGGAAATGTTGACTAATAATGCGTTAGTTAGACTGCAGAAGAATTAAAAATAGGTACTTGTTAAAAAGAAGAATATCAAAAACATCAGTTTTAAACCACTCTAAAAAAAGTCCTTTGAATAAAAACCAGTCATCTTTAAGGAAACTATTATTTTGTAATCTTTTGATTCTTGGTGTTCATGATATATGAAGAGGTTTTATATAACTATTCCGTTTTACCTGTATTAATAGAATAAAATATTGATTTATATTTTCGTGGCATTTTTAGATACTTGACTCGTTAATACTCAGACACAAGTTCGTTTACATACGTAGCTGCTTTTAATTGGTATATTTATACAAAGTGAATACAAATTAGGGGTGATTTTAATATACTAATGTTATTTTAAAACACAAAAAAAGAAAAGATTGATTTGAGAAGGTCTTATTATCTTTATATAGATATTGTGAATAAACAAAAGTATTTACTTACATTAATGATAAGACAAACAAAAATATTCATAACATAACAGGAATATGCCTTAGGAGAAAACAAAATATAAATTTTCGTTTTTATCAGCTGCAAATTAATTCAAAACTCAGTTCCACAGTTCGAGCACCTTTTGTTCTTCATGGCTAAGCAACACAAAATGCCAACTGGAAAAAATAATATCGCACAAAATAAGCCCAAACAAGGGTATGAATCTTCGAGATAGCCAATGCGACAACTTGGACATCCTCCGATAACCACAATTTGTGGTGGTACCGCAACAGTCACAGTCGGAGTTGACCCAATCGTTCCGTATGTTGGAACATAGCCGTGGATTGGTTGTCCCACTGGCGGCGGAGCCGATGGCTGATATGATGTTGCAGTGGGAGGATAGACAATGCCTGTAATTAATGGAAAAAAAATGATAACAAGCACTAATAATAACTTGGAATAGTTTGTATTTACCAACAGTGTGTGGATTATCTGATACGGGTGAATTGATGACCTCAGTATATGTTGGAGGATTGTCGCTGATTTGTTTTGACATATTGTAGGAGAAATCTATTGCAATGTGGACTTTTTTTAATTAAATACTTTCCTTCAATATCTTTATCAAAATGAGTCACTTTTGTTCTGTTTTTTGCTGCTTGTTTCTATCTCTGTACTTGCACTTTTTTGTTTTCTAGTTTAATTTAAGTTTTATCTTTTCATGTTTTATTTGTTTTCATATGAAGTGCAAGGCGCAAAAATCAGCTGATTAATGAAAGCATTCAGCGTTGCACTATATTATCTATAGCTTGGCGAAAGAATTACACATTTATATGTAGGATCGAAAGGTCGAGTTGGATATTTTATACACAAGCTTATTTGCAGTTTAAATTAAAGGTGTTGTTTTTTTTTTCTAAATACTTTTTGCAAAGTTAAATAGACATCTATCCTTATATTTGGACAGCGAAACGTGATCCCGATGGAGAGCAGAATCTCACATTACAACATATTGCTATTGTAATGCGTGTTTTTTATTGATCTATATTAAAATGCATTCGATATGGGTATAGGTTATTTCGATATAAAGGAATATTGACATCTGTTTTGTCTGTTTAATCTTTAAGATTTGCAATAGATTACGGCTAAATAACGAATGGGGAAAAAAATATTGTGATATTTTTAATGTTAAACGAATGGTGCTTGCATGATTTTAAAGTGAAGTTAATAAATGCAATATTTCAATTGAAATTATACTATGTTTCCAGCAACCACTAAATTGATATTTAATTACAAGTATCCTAAATCTTGTGCAAATAACGAAGACTTATGGCCGATTTCATAAACAAACACTAAAAGCACTTTTATCAAAAATCCTCTTAAATTTTATCAGGCTCTTAAAAATTTTTAGTTTCACCAATCTATAAAAGGGACATTTTGGGGAAATTTTTGTTAAAATTGAGTTCTCTTCACATCCCTGGGAAAAATAAATTGCTTTTTTCTTTCTAACAAGCGAAATGTATGAGAAGAAATGAGAAAGCGTTATGTGTTCAAACAAATGCCAAGAAATTAAAAAAAAAAGAAATGCACACAAAATATTTGGAAAGATTCTAATTCTGACATTCTGTGGCATAAAATCGTTAAGTAATAACCACTTAATTTATTTTTATTGCATTGTTGGGTTTGTTTTGGTTCCAAATTTCCAAATGAAGACCAAACATATTCAACAAACTCATCCACAGATGCGTTGGAAAGTCGGAACCACATTTTGAAGTCATTTATAAAGTATTTCTGTGAACCGGGAATATTCTTTCTCAGCGAATAACTTTGTGTTGCACTTTATTATTGAATGAAGACGATCAATATTTTTTTTCGAAATAAAGAAACAAATCATTTAAATATTTAGTATTAATTTATTTATTTTGTATCTTCAAAAATTGAATACTAACAGCCGTATTTATTAGAATTCGCTAAACGCGTGAATAGTTATGCAACGCATAAGGACTTATTCATCCACTATGCAAATTCATATTTATAAAACATTTGCCTACCCTGCATAGTTATAATGAGCTTGTGTCAAATAAAGTACCAAAAAGTAAGAATCTATTACATTTAGCCTTCATAACACTCAGCTGTTTATCAAAAAAAAAAAACAAAAACGAAACTACCAAAAGCTAAAAGAATTCGAACAATTAACTTTGGTTCATCAGATAAAGTATGTTATTATCTCTACCACAATACTGAAAATTAAATTGTTATTCTTTTCATCCTAGCTGGAATACTCCCCAGACAAGTTCTTGAGGATAAAATTCAATAATGCAAAATAAAAATTACAACACTAACACACCGGATGAAGAAGGATGCGTGGAGAGAGATCACCAACAAG
Organism: Philhelius festivus; assembly: GCA_963931855.1. Lineage (NCBI taxonomy): Eukaryota > Metazoa > Arthropoda > Insecta > Diptera > Syrphidae > Philhelius > Philhelius festivus. The sequence continues at coordinate 179,531,130 of OZ007556.1, forward strand.
TATATTTATCTATTTAATTCTAAACAATTTTTAATTCAATTTGTTGTTAATATATTAGTTTAACATTTTTGTTTCAATAAATAAAAATAACAAAGTTTTAGTTTCAATATCAAGTCAAAGGCATTTTATTTTGTTGATAATCTTTATAATTCAATGTGATGTCAAAGTGAATGTGACAGTTCAATACTAAAATGTCCTTATGTAGGCACTATTCAACCTCCAAACGCGTTTAGCTTATAATGCCTCTATTCAACGTCACATAAGTTTTATAAATAACGATTTTGCGTTTAGAGGCATTATAAGGGTTGCAAAGCCTTATGTACTCACTATAATGAGTTTATAAATATGGCTGTAAATCCTTACAGAACGATAATTTCAGCTGCTATACCTATAACCAATTGTTGTTATCTACATCTGATGACATTTCAATGACACTTTTAAAATTTAATGAGCGAAAAATGGGCATTTAGTTTATAAGGGTGTTTAAAAGCTTGTTTAATTTAAAAGCGCTTGGTGAAACCAAAACATCTCATTTTAAGGTTTAGAAGCCTGTTAAATGTTTAAAAGTCCTTCGTGAAATCGGGCATTATTATACAAAATTGATTCTTAAAACTATTAGGCTAGGCGTGCACTTGCAACAGTGATCGAAATCAAATAGTTTAATCACCGGTTGATAGAGCACCACGCACTGGAAACTCTTCACTCGCACTCACACCTTTTGTCTCTTGCGCTTATAGAAAACTTCTCAACTATTTAGTTGAATGTTCACGCAGGTGAATATAATTCTATGTAACACAAAAAAAGAATTTATTTTAGGCAATCGACAAAACACAAACTTTTTAATTACTTGAATCGAGTAGCTCTATGTGCGCGGCGTGTCATATAACCCCATATGTTTCATTTTAAGCCCAGTATGCAGATCGGGAAAAATTTTGTCTCCCATAATTTTTTTTTTCCTGGGACAAATTTTGTCTTGGATATTTTTCGAGCAGTACGCAGTTCGCGTGCAAAATTCATAATTTTGTGCATTGCTGTAAAAAATGTCTCCAATAAATTTTGTCAGGAAAAAGAATGATACAAGCTTTATTTTGCGGGACAAATTTTGACAGCCACCGTATTTCCGAAAGTGATTTTTGTCAAAACTGGTTTTATGTAAAAGCGGTGCTGATGCTTCTCTTGAAAGCATCAAGAGGAGATTCCAAAAAGGTATGAACGACTTTTGTAAGACAACCCGTTCCATAGATACACTCCAAAACACTTTCAAAAAATTATTTTTTATCTCACCAAACTCAAACTTTTGCGCGACTTTTCCAAGTTTCCAAATGTTTTGTAGAGATTTAAATTGTAGCGATAAAATTTGTCTTTGCTCGATCTGCGTACTAGGCTTTAAAATTGAAAAGATGGCAATTGATATGTCAAAATACATTTTAAAATGTCTTTAAGTGACCTTTAAACGCGGTGGATGGCATTTAAGTTAAGAGGCATTTGAGTAACGTTACGTAAATTTGAAAATTGATTAGATTTACCGATTTTATAATTTAGAGCTGAAGGTATTTTAAAGTTAAACAACTTTTAAAATTTCCTTATAGATTCGGATGTGCATGTACATAATTTTGGATTGGAAAAACTCTTGTGCGCAATCAATCGCCACCCATATAGTGTAAATTTGCTCATTGCCTTAACTGCTTAAATGCCTTGTATGTGTCCATTTAACAGTGCTACCAATAATTTTTATTTCCATGCGTCAAATTTTTATTGTTTTTGTTTGTCATCAACTTCCCAGGAATAAAAGCAGCAGCTACCCAGATCGTCTTCCCCCAAAACAGAAAAAATCCATTCTCTGCATCTGCACTTTCCAATTTTTCTTTTGCAATATTTCTATTTCTCCAATACGGAATTCTCAAAATAACTTAAATACATTCCTTAATCATGGCGAAAATGGCTTTTCAACACCAGGCAGGTACTGCAATGGAATGCTTAAGTGTAAGTATAAATCGACTAGACGTCCAGAAAAAATGAGCTCCGCCCAAGCTAGTGTGATTGCAGCGACATTTAGACCTAACACTGTATTCAATAAAATTTTCATTCAACAGATCCCAATTACTTTGCACAAGGAAGTCGACTACGACCAAGAGGGTCGTGAGATCTTAAAATGTGGCTTCAAGATAGGTGGAGGCATAGATCAGGATTACAAGAAAAGTCCCCAAGGCTATACTGATTATGTGAGTTTTCTTTTTACTCGTTTTTCTAATAATATGACGAGGTGTAAAGTTATTTACCAACTTATTTGCTCACAGGGCATCTATGTAACTGAAGTGCACGAGGGCAGTCCAGCGGCACGCGCTGGGTTGCGAATTCATGACAAGATTCTTCAGTGCAATGGCTATGACTTTACTATGGTCACGCACAAAAAGGCAGTAAGCTACATTCGCAAGAACCCAGTCCTAAACATGCTCGTCGCTCGTAAGGGGGTCACATCGACGTAATCACTTAATCCCACTCAAAACATTCCACTTTGTTGAGAAGACGAACAAGTAGACGATTTATGATGCTTCGCATATCCCATTCACCAGTAATTTAACACCAAAATTACTCAATGTATCTTTAACACTATATTTCTCACGCTTTGGCATAAACTAATTCTTTGTAGACAAATTTGTTTATCGCATTTACACAAAGGTTGTTACTTATTTCATTTCCCTGTATCACTCATGAATCTTTTCACTTACGTTTTTTACTTGTTTTTCCTATTGAGTAAAAAATACTAAAGAATTTTACTAATCCAATTTTATTAACAAAATAAATTAAATAAAAAACTGCCAAATTCTCATAACAATCAAATTATGTTTAAGAACAAAAAAATATATAATTATTTTAAGCGTAAACAAAATAAATTAAACAAAATATACAATAAATAAAATGAAAGCTTTTTATATACACACAACAACAAACATTCTTAACGTAATTAATGAATATAGTATTTCAGATTTTTTTTTAATTAATTAAGATGCAAATAAGGAGGAAAATTGTTTTAACAAAAAATATAAAAAAAAGTAAAATGAATACCACAAAGGATCATTCCAAATATATTTCATAGTTTTTTTTTTATTTTTGTGATAAGAAATAAATACATTATTTTGTTTGTTACTTTTACATGACATCTTTTAAATAAATGTTTGTATTAAAATAAAATTTGCGTTTTATCTCAATGTCAGTTAAACGAAAATTTCGTGTGGTCTTATTAATGGGGATGAAGAAGCTGTGAAATGATAATTATCTAGGAGTTTTATAATTTAAAATAAAACTAACTATAAAATACACGAACTTGCACAGTAACCTTAATAGGCAGTCAACTGTCAACTGAAACGTGAAAGTAAGTACTTAGGTGCCTCTCTCCTTGAATTGATTAATACTCGTACATTAAAGAGAAACCAATCTTGGACTGAATAAATAAATAATCAAATATAGTGGCGCTCAACTGGTGGATCTGATAATCCTACTTGCATATTCTGTTAGAATAATTATTTCTCATACATATCTCTTCTAAAGCCCAATAGAAAACTTGATCCTTGATCCTACAAAAGCGAGTTGGCCGGGTTCAAATAATATTATACGCGGTCTACGTGAATTTTTAATTAATTAATTGAAGGAAGATCAATTTGGTCTGTGAAAACTTAAAATTCGGTTGAATCTTATCAATCATTTTTGTTAGAGATAAGTTTCTGAAAGGCAAAAATAGTCAGCCTTATTTTGACATTCGATTTCATTAGAAAGTATGTCGAATTCGAATAATTTGTATTTTGAGATTCGAACGATTCGAAAGTTCACCTTATCAATGGAAAGTTCATTTATCTTTCGAAAACTAAGCAAATTTTCACTTTCGAATCGTTCGAAAGAAATGTCATTTCATTCTCGTTCAATTTTTTCTGGCGAGTAGATTCATAAAACATGTAAGTTTAGTATAGTGTTAGTAGTATTGGATGCATAAAATGGATGTGATGCATCCATTATCCTTCTCCTATACCACTGCTCCTCACCGTTTTCTCTTTTTATACAAAAAACAAATGCCATTTTGATTTTTTAACGTCTGGCTTCAATTTATCAATTATTTTCATAAAACAATTTACAAATGGTAGTTCAAAATTCAAGTGTGACCAGATTTGTGTAAATTAAGTGGCTTTGAAGTTGCCTTCTTTTTTTGTTTATCAATTTGGAAAACAAAATTAGTTTGCATGAAAATTAAAACATAAATCAACTATTTTATTATTCAGGGAAGTTTAACCCTTATTTAACATCTTTTTGATATCAATAAACTTACCATATTGTTTTCTAAATGCTCCAAAATTTGAAAATGTCAGTTTTTATTGATGTATTCAAATTCAAACTTTACCGGGCCGTTAGCATCACTTATCTTTACTTTATTTTTCTTAAATAATAAAGTTTTATTTTTAGACCATATTTTTTTTGAAATAAAAATTATCAAAAAAAAAAAACAGCTTGGTCATACTAAATCAGATAGAAATGTCAGTAAATTTCAAACAGCTGATTTCGAAAATGAATTTAATTGAGGTTCATTTTATGCAATCATTCGACAATGAACATTTTTCGTTCGAATGTCAAAATATGGAAAGTTCATTCGAATGAAAGTATCTATTCTAACGAATTAGCTATTCGTTCGAATGTCAAAATAAGGCTGACTATTCATTCGGGGCTAGTGATACCATTATTCACGAACTCCGAATTTCGTAGCAAGTTTTTTTTAGTACGACGGGAGCGATGATACCTTTTTTCGGGGCGTACTACGAATCTATTACGACGGGGCCTGTGATAAGGCTGAATATTCCTACATTGCAAAATTTACTGAAAGATGAAGACGCATGTGAAGACTTTTCCTCACCTGAAAACATTGAAGAAACTACCAATGACGATCCCAGCACAAACAAAGTTAATATGATCATTGATGTCCGCACGCCTAGCCCCAAAAAAAAGGAGATAAGAACGACAGGAAAAAACTATGCCACATTGAGCTATCGATAGACTGATATAGAAACGAAAACGATTTAATCGTTTAATGTGGGGACACCACATTAAAAAAAACGCGTCGTAACTTTAGCTCGGTGGTGGTGTGGAAAAGAGTTTGAACTGTTTTTTTAAATTTCATAATGAACATGATCAAATTTGAAAATTTTCAAACGTGAGTAAATTTTTTTTTTTTTAAATTTTCGCAGGATATTGGCCATTTTGACAGGTTATATTTCCTACAGTTTTTGTCGCACATAAAATTTAAATATACCAAAATGTAGGAAATCAAAGCAAAATTAAATAGGAACAGTAAATTTTAATTTTTAATTGAAATAATTCATTATTATATGGTAATAATGATAAACGTAGTGAAAATTTCACTTTTTTTGTTACAGGCTATGTTTTTCAAAGATTTTTATGTAAAACCGCGAGGTAAACGAAAATAATTTATCGAACTTATTTCATATGCTATACTCGAATCGGAGCTCCGTCGGATCAGGGTTTCAATATATTCCTATTTTTTACAAATAAAACAAAAAAAAATATATAGATTCTAAAGTTTGTGTTTTTTAATTATTTGTAAGCATTGCGAACACTTGATTTTGATCCTATTTGCGAAGAATGTTCCTCAATAAATTTTCCAGAATATTCTCCACCTACAGTAAAGTTCATACAAGAAACACATCTTGAATCTAAACAAAAAAGATATTTTGAAAACTATATATTTATAAGAAATGATGATGGGGTAGGAACCGGAGTCTCCTGATTAAAGAGTCGATCCATCACTCAGTTATCTCGTTTAACAACAATAATATATATTTGCTACAATCATAAGTATGCAGGTTATATAGTCCTATTTTATTTTTTATTTAATTCGTTAAAATCTAACGTTAACAATATTAAAATAGTTCTTATAATCTAATATAAACTAATATCATAATTTATATTTATTATTCAATATTGTTGAAAAAGATAAGTTTAAATTTTTTACATTTTATGTTATCATTTACAGATTCTAAACAAAATTGAAATTCGTTATAAATTGTAATTAATTGATTGAAGGGGCTACATACACCATAGTTTGATCTGCTAAATATTTGAATAATAGGTTGCTGTCGCCTTAAACATGAACGGCTGAAACTGAAATTTAATTTACTTAGAACTGATGGTAATGATATCGAACCATTAATAATCCCAACAATAAAACAAAATTGTAAAAACTTTCTGTGGTTAGTCAAAGAAGGAAGGCTGATCAAAGCTAGTCTTTGAGAATAAGGGGGAAGTAGATTTTCCCTTGACCAGGGAAGAGACCGAAGACAGAAACGCAGAAACCTTTTTTGGATCGCTTCAATTCTTGTAACATGTATTGAGTAATAAGGTGACCATACCACACAGCCGTATTCTAGAATTGGTCTAACAAACGAAATAAATAGAAGTTTTAGAACATAAGGGTCCTGAAAATCACGACCGAATCTTTTAATGAATCCAAGAACCCTATTGGCTTTTTTAATTATATAATTTAAATGATCATTAAATGCTAATTTGGGATCTAGAATAATACCTAAATCAGAAAACACAGAAACCTTACATAACGGACAAGAATCAAACGTATAGTTGTACAAAAACGGAAATTTTTTACGTGTAAAACTCATGGTTTTACATTTGTCAACATTTAAAACAAGTCGGTTTTTATTGCACCATTCCCTAAATATTGTTAAGTCTTCTTGTAGTAATAAACAGTCAGAGGAGGATTTTATACTTTTAAAAAGCTTAATGTCATCAGCATAAACAAGGACAGACGAGTTTTTTAAGTTTGAAACCAAGTCATTAATAAATAAAACAAATAAAATAGGACCTAAGTGGCTGCCCTGAGGGACGCCAGAATTGACAACAAATTGACTTGAACTTTCATTACGAAACAAGACAGAATAACGACGGTTTTTTAAGTATGAAGAAATCCAATTTATAAAATTGTTGTTAAATCCTAGATGGTTTAATTTTAAAATTAGTGTATTGTGACATAACTTGTCAAAGGCTTTACTAAAGTCAGTAAATACACAATCAACTTGCCCGCGTTTTTCAAAAACATCTAGACAAAAGGAAACGAAGTTAAATAAATTAGTAACAGTGGATCTCTTTTTGACAAAGCCATGCTGGCTATCACAAATAATAGAACTACAATGAAAAGAAAGAACATTACTCACAATTGACTCAAACAGTTTAGGTATCACAGATAGTTTAGCAATGGGTCTATAGTTCATTGTTTCATTCTTAGGACCTTTTTTATGTATAGGAATAATAAATGAACTTTTCCAGATAATAGGAAAAATTGAACTTTTTAAGGATGAATTGAAGAGAATATGTAACGGATACGACAAATAAGAAGCACATTTTTTTAATATATAAGATGGAACACCATCGGGGCCTGGAATAAAGCACTCATCGAGATTTAATATTTGTTGAGCGACTGTATCTTCACTTATTTCAAAATTAATTGCGTTTAAATGAGTAAAACTGTCGAAAGAAGAAGAAAAAGAAGAGGAATGATTAAATTCTGATTCTTCAAATGCTTCTTTGAATTGGTCAGCAAACATGTTTGCAATAACCTTTGGATCATGACCAGTGGCGGCTGTTGGGTTGTTGAACAGGTGGTGCACTTTACTTGCTCACTAAGTAGGTATTAAGATTAGAAATCGCAAAAAAACAACAATTTACATGTATATGCCGATTTTTTATTATTTTGTATAATTGCTCGAAGAATTTCAACCATGTATAAAACTGACACACTTATTACATTTAGCAAGGAATCATGTTTTTTATTTTTTCACTTAAATTCGTCAAATCGTGGATTCAGGTAACTTTATTTTAAAAAGATTTATTACTGTCTTTAATTAATCACTGTTAATTTTATCCCACACCACACACTGTACACAGTACAGAATCGAACCAAAACCAAAATAAAAAACAATTACTAACCTAACTCCTACAAACCTACACTATTTAACCAGTCACGGATAGAGCGAAACAACATTACATATTCGCAGGCGCAGCGCATTCTAGTCAAACATTTCGGTTCTCGTGCGCCGCACGAGAGCAGGCTAATTTTTGGATAAATTTCAATGAAATATCTTTTGTCTCACGCGTCAGGGATACTTGCTTGTAACACAAACAAGTTATATTAGCAGTCCTCGTGCGCTCGCCGAAGCGCACGAGAATTTTTACTTGCAGGGAAAGTAAGTCTTAATAGTAAAGCAAAGCGCTTACATTGTTGCGTCATAATTGGAAATTTTACTTGTTTGTGTTCTTGTATGTTTAAAAAAAAAATATTAATATGAGAATCTAAAAATAAAGATGCAGTAATATTTTGTAATTTTTAAATCTTTTGAATTGGTGGTTCAGCGCACGAGCGCACTTAAGGTACAGCCGCCACTGATCATGACTAGTTGATGAATTATTTGACATCGAATTCGGATAGCCACACGTTTTCCTTTTATTATTAACGAAATTCCAGAAACTATCTGGATTAGATTTAATACCATGTTCTATTTTACAAATGTAATCGTCATATAGACTGTTAGAATAATCAGTGAAAAGTTGTTTTAGAATTAAGAAAGTTCTATAATCATCGTCAGTTCTAGTAATATTATAATTTACCCAAGCTTTGTTCCTTTTATTTTTTAAGTTTTTAATACGCATATCAAACCATGGTGGTGCATTTGAAGCAAAACGTGTTCTTTTTAAAGGAATAGTTTCGTAAAAGCAGTTAAAAAGAGTTCTATAAAAATTATTACACATATCATCAATATTGCAATTACAAAATAATTGATTCCAATTTACAGTTATTAACATATCAAAAAGATCAACAAAATTACATTTAGAAAAGTCAAATTCAAGTTTGTTGTTATTATTGTTATTGTAAGGAGAAGACATGTTTAAACCTAGTGAAATATCTAATGCAGGATGATGTCGATCTTCGTCAATTAATTTTACAGTAGCAGTTAAAACAGCAATTTCGTTGTTAATTGTATCGGCGAAAAACACTAAGTCAAGAATTTTTCCAAAACGATTTCTCAATCCATTGAATTGACTCAAACCACACGAAGACATACCATCTATAAATGTTAGTTCATTAAGGCTTGACGCATTTATCGGAACATGGAAGTTATCGTCATCAATTTTTGTCCAATTAAGGTTTGGTAGATTAAAGTCACCTACGATCAAAATTTCATCTTCGGGTTCCATAAGCACATAAATATTTTCTATGCAGTCATTTAATTTTTTATAAGCGTCATTGTTTGAACTTGGAGGTATATACGCGGAGATGATAAATAAATGACCAGATTCCAACTTGATTTTGATACATAGAGCTTCGACACCTGTGGATCGAAAGTCATCTATCAGGTAGCACGTAATTGAGGTCCTGATCGCAAAAAGAATTCCTCCTCCGACAACATTAGAGTCTTCTTCATCATGTCGATCACGTCTGAAAATTTGATATGATGCATCAAAAAGCTCCGAGTCAAGAATAGAAAAGTTGAGCCAAGTTTCTGTTAGTATAATGACATCGTGAGGAAGGTTGTTTACATTTTTATAGACCATATTAGTCTTTGTCCGAAGTCCATTTACATTTTGGTAGTAGACTAATATTTGTTTGAGCTGCTCAGATGATGATTCCGCATTGTCCGATTTTGACGAAAAGGGTTCTGGGGTATTACTTGACTATTTTGTTTATTAACAAATTCGTGTATTATTACACCAATTGGCCAGAACAAAGGCGAGTTAAGTACATGGAAAACTGAATCCGGAACACGTATTTTAAAAGACGAATATTTATTGTAGTTTCTGTGAAGAATTTTCTCCACCCCAAAGAACGATGATCCCACTTTTTCTTTAAGATAATTTTTGATATCAAGGGCATTCGTTGACGGTGATAGTTTAGAAAGAAACAACACTTTTTGCCCCTCTACTACTTTAAGCCCGGATATAATTGGCGATATAATTTCGTTGTTGATGTTTGCAGAGTCCATTTGAAGTGGTAACGAAGAGGTTGATGACGATGATGATGATGATGATGATGATGATGATGATGATGATGATGATGATGATGATGATGATGATGATGATGATGATGATGATGATGATGATGATGATGATGATGATGATGATGATGATGATGATGATGATGATGATGATGATGATGATGATGATGATGATGATGATGATGATGATGATGATGATAATGATGATGATGATGATAATGATGTTGAAGCTGATGGGGATGAAATGATTGGAGGAGTTGATATTGAGGCCATTGCAACAGTGGTAACTGGAATTATCGATGGAGGTGTATGTTGTTTATTTGTACGAGTATCATTTGAGATCAATGAGTTCGGCACCTCGGATGATTTCTTATTTGGAGGTTGAGGTAAGGTTGTGTCTAATACATCGCATTTTCGTTTATTTGTCTGGTTATTAGATGCGGTGTTGTTAGACTTTAAGATCGCTGTTACGCTCCTGGTTTGTTTTCGCTGAATATGCGTATGATTCGATATTTCATCTACTTTAATATTTAGCTGATTATATTGTTTTTGAAGATTTTCAATCATTGTCGTTATGGAGAGAAGGTCCCGTGTAATATTTTTGTGAACAAAGGGATCACATTCATTACAAAAGTAATAAAAGCCTTTGTTCTTGCTCAACGTTTTTATAGAGCTAAAGTTAGCATTGATGCACTCCACATGGAAGGTTCTATGACAGTTGCCATAGCATATGATCGAATCAATCATAAAGTCGCAAATTTTAAAACATTTTCCACATTCAGACATTTTTATGTTTTACTCAAAAAATAAAATAATATTCGTAGAAAAAATTGGTTATATGTGTACTTCAAAAATATGGATGGTGTCTGTGATAAGTAAAAGCATAAGCAATATCACATACACGAACCAACTGATCGAAATTATATTTAAATAAAGCTTTTAGGAGTTAAATACTTGAACAGTATATACTTGCACTCATGTAGGTGAGATGAATCGGAGACGAATATGACAGCCAAATGTTGATGAACGTAGTTGGGTGGCAATATTATGTGCGGTGCGCTGTTTAAGCAAAGTCCGTTGGATGAAGTCGATCTCGTAGATATTATTTATTCAAATGATGAGCAATGAATAGCGATGCACAAGATTCTAGCCATACATCTGGTGAATGCTGAGATTTGGGGTTGATTGATGAAAAGTTTCTATGTACATTCCAGATGACCTTGGTCAGTTCCTAAGCCTAGCGTTGGATGATTTGTTTCAGGCTATCTCTGGATGTAGTCACTTTATAATTGACGGAGCCTTTAACGCCCGACATCCTATGTGAGGTGGTAGAACAACTCACAAAAAAGGAATCCATTTTTTTTTCATGGTATCAAAATAATAACTTTCTGCATACAAATATAACTTTGCACGACGGGCCAAATTTCTCTAGATCATCTTCTCATATAGATTTCTTTCTTACATCTCCTAGCCTTTACAACCACCATCCATCATCCTCAAATCTTTAGCTGCGTCACAGTAGATTTAATTTCTGACCATTTTTCAGTTATTTTAGCCTTAAAAATATATAATTTCAATTCACTACCTGAAAAACCAGAACATCACATCTCCTTCAAAAGTAGAGACTGAAATCGGTCCAATAGTGATCACTCTATACCCAATGGCGTAAATCTAACAAATAGTGAAATAGACAACCAAATACAATTTTAAACAAATTCCATTACCTCCTGTACATTCATCTGAACTAAAAACTAAAAAAAAATAAAAAATTGATTAAATGAGATTCTTAAGACAAGACTACGAAAGCTAAGCCCCTCACCATATGTTTTCAAAGAAATTGACCGTCTAACCGCAAGAAAAAGGGCTGATCTTTCTCAAAATAACATTTTTTTGTGATAGACTAAGAGCCCACAGCAATTTTTGGGTTTGATTGATAACAAAAAATAATTAGTATTTTTTTACAAATGTCAGCCTCTTGCATGCTCTAGTAGTCTATCTAGTAGAAGCAATAGTGAGTATAGCAACACAATTGCCTCTTACAGATATCTTGAAAAGTTATTTTCCAAGTGTTTTCAACTCTTTGAACAATCTTAAAGAGGTCTGTAATACCCAAAAAGGCCTAAAGGGGAGGAGTCTAATGTATTGAACAAAGAGTTCTTAGTAAAGTATTTGTAAGACTTCATAAAGATCATTTTTTGATTAATCTATAAAGACACTTTCAAGTGGTTTTCAAGATGTTTATATTTTTGAGTAGAAAGATTGAACTGCGAAGAAGAAAAATGTATAAAAAATGTCTTTCTCTTTCACGCAAATACAAATTTAATGCAATTCAAACAAAATGGATTGACTAATATAAATACACAAACATGGCGAATTCTTTCCTTCAATAATTTATGACTGGATTTACGATATTCATTGTATAGGTACCCTTTTTATGATTGTGTGTTTTGATTTGCGAAAGAAGATTTAATTTGAAACCGCATACTCTACCCTACCTGAAATTAACGCGCCTTCAAATAGAATAGTATTTACAAAGAAATATTCAGAAAAATAATGGTATAATAATAAAATGCCCTCAGAATAAAAAAAGAAATGACGTTTATGTATGCAATAGATATGGCCGATTCATGTATGTGTATGCATCGATGGTATTCCTACCTACAGGGTGCTTTATTTTATGAAAGGTCTTTTTTTGTTCGATCTGAATAATTTTAAAATGTAAAATCATTTCAGCAAATAAATACAACGCAAAAGATTTACAAACTGAGCGACATATTAGCACTTACGTCTTTAGAATTTTGTATGAAATGAAATTAAATCAACTTTTTTATTGTATATGGTGATGCTAAGATCTCCTTTATAATACAAAACACGAAGAAACATAATAATTGTTTGAAGAATGATTTCGGATTTTTATTGCATTTTTTTTCAAAATTTAAATGTAAGTTGACAGGTTTTATACATCTTACAGAAAAAAGATACAAAAAGACATACTATATGAAAATAAGTGAAAATATATGTCATTCCTCAACATTTCTTTTATATTCTGCCAAAGTTCTTCAAGTAACAACATTTCCTTCTGATGACTTCGTATAGTAAACGATAAAATATAAAAATCTAGTAAATAATAATTTTATCTTCAATATACGTTTAACAATGTCACCCTTTACAAAATATATGTATTTTATACAGATACGCCACACATTTGTTAAGAACTCTTTAAAATATCTTAAGCACTGCACAATAAGATATCGAAACTGAAATTGAAAGCAAAGAGTGAAAAAAGTGTAGACAAAGAGTAAAGGAAGAATATAGATGTTTACAATCAGTCAAATCCAAAAAAAAAAGAGCAAACAAAGTGTAAGCAAAGAGTAAAAGAAAAAGATAACAAATTCACAACAATTAGGCTAGGCGCGCACATTCAATTTTTAGTTTTGCAACTGTTTGTTACGAGCAACTAAAAAGTTTGTGTTTTGACACAAACTAAACGATTGCCTGAAATGAGTTCGCTATTTTGTGTAACATATAATTATACGCACCTGCGCGAACATTCAACCAAATAGTTCATCTGTTTTCTATAAGCAACCAAACAGTTGTGCAGCTTTGTTTATTTTTTGTTAAACATAATTATATGCAATGGCGCGCACATTCAACTAAATAGTTGAGTTGTTTTCTTTAAACAGAAGAGAGAAAAAAAGATTTTCGCTTGGTTTCACAATTCACAATTGTTAGGCGAAACAAAACATTTTTTTTTAACCAAAGAGGAAAGTAGTAATTCTTGATGTTAAGAGCTTTCATAAATACGTTTTAGTGAAAACTTCCACAGAATATCTTCAAGATGTATTCGAAAGATTAAAATGAAAACCTCTTTCAGCATTTTAAAACTACTCCTTTTAAAGAGGTTTTATAGAGGGTACACAGAGAGTCAATATGGTGACATTTGTCATGATTATCTCTAAGATGTTTTAAAGAGCATTTAATTATACTATAACAAAAAGAACATTTTAAAGAGCAAATTAGGAGGTTATAAAGTGAAATGGTATTAAGAAGATTGAACTAACAGCTTGTAAAGAGCTGATACATTTATTGAAGTACTCTCCAAGAGTTTATGTGTTGCTTGGGTAATACTGTATCCAATATGCAGTTTTTTCCAAAGTCTAAATAATTGTGATAACAACTTTACCATAACTTCAAAATGTAGAGCTAAGCGCCCTGATTGCAAATATCGAGGTCCAGGACGTTTTACAGGCAGCCTTCTGTAGCTTGAATTGAACAACGATGGGGCTCGGAAAACCCGCACGCTATTGTCCAGAAGCCAATTTTCTTCGAAAATGAGGCTGAGAACAACGTTTCGATCAACGGCGGGCGTTACAGAGCTATGTTAACCGACTTTTTTGTTTACTGAAATTGAAGACAGGCATTTGGACAATCTCTGGTTCATGCAGGATGCCACAATCGATCTTTTCCACACCAAATTCCATCAGGTTATCAGCTGTCTTGGCGATGTCAATTGACCGCCTTGGAGCTGCGATTTGACCCCTTTGGATTTTTTTTGTGGGTAATTTTGAAGGACCGATAAAATGCCAATTATCCGGAAACAATTCAAGCATGGAAGGCCAATATCCTCCAAGCAATCCGTGATTTACAGCCAAAAACCATCAACAAGGTCTTGGAAAATTGGAGTGACAGAATGCGCTATTGCGAAGCCAGGGGCTTAACTCTGTAATTCGATACGAAAGTAAAAATTGTTCGAAAGTTGTTTCCGATTCTATTTTCAAAAGTTACTCTGTATAACTTTCGAATCCAAAGAAAATGTTGCAAAGAAAACTTTGCAACTTTCGAACAAATGTTCCGGACTCGAGCTGTTTTTTGTGGAAAATGGCATTTTAAAATAAAAAAAAGTTATTCGTTGATAATTCAAGTTGAGTATGGATATGGATACAGTTACATTGCGGCTTGATGAAGAAATTTGTGTTGAAGAAAGAATTCAAAGAAAGAATAAAAGACAATTCTAATATAATGGGTTTATCAAGTAAAAGGTAATGTGATATAAAACAAAATTTAATGACGATATAATTTATCTATACTTAATATTTTTTCTAGTTTTATAAAAAATTTTCGTCTTTCAAAAGATGCATTTATGTATGAAGAGAATTCTGCACAAAGATCTCCGATTTATTCGCTTACAAGGTCCAATTGACTCAACAATTGAAGGCAAATGACCATCCGTTTCGTTATTGCTTCGCAGTTTGGCCATTAGAGCATCTTGAATTGGACAAGGATTTTGGACCAAAAATCATCTTTTCTGACGAGGTGCATTTTGATTTCGGCGGCTACGTTAACAAACGAAATTGCCGCATCTGGGGCTCGAAAAACCCGTACGTCAGAAGCCAATCAGCCCTATCACGAATTTCATCGTAATCGGAAACTTCTTACGAATCACGAAAAAAACTGTCACATAAAATCAACGAGAATTTCAAATTGATTTTGTTTGGTACAAATACATATTTTTGTTCTGGTTTCCCTTTGAAATAAAAAAAAATCATCAAAAATATAATCATATTAATATTTATTATGTTTTCTTCAATTAATTTATAATTTTTAAATAAACTTATACTAACATTTTGGCTTTATCAAAACTTTTCCAGGGCCCTAACTTTGTAATTCGATTCTAAAGTTAAATCATTCGAATTCGGAAAATATGTACTGTGTTATTCGAAAATCGGAAATTGAAATCCGAGTTTCATTTATCTAGATGCATTTGCTCGAAATTCGGAAATGTCGTACTTTGCAACTCTATTTTCGTTGCTAAATACATTCGAATATCTGAAATTTCATTCGATATCTATTAACCATATGGAAAAGTTTTGATAATTTGTTTATTTGAATCAAGCTAATTAATATCTAGCGTACAAAAATGTTTCATTGAATTAAGAATTAAGAATTTATAAATTATATAATATTATAGAATATTTTTTTAAAACAAGTATTTGATACATCAGAAAAATGTATGTCTTAATAAATTACTCGTATGATTAACGTTATACCAATTAAACATGTTATTCAATGGTGAATTCTGCTCATAGTTGGTACGATAGTGTGTTATGTAAATTGAGTCACGAAAACCTCTTAGGCCGCGGCCACGCAGTAAGCGGCTGAGCGGCTGAGCGGAAAAAAAAATATAAAACATATGAAATCACATAGAAGCGGCCACGCTATGAGCGAGCGGCGAAACAAAATTCTGAGCGGCTAAGCGGCGCCGCTCAGCAACCAAACCTGTTTTAATTTTTAGTAATGTTCTGAGCGGCAAGAAGTAAAGATGGCCAAAGTAAACATTGAGTTTCTAATTTCGTATGTGCAATCTCGACCAGATTTACTAATCGCTCAAAAGCAGTCGCTCAGTGCCTGGCCATACGTCGCTTAGAGCTGCCATTCAGCCGCTAGCCGCTCAGCCGCTTAGCCGCTCAGCCGCTTACTGCGTGGCCGAGGCCTTAGATTACCATTTGGAACATTAAAATTAACGCGAGACAAAAGGTTTAAAGCATCGATATTACCATCAATAAGATTAACAATAAAAACAAAACATAAATAAGAACGTCTGCGCTCCAGACTGGGTAAATCTATCAGCTTTAGACGGCTACTATATGAAGGAAGATTTAATTGATTCTGCCAGCCTAAGCCTCTAAGAGCAAATTTTAGGAACCTTTTTTGAATTTGTTCAGTTCTTATTTTGTGGCAACTGTAGTAGGGGGTCCATAACTGGCAAGCATACTATATAATGGGTCTGACAAATGTGGTAAATAGTTGTTTGATAACATAAGGATCAGAAAACTGACGTTATTCCCTTTAATCCAACCTAATATTGAATTGGCTTTATTACATGTCACATTAATATGCTGTGTGAATTCGATTTTTTTATCAAACAATACACCAAGGAACAGAGTCCCTCGTAACAAGCCCCCGAAAATTTTGTTACGCTACGAATACGAATAAATTTACATCATAGGCCCCGAACAAAATCAAAAAAGCATTTTCCTAATTTCGCAGTTTCAAAATCAGTAGATTTGCGTCAAAATGTGAAAATATAAATACATTTTCGTTGTTCATCTTTTGATTTGATTTTTTTTGGTCGTTAAAATTGAATGCCATTGTCGTTGCAATCTTTGTAATAAATGTAGAAAATACGCCAAGAAGACAAACACTAAAAATGAGATTCATTACGGAAGGATACCAAGATTTATTTGTATTTACTTTATTTGCCCTTCAAAAAATAAAAAATATAAACAAATTCACATGGAAACAATAATAAAAATTGCTTTTATATATTTTATTTGCACGTCTCTTATCTTCGTTCGCTTAATTTTAATTGTGTTTCGTTTTAAGTTGAGTTCCGATCAAAATATCTGTTCGTAGAAAAAACTGTCCAACTTCCTATTCATTCGGGGCTAGTGATACCATTGTTCACGAACTCCGAATTTCGTAGCAATTTTTTTTTGTACGACGGGAGCAATGATACCTTTTTTCGGGGTTCGTGCTACGAATCTATTACGACGGGGCCTGTGATAAGGCTGAATAAATATTAATATGATTATATTTTTGAGGATTTCTCTTATTTCAAAGGGAAATCAGAACAAAAATGTGTATGAATACTAAACAAAATCAATTTGAAATTCTCGTTGACTTTACGAGTAGATATGTGATAGTTTTTTCGGGATTCGTAAGAAGTTTCCGATTACGATGAAATTCGTGATAGGGCTGATTGGCTTCTGGACAATAACGTACGGGTTTTTCGAGCCCCAGATGCGGCAAATTTTGTTTGTTAACGTTATTTCGCCATTAAATTTTGTTTTATATCACATTACCTTTTACTTGATAAACCCATTATATTAGAATTGTCTTTTATTCTTTCTTTGAATTCTTTCGTCAGCACAAATTTCTTCATCAAGCCACAATGTAACTGAATCCATATCCATACACAACTTCAATTATCAACGAATAAATTTAATTTATCAAAAACTTATTCATGCTTATTTTGACATTCTCATGAATTCTATTCGTTAGAATGATTCTATTCCTTTGAATGAACTTTCTTAATTTTGAGATTCGAACGAATAACATTTATTTGCGAAAGATAGCATAAAATGAACTTCAAAAAAGATTCATTTTCATTATCAGCTGTTTGAAATTTACTATATTTCTATTCATTTCTAAACATTTTATAGATGTTGGATAAATAATCAAGAAACAAAATAAATAATACACTTTTTCATTATAAAGTAAAGTTTAACCATAAAGAACTACATATTTATTACATTTTTTGTGTCAACTCATCTGTTTTGAAACTATGTATTCTTAAAAAAATAAGTTGTTCATGACGCGTTCTAAATTTTTATTTTTTTCGTATACACTTGGTCACACTAAAATATCAAAAACAAAAGAGAAGTGTTTGTGAAATGTCTAAACCAAACAAAAGAGAAGTGTTTGTGAAATGTCTAAACCAAAAAGTGAAATCTTTGTTTATTTGCAATTGTTTTGTTTATTGTTTAATAATTTAATTTTCTTTGATAAAAACAAAATAATAAATAAAAATATGGCATTTGTGTTGTTTATAAATGAAGATGGTGTTTATTTAATTTCTCCGCGGTTTCCTTCCAAAATCTTTCCGTATCAACGCGGGTGGTAAAAAAACCATTTGCTACCTCCGGGTTTTTTTTTCATTATTTTGATTAACTTTTCCTTTTGTTCGCGGTTTGTCCAGTTGGAATGCGACCTTTAAACATAAAACAACAAAAAAATTAATAAAAGTGATTTATTTTCCATGAAATAATTAAAAACTTACATGTTTTGTTGCTTACTCGACAGAAAAATTCAAACGACACAAAAATGACATTCAATTCTATTCTTTCGAATGTCAAAATTGAATTAGCTTTCGCAAATGAATGAACTTTCTATGGATTGGGTGAACTTTCGATTTGTTCGATTAACATTCTAATCGCCGAGTCTCAAAATTGAGTTTCAACGAATTCGACTCACTTTCGAACGAAAGAGAATGTCAAAATAAGCACCATTATGTATTTGACTTTCTTTTTGATTTTAAAATGCCATTTTCGACAAAAAACAGCTCGAGTCCGGAACATTTGTTCGAAAGTTGCAAAGTTTTCTTTGCAACATTTTCTTTGGATTCGAAAGTTATACAGAGTATAACAACTCGGAAACAACTTTCGAACAATTTTTACTTTCGTATCGAATTACAGAGTTAAGCTCCAGATGGTTAATAGATATCGATTGAAATTTTAGATATTCGAATTTATTTAGCAACGAAAATAGAGTTGCCAAGTACGACATTTCCGAATTTCGAGCAAATGTATTTAGATAAATGAAACTCGGATTTCAATTTCCGATTTTCGAATAACACAGTACATATTTTCCGAATTCGAACGATTTAACTTTAGAATCGAATTACAAAGTAAGGCCCCAGCTGAGGCAGCCACTTGAACAAGCATAATTAATGGGAATGTTTGCTTTTGCTGTTACTAATAAAGCCATAATACATGGAAAAATTTAATTTTGTTCATTTTATTGCATTTTTAAATTAAATTATTTGGCCCAACCTTTACTTGAAAAGAGAGTATTTTTCACACAAAGAATACATTTTATTTAATTAAACGCACGTTAAATTTTGAAAACTAATTAATTCTTTCAAATAAAATTGGTTTTCATGAAAATAACTGCAGCTTTCAAGAAATATTCTTCACAAAAATATTATACCAACATTTAGTTTGGGTTCTAAGTGATATTTGGATATTTTTTCTTTTATTTTCAAACAAAAATATGTTTAAAACGTCACTATTTAACAATTATCATAAGAAATGTTTATTCTGAAGTTTCTGTTACGAAAACCTTTCTGAGCAGTGCTACCAGTTTTAAACAACTAAGGTTGGGAAAATTTAAAATGCGGGTGAATTGATTAATAAGATTGATTTTCCCTTGCACATTAACAAAGATTTGGTTCCACTATGGTTTTCACTAATTCAAAAATTACCAAAAATATTATTAGTCTTGTACAAACGCTCAACACTTAAGTAATCTCTATGTTCCGGTTAGTCCCTTTTTTCAATTTTCAACACATAACTCTGTGATGGGGTTTTGGCTTGTTATGAATGCCTCAAAACTTCGTTTTTACAACAAGTAATCAGAAATTAAAAAAATGAAAATGATTTAATCTTGTTTCATGTAGTTATTTTTCATTTATTTATGTAAAAAAAAATTAAAATATTTCGGCTTCTTTCAAAATTTAAAACTATTATGCTTCCACGCCATTTAAAAAGTCCCCAATTCAACTGCTTGCTGAACATTATCAAATGTCATAGGTCGTAAGTTTTAACTTAGTTACATACTATATATTGTTTAAGATTCTTACTGGAAACTTTTGCCAATTTTTCAGATACACCTCTCAAATTGAACCTGTGATTTTAGAAACATTAGATGAAGGCTACGCAAAATTAAGATCATCGAATTCACAGTCATTGCTTAAAAAACACTTAACTCCAGACATTTTCAAATCTTTGAAAAACAAAAAGACCAAAAGTTCCACACTTTTGGATTGCATAAAATCGGGGCTGACACATTATGATTCTGGATGTGGTGTTTATGCCCCAGATGCTGAAGCTTACGAAGTATTTGCTGATTTATTCGATCCAATAATCGAAGACTACCATTGTGGATTTAAAAAGACAGACAATCACCCTTGCCCGAATTTCGGTAATCCATGCGTCTTTGGTGATTTGGATCCGTTTAAGCATTACATTGCTTCAACTCGTATACGATGTGCACGATCCATAAGGGGTTACCCCTTCAATCCTGGTATGTCAAAAAAAGATTACGATGATGTCGAAGATATGATCAATTGTACCTTGTATAGCATGGGAAGTGAGTTTAAGGGCATTTCACATCCTTTGTTCGGCATGAAGAAATCAGTCCAAAATAAACTTATCGAAGACCATTTATTATTTAAGCCCGGCGATCGTTTCTTGGAAGCTGCCAATGCTTGTCGATTTTGGCCAACAGGTCGTAGTATTTATCATAACTTTGACAAAACATTCCTAGTATGGTGCAATGAGGAGGATCATGTTCGTATTATATCCATACAGAGAGGTGGTAGCTTAGGAGAAGTTTTCAGTCGA
This sequence comes from Philhelius festivus, assembly GCA_963931855.1. Lineage (NCBI taxonomy): Eukaryota > Metazoa > Arthropoda > Insecta > Diptera > Syrphidae > Philhelius > Philhelius festivus. Next base: position 179,552,374 of record OZ007556.1, read on the forward strand.
TTAGTAAGAGGTCTTAATGCTATGGAAGCTAAAATTCCATTCGAACGCCATGATCGTTTGGGTTATTTGACTTTCTGTCCAACAAATTTGGGTACGACAATCCGGGCCTCAGTGCATATAAGAATTCCAAAACTGGCGTCTGATAAAAAGAAATTCGAGAACATTGCTAAAAAGTATAAGTTGCAGGTGCGAGGAACTCGTGGCGAGCATACAGATGCAGAAGGTGGTATTTATGATATTTCAAATAAACGACGTATTGGATTAACTGAATATCAGATAGTGAGAGGATTTTGCAAAGCTATTACAGAAATTATTAAGCTGGAGAAGGCAGAGAAGGGAAAAACTATTAGCAAACAGTAAAAGTGACAAAGTTGATCTCAATAAAATGAATATACTCGTAACATTTTTTACATAAAGACATCAACAAAATGTTGTTGGTTTCCTTATTATCTATGATAATTATATTATGAATATTGTAAAATTTACAAGATTTAAAAATAATTTTTGATAAAATTAAAAATTGTAGCTCATTTAAAAATAAAAAATAATTTTTTAAAAATTGATCATTTCGTTGCATTCATGTATAAACAAAATAGGGAAGCAAAATCTCGTGAAGAGCCTTCTAACTCTCAATCATTACAGTGTTTGTATTGTTGGAAGGAATGGAGGGGACCTACAATTTTCTACCAGCTTCGAATGGCTAAGATGAAAAAGACGTACCATGACAATAGATACTATTGGAGGATTTATCAATTTTTCGCAAGAGGCAGGGCCTGTATCGAGTAAAAGTAAAGTGATCACTAAATTAATTGATTGTCGTTTTGACAATCGTTCTCTCTATGTTTCTTTATTGATATGAAAGAGATAGCTATAGTCAAAATGACAATCAAAAAATTAATTATTATTATGATGTTATGCTTACTTTTTTTTATCTACTTAAAGTTATAAAAAACAAGAGATATTTGCACTTAAAGATAGAATTTATCCTTAATTTTTATAAACTCAAAATTTAACACATAAATAAAAAAAACATTTCAATGGAGATTTGCTTTTGAGGTTAGAATAAGTATTTCATAATAGAGTTCTTCCTATACGAGATTTTCTTATATTCGTCATCGACTGTAACCCAAACATTTCATCTTCTTCATCATAGTCATTTTCCATGGATGATGATGAATTCGTTGTGGAATTTTTTACTTAAGTAGTTTATTCAAAGTAAAAGACCCCGTGTGGAGAAATGTCAGACAGTTATTGAGGAACATTCTTCAATTCATTTATGTCGATTTCCTTTACACACTAGGGATTTTAGGGATTGCGATCCCTTGTTAAATTTTGACTTTTACGACAGATTTTACGTTCCTTCACACCAAAAAAATCGATTTTTTTTTTACAGAGATCAAATCCTTCGAATCCGTATTTGGAGAGGGATTTACATGTATACGAAATACACACACTAAAGAGACAAAATTTGACAAGGGATCGAAATCCCTAAAATCCCTAGTGTGTAGTTGTCACAATTGTTGGCCATTTGCTATGCCACTACAAATATACAGTGAATTACAAAAGTAAGTAAGCACCTCTTAGTTTAAAGATCATTTCCTTCAAACAATCGATAGTAATTAATGTTAAAAAAAAACTTAATAGTTTTGTATATAATTGATATGTATTTCGAACTAAAAAGTAACATTTCAAATAAAAATTTAAAGAAAACTTAAGAAATATTCGACTTAAACTAAAAATAATAACAAATTTATATCAAAAAAATAAGTAAGTTCAAATAAACCTTGAATTTATTACAGTTATTTTGTAAATTTTATCCATTTAGTACTTCGTTGGATACCCTTTGGCTTTTATAACTGCTTTCATACGTCGAGGCATTGAGTTAACCAAATAAATTTTGCTTAACGTTTTGTAAATCATCTTTCGCCTTGATTTCACGTTTTCTTACTTGTCGGTCAAGATGTTCCCACAAATGTTCAATGACATTCAAGTCGGGCGACTGTTGTGGTGATTTGAGCTGGATTCGGCAGTCATTCTTTGATAACATGTCAGGTATGTTTAGGATCATTGCCTTGCTGGAAAACAAATGACCTACCCATTCCCAGATTATTGGAATTTTTCTGAAGATTGTTCTTTAAAATATTCAAATATTCAAACCTATTCATCAAAGAATCTATAAACACTAAATTTCCGACACCAGATGATGCCATACACCCCCACACCACAACGTTTCCACCACCGAGCTTTACGGTTACTGACATGTTCGATGATTAAAACTTTGTGTTTTTTTTCTCCAAACTTTTCCGCGTCCATCTGAGCCGTGGATATTAAATTAGCTTTTATTGGAGAAAACAACTGTGTTCTAAAATTCTGCTTGTTTAGATTCATGGGTTTTTGCAAAGAAGAGCCGCTTTTGGCGATTTATTTTACTTATGTAAGGTTTTTTTTTTTAATATTACGACCATTTCTTTCGTTATTTCTGCTGATATCTTTGATGAGCTTACTTTGGGACTACTCTTCACTTTCCTAACAATAATACGGCATTCCTGCTTGTCATTGTCATTGATCGAGGGTCATTTTGAAAACTTCCAATGTTATTTTATTTGGTTATTATTTTGTGTATAGTAGATGGACTTTTGTTAACAATTTTACCATTCTAGCACCCGATTTATTTTCCAAACAGTGTTTGATTATAATTTTTTTAAATGAGTGCTTACTTACTTTTGTGATACACTGTACCCTCGCGTGTCATATTATGTCACCAAAACAAATGTCACAAAAAATCCAATAATTTTCAATTTGTTTTAAAAATCCTACCTCACTTTCTCGTCTCTTTCTTACCATGAAGTTCGAATGAGAAAAAACACAGACACGTCAAAATAAGTTGGCGGAGTGAGTCCAATATGAACACCGTCATGTTTACAAATAATTAAAAATGAAAACAACTTCAATTTGACGTTTCACAAATAGAACGTAACAAAAACTTCCGAACTAAGAAAAGTATTGCAATTTGTTCGTTAGGCATATCGGAGGATTACGAAAATACGAAAATGATTTAAACGCGCGTAAAATTTATTTTCAGAGAACATTATTTTCTCCACAAAGATCTTATGTCAAAACTAAGCTGGGAATTCAGCTGATGTTCGGAGAGAAAGAAGAGAGAAAGAGCTTAAATTTCGCATGATCTGTCTACTAGACTGTTCTATAAAACCATTAAATCGAAATTTACCTCAAGCCGATTTCATATAGCAATGATCTTTATAAACCGTAGCCGTATTGTTATTAACTTTTTTTACGAACTTTATATGGGATCTTTAGAAAAAGTAAAAAATATTCATATAGTCACTATGGCGTATACGTACTTTTTTTCATAAATATTAGGTAGTTTTAGGTTTTTATGTGAACTTAATTTGTCCTGACGATGTTGTGGTTTAAAAATTGATATTACTCTTGTATCGTATTCAAAAAAGAAACTTTAATTTCCTAAAGAAGAAGTTTAAGATCTTACGTGATTTGGACAAAATAGTGGATTTAATATAAACCAAATGGTTTCCTTTATAGACCTGTAACCTAAACAAGTACTTCTCGGATCTTCAAGTTTAAAAAGCTACAATCAAAGCTTTCAGAAGAATATGATCTCCATATTTCACGAAAACCTGAATTATTCCGTGGCTTTTTCAATAGCTATCGAAATTATTGTATAGGAGGAGAGTAGAAAATGTTAATTTTATAAAGAAGGTCTATTTCTCTAACATGTTGCTCAATTATTTTAATTATTATTAATTAATTATGTGTAGCAATATTTTTTAGAATAAAATGGAATAAAAATAAAATAAATAAAAACATCTCCATTGGTCAAGTGTAAATTCAAATTTGTTTCTTTATTAAGTCTTCATTAATCCAAAGCTTTAGCACATAGTTATTTTTGTTTTCGAATAAAAATTATTATTTCTAAAGGCTAAAGGTCTTATTATATTTGACTAGAAAAAAATTAATGATGGCATTTTAAATAATTTGTATTTGAGTGTTTGTTTAGTTTTCTCTACGTAAGTGGTAAATTATTAATTTAATAATAGATTATTAGATACTTTTTACAAATAACAAAACATTAATAAAATTTCATTAAACAAGGCTTGGCAATCAATTCATTTTGTTGTTTGATAGGTTAAGTTAAGTTAGGAATTAATTCAAGTGGATAAGAGCTTTCGTATTAACAGTTTTGTTTATATAGAATATCAAAAACAATGTTTATTTATTGTAATAATGCTTGGTAGGTAGGTAGGTACACGATTTCGTCTAGAAAATGTCTTACGCTATGTATTATCTTTTTAATTCTTCTCGTTATATTTTTTTCTTTTTTATAATGTGAAATATACAAAAGCTAAGATTACAACAGTAAAATATGAAAGGATTTCCATAAAAAACTTTATAATATAATAATTATTATATTTAACTATATAACAATTAATATTTATTGTTAGAGATAACGAATTAAAATTGTACTAATTAAAATTAAAATGTAATTTATTATTTGACTAGTGGCATCGCCGCACAGCACAATGGCACTTTCCTGAAAAAATATGCATACAAAAAATGTAGTTTAAGAAAATGGGCTCAATATGCTTTTTTTTTAAGTGTCATCTTTCTTACATTCATATGCTTATTAATACAACTGCCTGGACGAATTCTCGAGAGCTCACGTTCTCGTTTATAGCAAGCCAGGCTGGAATTAACATCATAGTCGTATTGGACTTCAATTGGATCAACTGTAAGGCGGAATGCTGATTCTTTCGGACACATGACATCAAGAACGAGTAGGATTAAATTACTGTCGGGTATTGGAAGTACGACAAATGGCCGTTCACATGCATGTGCTGTCATATTGTAAACAACATTTTCATTATCATTATATAGGGTATACAAATGACGTCTATGATCGCATGACTTAAGTCGCGTCCGACGTAATGTCACCCTCGATTCCCACTCTTTGTTAGGAACAATATATTCTGTCACATTTTCATCGAAATAATGTTCCATAACATTGGCGGCAACACTGTGAAATTGCACAATATACCACAGCAATGTATGGATCAGCCATTTTGCGAGGCGTAGAATATGTGTCATGGGCTATTTTTAAATTTAAAAAAAAATTATTTAGTATAATGTATGTACATGTGTATGAGAAAAAACTGAGAAATACCGAAAACAAATGACTTGAAGAGTTATTATCGCCGGTGAATTCGAAACACACAGCTTGGTAGTCAAAAATGACAACTTCTTTATAGACACGTTCATCGATAAGACGTCGCATAAGAGCACCATTCACTTCTCCAAAAAATCTTCCAGTCTCAGGACGTCTTGGAGAGATTACCACATAGCCATTGTTGTCCAAGAGGAAACAATCGATTTCCTCGGATGTGCAAGTTTTTGTACAGTCCGCACACTATAAAATATAAAGTAGAAAATCAAGTTAATACAACTTTAAAATTCTCAAAAATATTACGTATTTTTTTTTTTAATTTTGTCTTAGCTAATTTTAAGCGAAAAGAAGCTTTTCGAATAGAGAGAAGTTAGTCATATTGTTCTCAATAATCAACCTCTTTTTTGTGTTTCAGAATGTTACTAGTTTAGAATCGACCGTCAAGCGTCAAGAAGGTTTTTCTCTCTTACAAAAGCTTGTAAGATTTTGGTATGAAATTTGAGATAGTTACTAATTTTTTGTTTCAAATATAACGGAAACTAAAACGACCGTAGAATAATAAGGTTAAGTGGAATTGGCATAACCGCTTGTAATCGTAATGACCAATTATTCTTATGCAATGATGAATTCACTACAGTTAATTTCTGATAACCTTAATTAGTAAGAAATGTATTTTATTTAAAATTATAGCAATACACTTTTTTTTAAAATAAATAAAAAATGTATTATTATATAAAGTGGGTAACAGTTATTTTTCTTACTGTGAATTGTTTAGTGTTTATAAAACTCAAGTCTTTCCATCAATGTAATACTTACAGTGCCAGTGATATTTTTGAAAAGCTTATAGAGAGCCTTATGTTGAAACTGGAATCCAACAACTGCTGCTGGTGCACTCTTGCCATTTTCTGTATGGAAAATCGCATGACTGGCCGTTACGATAGTCTCAGCATTTGTTTCTAAAAAGAATAAGTATACAAATTTATAAAATTCAACTTATTCAAAATAAAAACCTCCGCTGTCAAAAGGAACCGAGTAAACAAAACTTTCTTCCCGAATAAAATGCTGCTCCACTGCTCGTTTATACCAAACTTCATCGATAGCACGTCGATTGTTTTCCCCAAATTGTTCTCTAAAGTGATTTTAAGAATTTGAAAAAAGTGTTTTAATTTTGAAATATAAATGCACAAAATAATTTTTTGACTAAAATTGTAATCAAACATACCCAGAATGACCTTCCTCAGCAACATTTGAATGAAACTCCTGCCATCTTGTAAGCCCACTATGTGTTGCCAAAAACGCAACAGTGATGCCAAAGCGCTGTTTGAATTCATTCCTAAATTAAAGTTATATTTATTTTTTAATAGATTGTTTATGCACGAATTTTAACAAATAAATAAAAACACTCAAGAGATTAATATGTACAGGAAGTGAAATATTTGTACAATATACACTGGTGTTACAATCCTGACTTATTACCTTGGCAGCGCACCCATTAAAACCGCAAATGGGCTTGAGCTTTTCCATTAAAATTGTGCATAAGTTTTTTTTACATAATAAATACAAATTGTGCGATATGAAGATTTCAAAAAATTAAATCGTAAAAAAGATAAATGGGGGAAAAAAATCCAAAATGAAGAAACAAAATAAAATAAAATATGTTTTTGTTTAAGTTTATTTTGGTTAACGGTTTGATGTGCAGTTAAAGAAGTGTATTAGTAGATTAAACTGCGAATATATGATGACAAACAATGTCGTTTGCTACTTACCCTTTAGTGTCATCCTTTGACATGAAGCTAGTGTTCTTCGAAAACCATTCGGTTACACGAGCATCGAAGACCAAGGACTGCATTAAACTGCGATCACCTAAAATTTATTTAAAATCCATTTAGTATTGAAATAAGAATTGAAGTTAAATAACGGTTTAATGAGATTAGTGAGTTTTGCATGGTGCAGGTTCAACAAATCACCCATCTTGTTTTGCAACACAAGACGATAGCGGTGCAGGTGGTTAAAAGTGCCAACTTTCATGCAGTTCTTTACAGCTTTATAATGTGCTTCATTATACAAAATGGATTGCCATATTATTTTCGATGAAATTCCGTGTGCAATTCCTCAGCTAACAATTTCATTTGATTTTTAAATATTAAATGCGTGTATTTACATAAACGGTATCGTGCGTATGATTTAGAAAAAAAATTCATCATGTCTGTTGTATATGCTATAAATTGTTTGTTAGAATTATGTGGATAAGATGTGCGGAACATATAATTCTACTTCTTTAGATTTACAAAAGTATTTAGTGTAATAAAGGGTTGAAATGTGTTTAAATTGGTAACAAAGAATTTGAACAAACATAACAAAAAAACATAAAAGAACATATTAAACCAAAGAAAAAGTTTTAAGTTAAAAGAGTGTTTTTTTTTTTTTTTGAAAAATCTTGTAAGAGGTTCATTCTCGATGTGAATTATATTTACATTTTCCAGTCAGAAAAGACATTGGGAATTAGAATGTCTTAATAATGTCATTTATCTCCTGGTATAAAATGACCAATCTTTTACCCTCCAAACTCTCCAATCGCTTGTAATTAGATGTTGTTTTGGGAGCGTTTTTCACTGTGCAATGGAAATTGACAAAAGTCGATAGTGAATCGCGCTTGAAAACGGTTTTTTGATTCGACAGAATCTGCGATAGAAGATCAATGTCATGTGGTTTCTTAGTAGTGTTTAGATTACCAAAATAATCAATTTTAGTGTCTTGGAGTCATATTAAATTTTAACATGGATTGGATGGAGAACCTCAAAAACAGATATACAATTTTCGAAAACATAGTAAAAAGAACTATTCGGTTCATTATTGAATGAAATTTCAAATTCTGCCCAAGCGTGTGGATTCAATCAACTTGTCCATGTGGAAAAGCTGCAACGTTTCTTCTTCAAAGATATTTTACTGTCTAGGATAATTTTCCAAACTAGAAGGTTCTGGAATGAGTAATATTCATTCTCGTATTAAAAAACTTTCAATATTCAACAATCACACTATCTCTTTTCATAAAAAGTGTTGCTCATTAGCCGTTTGGAATCGGCAGAAACTCCGTTTCTCCAAACACACACACAGAACTTAACGAAACAGATTGAATAAATATAAATAAATTGCTTTAATTTATTCGGTTTTTTCTATTCGACGATGGTTTGTGTGGGGCATTGGAATGTACCGTTATATTTATATAATATTTCATTTATTATTTTCCTAAAAGATGAACGAATTTTCAAAGATTTCCCAACAGTACATCGAGATTTGCGTTAAATCGGAGTTCTTCCCCTCGAACTATTTGCTTGAATTTAAAAATCTTAAGTGAAATAAAAAGATTTAGTATTTACAAATTTTTTTAGTATTTAAAATGCGTGAGAGCATGAGTTATTACTACCCTTAAAATGTTTTTCCACAGTGCGAGCGTTTAGGAAATAGAGGAAGAATTGCGAGTAGAAGATATCGATGTTCATTTGTCTTATATGTCTGGATATTGAATGGGAAGGAAAAACGGAGTTGGGAAAGGAATTCCACATTTGTGTGGTACGGCTAAAAAAGAATCTGATGTATACTTGACGGTACGTCTGAGGATTTACTGATGACCATTCCTAACAGAACGGCGATTACACTGAAGTTGTTTAAGGGAAGGAATGCAAACTGGCTATCTCAACAGAGGAACGTTTTTTTTAGAAGTAGCGAAAAAACGGTGATTCGCGAGAGCCATTTCGACGGTGTTTCAAGAAACAAAATATTTCCGTAATCGATCTGTTGCCTACAAGCTGTTTTCTTGATTCTATCCGGTAGGTGCTATTGATGTTTTGGAGAGCTATACTTAAGTTTTGGGGATATGTATGCTTTATTAATAGTCATCAGAAGGGGAAAAAAGTTCTTACACCGTGTGAGAAAACCTAGGAATTTCGCAGCATTTTTAGCAATATCTGATATGTGGTCGTTCCACAATGTTCAATAACGCATATACTATGAATACTATATAATCATTAGCACATATACTAAGAACCGAAAGCATTTCAGTTTCCTCGATTCTAGTTCAAATCTGAGTTTAATGAGCACAACATATTCTCACTCGACGAAGAGGCAGGTGAGTAAGGAAAGGAGTGAGTATGTAAACCTAAAGGTGAGTGTCAACATCGAAGCAGTTTTAGATAGATCATCTGACATAGTGTTGCAGACAATGCGGAGCCTTGGACCACACTAGCATTTATTTGATGAATTTCAGACTTCAAACCATCCAAAACAACTTCTAGTGAACGGTCAGAAATGCATTTGATTATCCGTCGAAGAAGTAACCCATTGATACGAGTAGCAAGCAAAAGCATGTATTTTCGATAAGAGAGCTTGATGCCAAACTCTATCAAATGCTTTATAAATATCAAGCCCTACATTTTTGCTGTCTCCAAAGCTATGTTCATTACAATTTTCAGTAAGAAAAGTCATTAAATTACCAGCGGATTTGTTACAACGAAAGCTGTACTGACGGTCGTTGAGAAGCTTTCGTTGTTTGAGATATTTCATGAGCTGACGATTGATCAGCATTTCTATTATCCAGTGGGAACATGGCCTTGAGAATAGGATAGGTAAAAAAGTCTATGCAGTGGCTTAGCCAAAGTGGAAGAACACATTTTCAAGACAACTGGTTTGGCAACCCTGGCTAGTGACACAAGTGGTAAAAGATTGGCTCAAAAATCAAAAGTGAATAAAAACGATTTAAATAGACAGTAAAATTATAAAAAGTGCATCAGAAAAAGCGCAAATAAATACTGCATGAAATCATATAAAAAAAAAATACGTAAGTCGACCTTTTTTTTTGTTCAAAATTAAAATATAAAAAAAAGCAAAAAAATATATAACCTGAAAACTAAACGTCAATACCTATCTGATGAACAATAACAAAAGAAAATCAAAAGAAATATCGCCCGTGAAAACTAATATAAACAAAAAAAGTGCAACCAACAACATGAATGCCAACACGATCCGTGCTGCAATGCAGGAAGTTCTTGATGAAAATCTTAAAGATATAAGAGAAACACTCAAAGAAGTAGTCAAACTTTCTGACTTGGAAAATTTGCATGCCGAAATTAAGCAGCTTCAAAACTGTAATCAAACCCTGGCTGACAAAGTTGTTGCATTAGAGGAGCGATGCGAGTTCTTGGAGGATAAAATGGAGGCTAGCCAGATGAGAAGTACTGAATCGAACCTAATATTCCACATTCAAAACCAAAACGCAGTTGAACCAAAAGCTCAAATTCAAACTATTTGCCACACTCATGGTAAAATTGCATCACCACTTAATGAGAATAATATAATTCCAATTCGATCAAGCAATGCTGCGAGCAGTAGCTTTTTGGTTAAACTACACGAAAAAACACCGGCAATCAATATTCTTCGAGCTGCAAAGACACTTAGAGAAGTTGGAGTATCCATTTGCAGAGACTACCCATTAGCTATTCGGCAAAAAATAGCAAAACTTCTTGAAGTCAGGAAAGAAATCAAAGCTAAGAATCCAGACGTAAACATCTTTCTTAGAGATGACCGTCTCCTGGTGCAAGGAAAAGTATTTAAATGGAGTTTCAGTAAAGGCTTAAAATGCGGGAAAGCTGATGGAAATTTAGCGATGGACCAAATTGTAAACAACACAAATCATCTGGCTGTCAATGGATCAGCTGGTCAGAATAGAGTCGTCAATGAAAGACCAGCGCCATCTGGGAGTCAAATCGCAGCAACAGGGTATAGTAAAGGCACAAACCATTTGCAAATATCCAAAGGTAGTGCTCACACTGCCGCACAAACAGCATAGAATTTTTCCGTCTGCCCAAATAAAATTGTTTTAAGCAAAAATACATTTAAAAATATTAACTTTAGAATTTTAAGTTATAATATAAGCGGTTTATACAATAAACTTTTATTTGCCGATTTCTTCAAATATATAAATAATTTTGATTTATTCTGTTTATTTGAAACTCATCTTTTAGAAGGAAAAGAAAAAAATTATGTAAAATATTTTGAAAATTATGAACTTTGTTGGACATACGGCGTCAGAAACAGCAGCAGAGGTCGAGCAAGCGGTGGCTGTCTCTATGGATATAAAAAAAACCTAAACAATATAAAAATAGAATTTCAGGAATCCATGGGCTATAGCATAATTAATATTAACTATCCCCTTGCCCCTAACACTAAATATTATGTTATCCCTGTTTATTTAAATGGATCACAAGGACCACAATGGGCGCTCGATTTGCAAAGACTAAATGATGCCATCAATAATCTAGAACAGCAAACTAATATTTTACTTACAGGGGATTTTAACGCAAGAACTGGTACCCAGCAAGTATTTCAACCGGGAAATGAATCCCAATCACTACAACTGCGTAACTCGAAAGATTTGATTTTAGATAGAAAAGGTTCTCAACTGTTAGACTTTTGTGGTGGATATGGCCTTCAAATCCAAAATGGATGTTCAGAAGGAGACGCTCAAGGCGAATTTACATTTGTTGGAGCCCAAGGAAGCTCAGTCATAGATCTGACCCTAAGTGGAGGTGAATGGAACCATATAATTAAAAATTTTGAAGTACAATCTCAGAACTTCTCAGATCATTTGCCAATTGTCACAACCATCGAATTTAATAACAACGAAACAAGTAGCACAGAGACAGCAATCAATCTTTTACCTAAACACAAATGGAATCACAAACAAAAAGAAATGTATCGTTCAATTATGAGCAGACAGATCGAAATAATGAACTCTGATAAAAACATTGATGATATAAATGAAATAATTAAGAATGTCATAGCACTTTTACCACAAAAACAAAATACACAAAATCGGAAACAACCATGGTTCGATACCGAATGTGAAAAGCTAAGAAGAAGATCGTTTTCACTATTAAACCTTTACAGAAAATATGATGAAATCATCTACAAACTAATGTACATCCATGCGAAAAAAGAATTCAAAAACATATGCTTCATTAAAAGAAATGAGTTTCAGATAACTATAGCAACCGAAATATCACAATGCAAGGACTCGTCGACATTATGGAAACTGCTTAGTAGAAAAAATGGAAGGAGGTTCAAAATTGGAGTAAACATTAATGCAGCACAGCTAAAAGAACATTTCAACAATATACTGAACCCACCGAACTCTACGCTCCAACCTAGTTATCAGTACGCAATTCCAGATGTACAAAATGAGCTCTTGGATAGACCCATTTCACAAACAGAAGTAAGATGCTGGTTAGATAAAAGTAAAGACCGCAAAGCACCCGGAGCCGATGGGATTCCAGTAGAATTTTACAAATATGCTAATGATGACCTTTTAGAAATTCTCACCAGTGAATTCAACCGCATATTCGAAACAGGAAACATCCCTACGTGCTTTCAGCAGAGCGTCATTTTCCCAATCCTTAAAAAAGGTGACCCTAACCAAGCGGAAAATTATAGAGGCATTTCGTTTCTAAACTCTACACTAAAAATTATGATGGGTGTATTGGCTAAACGTTTTCAAGACTGGACTTCGCAAAATAAACTTTTGAGTGAATTTCAAGCAGGCTTCCGTGAGAGCTATTCGACAATTGACCAAATTTTCATTATCAATACCATAGCGCAGAACTTTATCAGAGAAAAAAAGAAATTGTATGCATTTTTTGTCGATTTCAAAGCTGCATTCGATACGGTGGACAGAAGTGCACTTTTCTATAAATTATATAATATAGGTATCTCAAGAAAGTTTGGAAGATTGATTGAAAGGATATATGAAAAGACGACTTCAGCGGTTTGGGACGGAAATCAGCTATCCAATTTTTTCGAAACGGTCACTGGCGTCAAACAAGGATGTAACCTAAGCCCACAAGCATTTGTTTTGTTTATCGACGACGTTTCAGATTATCTGGTTGGTGGGGTAAGGATTGGTGGGATTCTAATAAAAGTCCTGTTGTACGCAGATGATCTGGTTTTGTTTGCGGATACACCACAGCGCTTACAAGGTATGATCAATCAGCTCAAAAAATATTGCGATGAGTGGAGACTGAAAATTAATATAAATAAATCAAAAACGATGGTTTTTAGAAGAGGCGGAGGACGGTACGCAGGAAATGAAAAGTGGTTTCTTGATGGTCAAGAAATAGAAACAGTGAAGACATATAAATATCTGGGTATGAATATTAGCAGCAATATGAACATGGAGCATCATTTCCAAGAAAAACTTTCTGCAGCTAAATCAGCTATAAGTGCGGCCTGGAAAAACTGCCTGGAAGACAGACATATATGTCCAAAAATAAAATATCGGATTTTTCAGGCAGTCTCCAAATCAATAATGCTGTATGGAGCACAAGTGTGGGGCTGTAAACGATATGATTCAGTAGAAAAACTCCTTCGATTTTTCCTTAAACGCGTTTTCAAGCTACCGCAGTCTTCCCCAAACAATATGCTGCTCGTTGAAACCGGAATTTCACCTATATTTATAGAAACATTAAAACTACATTTAGACTTCATTACAAAAACTATGTCTTTCAACGGAGAAAGGTTGACCAAACGCATAGCACGTTATGCAATAGAGAAGAAAATACTGTTTTTCGAGGAATGGGAGTCATTATCAGAATTCTCTGGATGCACCCTACGAATAACCATCGATAATATACCTAAATGGAAAGAAGAGTTTGGTAATTTGATTACAGCAGTCGATGAAAAAATGCGAGCAGAGAGCATTGAAAAAGTACGAAGTTCAAACCACCGGGAAATATACGCAAACCTTAACCACAATTTGTGCGAAAGCAACTATTTCAACGAAAAGTATTCAAGAGATGTAATATCTACTGTTTTTAGAATCAGAGGAGAAATGTTAGACTTAAACTTCATCCCACACAGAGAAGATTTGCCTATCTTTTGTACGCTTTGCAATCTTAGAGAAAGGGAGAACGTTTATCACTTCCTGGGAAGGTGTCCTGTCTTACGAGAGTTCAGGTTGCAGTTTTTTGAGAAACTTGTATTGGAGGAATCCGACATGAAAATGATTTTGAACGGCGCTGACTGGAATAACCTACACAACTATTGTCAAAAAGCACTAAAATATAGAAGAGCTATTATTACAGAATCTTTTTAAATATTAACATAGATACCTATTTTTAAAACTTTGTCAAACTTGGGCAGACGGCTTTCAATAGTCATGTCTTAAAACAAATTGTAAAACTATTTTGTAAATGAATTTAAAATTGAAAATAAAATATTATCTTATCTTATCTATCTTAAAAAAGACAACTGGTGATATACCATCGGGGCCGCAGACTTGCGAATATCGAGATCGATTTTTTAGTACTGTAGCAAATGTACAGGTTTAAAAATATAGTGGACAAATTTACGTCTTCAAGTACAGGTAAAACTGTTTCACTATCCGGCAACGTAGAATTAGCTACGAATTATTCTTAACACACTGGCCTTGTCTATGGAACTAACGACAGGGTTATCTTTGCAGATGAGTGTGGGAACTGATGACGATGTTGAGTTTTTAATATTATTAACGAATTACCTATAGACTTTACTGCCTTAAGGATACTGAAGTATTTGTTTTTTAATTTTTTGCTCAAGTAAGAATTTGGTACTTAGAATCAAGGCGTTGCAACACAAGGCTACAACTAGATTCTGAAATCTCAAAATTTTGTAACACCGATTAGACGTAAAATTTTGAAAAAAAAATGGTTTAAAAAAAAATTTTCATTTTTTTTTTCAAAATTTTGATTTTGAAAATTTATTTTTCAAAAACTATTCACTCGAACAACTTTATTTAAAAACAAAATTAAAGAATGTATTTCTGGCTTTTCAAAATGCTATAGCATTACTCTGTAGGTATCACCGTTATTTTTTAATATTTTTTTTTCTGTTTTAAGTGATTTTTTTCTTAAATTTCCCCTCCCGCCTAAACGGGGGGAAATAGACCCCCCCCCCCTCCCATACGATTTTTTTCTTGTCTAAGTCCAACCTACACGTCCTAGCTTTATGTCACACCTTATGCAAATCACCCTGTATATTGATTTTTCCTATTTTTGTATAACACGTTGGCCTTAATTTGGAGAGTATTTGAAGAATCGAGGTCTGCTATTTACTGTATTCTTTTGAAGCTCGTTTTTTTACGATAGACCAATATTTACCAAGGTAAATGACTTCTTTCACACAAATGGACATGTGTACAAATCTAACATAGAACCTAAAATTAGTTTGGGAACCGATTTAACACAATTTTACAATTTTACTAAGCTAGTAAGAAAATACCATACAATTTTCCACAGCATTTGCCGCAACTTGCTATCACAATATTTTAAAGATTGTGTTTAAAATCCTTCAAAAGCCCGAATTCACATTTCCTTTATTTTAAATTTTCGAAAGCTTATAATTTAGAGAGAAATAGAAATAGACGATATTTAAAATCTCTCCTTATTTTACGGACTAGTCAGCGTTAAAAATGTTTGCAGATAAATCTCTCCAAAACATACCATTTCTACACGAAAAAAAACTGGATATTCTTAATTAAATTTAATGTTATCTTTTTTGTTTTAAAATAAACTGGAACTAATAAATCGATATTAACAAAAATCAAGTAGAGTTTAAAATCAAACACAAAAGGAGATCCAACTGATATTATGTTTAAACAACTTTTTTGTATTTACGAGTATATTTATGAACTTCTGTAAGGGGATTTACGCAAACTATTTGTTTATTATAATTTTATAAGAATCTTTAATTTTTTTTTTTTGATTTATATTACAAATTGAATTAAAAAGGTGCAAATTTACAAGAAACCAAATAGATATATTAATTTACTTCTAATTAAGAATATTGTACCAAACCATTTTTAAATGGATTGTAGGAGTACTCACAAAAGTACGATTCTTTTTCAGTAAGCGGTATTCGCCCAGAGCTTGTGTTAGCTGTGGATTTGCATTGTTTAGAAAAACCATTATTTTTATTTGAGAAAGAAAGAGAGAGATAGTAGATATTAAAAAATAATAAAAACTATATAAAAAAAAAACAGTTCCCGAAACGTTAAAAGAAAAATTTGAAAAAAAAAATAAATGATGGTGATTCGTCATCGAATACTTCATTGAAATTATGGTACAAAGTAGAAGACGATTTTAGTAGATAAAACATAAAACAAAACAAATAAAAAAATTTGTATCTATACCAATATTCAAAGGGGTATAAATTTCTAAGCAATAATCGCATGCGCGTCTAGCTGCAGCGTTAAATACATATTTTTTTTGCTTCAGTACAAACAAATGTAACCAGCCCTTTAGCTCTATGATCAAGGCCTTAAATGCCAAACTTTATATTTCAAATGATTTATCAATTTCATGGCAAAATTTTCAAAAATGTAAGTATTTTTTTTTCAATGTATGGTTTATAAATAAAAATTAAATTATACAAAAAGTTAATGTACTTACAAAACATCGCAGCTGTATGCTCGGGGGGCAGTGCGCTTCTACTAAGTGGCCATTTCCACCCTGGTTTTGACATTTTGTCCAAGAAATGCAGCAATTCTACTTCTGGACTTGTAAATGTAATATTGCTATGTTTACAAAATAGCCTAAAAAATAAAAGTCAATTAAATATTTTGCTCAAGAGATAGACATTCATTATTTTTATTAGTATTTACCAATCAGGGTGAATTTTCCATTTTTTACCACTAAAGTAGCTTAATGTATTACTGCCCTTAATACTGAGCCGGTGTATTTCATCTTCAGAACGAATCTGTAAGCGATTTACACCATATTGCTCAGGATAAGTAATAACGAGAGTGAAAGGAGTATTTTGAACAGGCGTCCAGTAGTATTGCCGTTTAACTCGGATAACTCGTTTCTTTAAGTAAATTTAAACAAAATATTTGATTTAACAATATTTTCATTAAAGTGGGAACAATATCTTCTATCTGAATATTAGAACATTAGTAGTGTTTTTTTTTGCACGCCTATTTAAAGTACATACGTTAAAAAATAAAAAGAGCATGCAAATAACGCACTGCTTCTCTTAAGAACAGCATTCGTGTGGATGAAATAATGTTGCCTTCACTCCCTAAGTAATTCTTTTTAATAAAAAATTGTATTTTTTACAGGTAAGTAAACTTTAAAATAAAATAAACAAAAATAATGTTATGCTATTGGCTTAATAAAAAAGATAATTTTTCACGAAAAATGCATAACAGTGACTAGGGGTATATGGTCACCTCTTTTGACAATAATAGGGGCGTTTTATTATCCACAAATCTATCTGAATCCGGATCTGGATCATCCCTTGAAAATAAAACGATACGGATCTTAGTGACAGCAGTGTTATAAGTAGTCTCTTTTTATCCTTAGGTAAATTTGAAATTATTTCTTGTCTTTTTTCTTCGCACTATAGCTTACACTACCTTATCATAAAAGCCATCTACTCGCCAGTGTAATAACTAATTTTTGGATCTTTGAAATAGATCCCGATAGAAAACAGGATTCCAAATTGTTTTTGTAATACATGTTAAGCCCCTTTTAGACGATCAGTTGTTCCTTCAGTTATCAGTTCAGTTTTCAGTTCAGTTAAAAAAGGCAGTGTATTTAGACTTCACAGTTGTTCCTTCAGTTATCAGTTCATTTAAAAAAGGCAGTGTATTTAGATGCCAGTCCAATGTTCAGTTGAGCTTTCATTTTACTTGTGAGCATTCGAAAATCAGAGGAAATAGATTGTGTAATGGAAGATGAAAGCCTTATTGCATTAGCTATAGTTTTGTCGCTTAATAAATCACCGCAAACTAAAATTGAAATGACGACTGATCTGACAACTGAACTGAAAAGTATTATTTACACATCAGTTTAACTGATAACTGAGCTGAAAACTTATGGGAATTTCATCAGTTTCAGTCTCAGTTAAACGCTTCAGTTTTTGTATTTAGACATCAGTTTAACTGAAAGCTTAACTGACAGCTCAACTGAAACTGAAACTGAAATGATCGTCTAAAAGGGGCTTTAAAACTTAATCCAGATCCGGATCCAGATAGATTTGTGAATAATAAAATGCACCTAATATATCACAACACCTGGCACCGTCTACCGGCAATACAATTTATCAGCATTGTTCTGGTTCAAGTCTGGTTTAAGTCTGGTTTAAGTCTGGTGAGCTCATCTGACAACTGTCAGATTAACTGCGTCACTTGAAGCAGTGTTGCCAATTTAAAAACACAAATTCTATAATTTTATATTCTTTAATTTTAATATCTTAACTTAAAAGATCAGACGATTTGAACTCAAATTGAATACTTCAAAAGGTATATTCACGAATTTTTATCGATTTTGATTTATCGGGAGAAATTGATTTTTTACACACGCACTTCAATATGGAGTTTCAAAAATATTGTTATTTTTTTAAATAATTTTGGTCCGATTAAGAATTCCGATAGTATGATTTGAAGACAATTCATTAAGTTTATCAAAACATTTTGAGTTCTGAACTTGTTATTCTCAACATACGATATTTTTATATTTCTTGCAGCAAAAAGTTACCAAATAATCTGTGAACCAGTGAATTATGTTCACCCATTTCTCTATTTATAACACTTATAATCTAAATTAAATATAGCTAATTAATTGCGTGTATAGTGAAAGAATTGTTTTGATCTTCGGGAAGTTCATAAACTGGAATGTTTATTTCTCCTACAGGGGGTCAATTTTCTATCTGTGAAACTGTAAAGTGATAAGTTTTTTCACAACTTCACACACTATCCGATTCAAAATTAATGAAAAAAATTAATGAAATGTCGAAATATTTTAAAATATTAAATTTGTTTTCACACTCAAAAGATTTTGTGAAAAGCCCTGATAAAATATGAAAATTACAAAAACAAAATTATACTCAAAAATGAGTATCGTGCATCAAAAATGAGAGCGTTTCTTATTTTAGTACTGTTTAGTACATGTTTTGACAAACATTTATCAGAATGAGTTCCAGAATCCCATTATGTGAGTTCATGAAATATGAAAATGAAAAATGGCTGTGAAAACTTAAATGATAACTTTTTTATCACTTCACAGTTTCACAGATAGAGAATTGACCCCCAGATCTATAAAAACTTAAATTTATCGATTTTGGTATTGCATATTATTTTAAGCGTGCAAAAAAACAAGGCCATTATTCTTATATTTTCTACTGTTTCTTTTGATTATATTATTTCTTACCATTTCATCGAAATGATTTTTTACCAACATCCATTTACTGCCGGTGGTTTGATTAATTATTTCATCTCGAATCTTTAAGAAAATACAATTATTTAAATAAAAACTTGATGTTGAAAATCCTATGAGAAATAAAACAATACTCACACTAATTAATACTGGATTAAATTCTCTCGGCTCTCGATCGTCATCTAACAACTCAACTTCAATCATATCTACGCTGTTATAAGCTGGTTTGAGAATATCTTGAAACTTTTCCATTAAAAGAAAAATTTTATTTTTAAGTAAAGGTAAAAAAAAGAAGTAAATTTACTTACGATTGGACGAAAATCTGGATGGAATAATATATAACCATTATTGGTTACAATAAAAGCATAACCATTTACTCCCAACTAAAATTAGTTTAGAATTGTAGAAAATTGTATGTTCTGATGCAAAATTTAAAATATAAAATTTACCAAATAAGGTGATAAAAGTTTTTTAATATCTCTAATTGGCACATCGGTTCCAGCAACACCAAGTAAATTAGCAATCCGGGTCTGCATTTCGTTTGGAAGCAGAACAATTAAAATTAATTAAAATAAAATGTTTGCAATATTATATTATGGCATTGAATACACATATTTCACTACGAAATCATCTAAGTTGTATAATTTTTACTAGCTATGTATTTTCAAAATGATTATAAACAATTAATGTAACAAATATTACTTTTATTTGAAAACGATTCGATAAACAAATTTTGTTATTGATTCTTTATTTTAATTTTTTTTTTGTATAGGTATATTTAATTCCGGCAAGCTATTCGATATGTTTACATTGATTATATATTATAGCTTGATAAAAATTAAATGTTAATAATGTATTTATAAACACGTTTTTTATATTACTCAAAGGCTATGTTATCATCTATTGAAATCCAGAGTTTACTAATATTTTCTACGAAACTTAAATCAAAATAAAGCTTCATCACTAGTTGAATGGCAATGGGATATATTTTATAACACCAGACTTAAATTTACACACCTACGCTATACAATTATCAACTATTTTATATACGAGTATATAGTTAAATACTAAAAAAATAAAATAAATTAAAATAAATTACATTTCAAAGTAAAAATTTAATTTCTTTTAAATTTTTAAATACTAAAATATGCTATTGTAAGTGTACTTCTAATGAACTAGCAATAATTTTTAAATGAGCAGAATAGTTTCCATAAAAATCATCAGTTAATTGTACTCTTTTCTATGTTATTTAAATTAAATTAAAAAGCATTTAAATTCGTTCAATTAGCTATTACTAGTTAACTTTTAACTGATGCAAACTTAAAAAGCATTGATAAATTGGTGATTTAAATTGAGATTTCAAATTTTTGACTTTAGAAAATTGTTTAATTTCGGGTAAAGATTTAGATTTTTGCTTAGTAATTATTTATACAATAGAAAGGTCGAAGTGAAACTGCCTTCTCACAACTAATCAGTTGTCAGTTGCCATCTAAAAAAAAAAAAAAATTGAAGTGTTGCCACTTGCGAGAATGTGACAAATTTAAGTATATAATAAGTGTATTTGGCCATGAAAATTCGTTCTCATCTTAAGCATTCTTGCGGACAACGCGCACACAGGAATGCTTGAGTTATAAGTTAATAGGTCCTGGTTCCCTACATGAACGAAATTTTGCGCTTCAAATATATTTTTTGTATTAATTTTTAAAAAGCAGTCAGTAATAGTTTTAGGTTTAAGCTTCAACATCATAATTGGAAATAATATTGATTCCTGTTTTTGAAGCTTGTAACTTTTTCCTCTTTTGCTTTATAAATTCGGCTAAACTGATGACTTTCCTCTCAAATTGGTCGTGGTGTATTCATAAAAAGAGAGAATGCAGAACTGAGTTTATTATATTTTTGAGTTCAATACGCCTGCGCAGCGCACACAGGATGAATTTTTCCCGACGGAAAACTCAGTTTTTAGGAGAGGGAAGCGAAGTGCGCGGAATGAAATGGAATACAATTTTCTACCATTGTTGGAACGAAGTAGAAAACTAGTGCACACACAATTTTCTATATTTGGAAAGTACTAACAATAAAACGAGGTACATACGAGTATCTACATTTTTTCTACTAGAATAATTCATCGTGCATTTGAAGTATGAAATGCGCTATCTCCCTGGTAGAATTCATCCCATGTACGCTAACACAATGGCCCTTAGTAATAGACATTCATAGAATCGGTTTTAAAGTCACTTTTTGTTAGATGTAGAAAAGTTGCTTTTAAAATTTCGTAGTAACAGATCAAATTTAACAACAGTCTTATTTATACCAATAATTGTGACTCATTTTCATAATTTCGTTATTGTGAACTGATACACAAACAGATTTCTATTAACCAGATTCGTAAAGTTCTATTGTGATTCTATCATTTTAAATTTAACTTAGTTACAGGAAAGCCGCTTTTAAGTATTTATACTTGAAATTTGTTTTATTTCTACGAATGTTTGGTTAAAATCGAACTTAGGCTAGATTCGGATCTATTACTCAGGGCTAATGTATTAATTCTAGAGTACCTATAATATCTAGAGAACCGATCAGAACAAACGTGCACGAAACATCAGAAAAATTTATTTGAGATGAGTAAAAAAAACTCTCTCTTATAAAAGAGTAATCTTTAATTCCTATCCGTCAATGAGTTATGCGCGAAACAGATTAAACCAGCAACAGCACCAGCATCGTCAACAGCAAACAGCACGCTGACCAGCAAAAATTTCTCAAAAACATTGCCACCAGCAACGTCATTTCATCTGCTTGACATTTCATATGGAAAAAAAAGCTTTTCATTGTGGTGCCACTGAATATTGCAGTGGGAAAGTTGACAACACCGCACCAGCAACAGCAAATTTAGGACTTTGGCCTAACGACGCTGTTGGCGTTGCTGTTGCTGTTCTAATGTGTGTTAAACAATTGAAATACATTGGCTCTAAATTAATGGCGGCCGCTGTTGCTGTTGACGGTGCTGTTGCTGGTTCAATCTGTTCCGCGCTTTAAGGTAACAAAATATCATTTTACCTCAGAAAGACGTGCGTTCTTTTATTCCTAAAAATCTTTTTTTTTTTTTCATCTTATAATCATTCGATTTTATGAATTTTGCAGTAGAATTTGGGTGCATATTGGTTGAAAAAATAATTTTATAAGTACGTAATTTTAGTTACTAGTTTCTTATATATACTGAAATTAATGAAAATTTAAGTGCAAATTTGATTTTTTCTTAAGATCTTCCTAATAATATTTATCAATAAATTCAATAAAATCACAAATTTCCATTGCTCATTTATGCTACATGTATTTTTTTATACCAATTTCATTTGAAAGATCAACCATATTTTTAATTTGAACATTTCTAAATGAAAATTAGCTCAATATATCAGTTTTAATAATGACATTCCAACCATTTTTAAAATATTCACTAAAGCATACTTTTAAAAAAGAATGCATCATGGTGAACTGAGCAACAAAATGGCGGATTAAAATAAAAACGATGACTTTTTGAGAACGCAAAATCGAGAAAGCATTGAATTTCCAAGGTGCGCTTCTACTTTTTGATTATGTTTTCTTAATTTTCACTTCAAACAAACAAACAAATGAAAATGGAGATCGACGGCCTTTGACAGTTCACAGTCCAGTGTGTTTTTTAAATAAATCTGCTCAGAACGTACTCGATACGCTCAAACTCTGCTCAGAGTTTAATAAACCAAAAAATTTCTTATGTTTCTAAAAGAAAATTACAAGTGTTTCAGGCAAAGGTAGTAACAGTCAGTACTTTAGATAATATATGCATGTATAGGTACTCTATGATGTAAGATGTGAACGATTCGGTAGATTTTGTAATTTTGTTACTGAAACCCCATTACTAATGTCGTCTTCCTTTAGTCTCTCCTTTTGCACTTCCAATTCTTCCAAAGCCTTCCATTCTCTTTTCGTCTGTTCGGAATGATGTTTTAGTAAAATTATATGTCAAAGTGATTAATGCTTGAAGAAACCATTTTGTTAAAATGGCGACGTTCGGTATGCGTAAATTTGCTAGGAAGAATTTTCATATTCAATTGGAGTTAAAAAGTTGTGATTCCTTTTTCTGTTATTCAATAAAAAAATTATAACCTCAATGATTTATTTCAATCTTAAAGAGTGATACTCAAAAGATGAATCAAGTTTAAATTTCTAGATATTGGTTTTAAAAATTGGTTAAACTAGAGTTTGTTTTGATGGAGTTGCGATAAATGATTCGAGCACCGATATGGAGCTGACTGCATTCATTTTATATACTGTAATATTTTTTTTACTAGGTTCGTTAAATAAAACTTATTACTCTTTTTAGTATTTCTTCTTTATTTACACTTTCCAAATCAAAACAATAAATCTCAGTTTATAATCAACTCAAATACTTTTATTCAAATTTAAATCACACTTGTTTAATAACACTTTCCACAATCCAATAAGCAAAGCTTTTGGACACTTTCATAGTAAAAAATCAACTGTGTCGTGCTCACCGCGAGCACTACCTTATATACTCAAGTTAGTTGTTCTCGAAGGTTCTCGTCTTGGAATGTTGTAGATGGTTGGAATAAGGGGAAATACATTTGACATTGGAAAAGAGAAAAGTAGATATGCAATTTTCTAACAGATGGCGCTGTAGGAGTATAAAACTCTGTTCGCAACAATACATACAAAATCTTAATTTTGCTTGAATTTTATAATTCTCTTTTAAGCAGGATCTCGCGCCTACTATTTTAATAGTCCATTTTTAGTCAAATCCCTGCTCGAATCATTTATCGTTGTTCCACATAAACATTAACTTTTTCTTAGCTACCATTTTTATTTTGAAAAGTAAGATCTCTTAACTTACAAAAATCCAATCAATATTAAATTAAATTTATAGAAAAGAGAATCCTTTGGACCCCTCGCTGCAGTTTTGTTTTATTTACATACATAATTTGTATAAATTTAAATAAAACGAGTTAATACAAAATTGAAAGAAAAATTAAAGTTCCGATTATAAAGAAAATTATAAAAAAATATTTCACACAAATAACTAAAATACTTTCTGAGAAAGTCGCAAAGAAAATATATTTTTCGTCCTTACATAAAAGTCCAGTTGAATTAGCAAACCAATTACCTAACCAACAACAAATCAGATACTTCTTGGTTCTTACAGATTCATATGCATGGGTTAAACGCAAGACATCTTTAGTAACTTGATTATAATTTTAATTAGCTATAAATAGAGTGGCCCTTAGTCTAATTCAACATGACAAACAATTATTAGTTATTGTTTTAAATTAATTGAAATAATATAAAATTACCTAAAATCACAAGAAACTTCGATCCTACTGACACGAGAAGTTTTTTTTTTTTTCTTGATCTACTCTACAAATTTAATTATTTCATCATCTAAAATTAACAAGCATTAAAAACTTTAACCCTAGGATTTAAGTAATTTTCAAAAACAAATTTACATTTCACTAAAATTTTATATAAATTTATAATATGAATATTTTATTTTCTTTCTTTAAACTAAAAACAACAAAAAATAGGAACTAAAAATCTAAGTTTTGACTATTTCATTTGTATCTATAGCACTAATTTATAGGATATGTATAATATTATAGCGGCGTCAATATGTATACAATTATTCGTCTCTAGTTGGCCCAATCATCGAGATTAGATCGAAAAAGAACACTACTACGAGTATATAATGTGTATTTAATAGACTTCTAAGAATTTTTTTACTTTTTTTTCGGAATAATAATAATAATTTTTAATTATTTTAAGTAATCACTAAACGTAGTCTAAGGTATTATAGCGCAAAAAATAACGATTACTTTTGATTATTCGTTCGTTAGGAATTTGATTTTTTTTTTGAAATACCTCACGAGTTTGTGATTCCCAGTATGCTTCGTTAATTAGCACATCTTCGGTGATATTCTATATTATACAAGTTAATTTTTTTTTCAGTGATACAGATACAATTTTTTATTTTAAAATTGATTGTATTTTTTTTTTTGAAAAATTTATATTAACAGAAATATGTAGATATATTGATGAATAATTTAAAAAAACAACAAATGCTTATTTGCATTGAATTGAAAATGTTTTCAAGGATTTTGTTTTGGAAAGAAAATTTAAGATTTAAATGTTAAAAAAGAAATCTACTTACAGCATTTTCGCGGCGGTCGTAAACGGGCATGGAGACTGTGGTTAGAAAGTTGTATTTTTCTGATTCAATAGGTTGATCCCAACTCTGTAAATAAATATTTTAATCAACCGAATTGCAATTTTGTAAGAATAGGATGATAACATTTTAAGGTAAAAAATTTACTATTTTAGAATAATTTCATAAATTGGATGTAAATACAAATCACTGGTAATTTAGACAAAAGCGTTGGGCGCCATTTGAGTCCGTTTAAATTAGATTTTCCAGGATTTGAACATAGAATTGTCTTTTAGTTCTCTTTTCAGCATTGAAAACTGCACCTCTTAAGAGCTTTGGTTGCTGAATCTCGGTCAAATGATTTGTTTATGGTTGGCTCGATATTCAGAAAAATCGCTTTAAATTGAAATGTTTCGAGGACAAAACTTAGCATACAGCTTTTAAAAAGCTAATAAGGTATTTTGAAGTTAGCAAACTCTTACAACGCATTATTTAGTTAATTTGATTAATTTTTCAACCGAACGCATTAAGATAAAGAACTAAGGAACTTTTAAATGGGGATCCTTTATGTATCTTACTGGACTTAAGTATTGTCTAGTCAAGCAAGTTCTTTTCAACACTCCGAAATCTTTAATTAATTTTGAATCAGCTAAATAGAGATTCACATCTATGCATATTGGCATACAAAGTAAAAGTCTAAGGAATGATTTAAAATTTACTACCGTCGAGGAAAAAAATATATAGTTAGAAAAAGTAGTATTGGGCGCCATTTAAAAAGTAAAAGTCAATTCTGGGTGCCATTTAAAAACAACTATTAAGGGTTAATTTAAATATAATTGTCAAGAACCATTAAAAAATTACTACGGAATCAACTTAATTATTATAGAAAAAATAAGTTGGGCGCCACTTTAGAGACAAAATTAGATATTGATTTAAAAAGTTTAGAATTTGCTGTGAAATCAACTTTATTTTTATAGAGAAAAGATACACCCATTAAAAGATGTGAAGTTTACGAATGCTTTTAGAATTAAAAAAAGTGATCCTTAAAAAAAGTATCGCAATGCTTTCAATAAAAAAGAGT
Source organism: Philhelius festivus (assembly GCA_963931855.1). Lineage (NCBI taxonomy): Eukaryota > Metazoa > Arthropoda > Insecta > Diptera > Syrphidae > Philhelius > Philhelius festivus. The sequence continues at coordinate 179,579,088 of OZ007556.1, forward strand.
AAATTTCTCAGTAGGTATAAAAATCCATTTCTTTGTGCTTTAAAATTCAAATAGTAGTAATAATTGAAAATTATTTAACCTTTCTCCTCCGTTTCCAATACCGCTTATCTAATTCTTCCTTGAGTAGCATTTTATTCTTAACACGACGTCCAACTTCTACATCTTCTTTTTGTTGTTCACATTGTTTTACTTCCCAAAGCCAGTCTGTCATTTGTGGATCCTTAAAAAAACATTAAAAACATAAATGAAGGACCCATTCCTATCGAGACAATCCCTAAAATCAATAAACTTACAACTTCATCAGCATAAACTTGTGTCCAAATAACGGGATGATCATGTCGGCCCAACACCAAAGGCCTCGCCATAACTGGTATATAATTCAAAACCATTTCACGAACTTCAGCCATGTCTATTAAATGAACAAAATATCCCTGATTCGCACAGGCCATCCACTTGATTTCTTTTGCATCGGCAACTTCTTTTCCAATTAAGTAAGTAAACACCCTAACTGGCATGTAAGGTTTATTTTGCCAATTATACTGTTCGAAAATGTCTTCAAATGTAAATGGCGCTCCGTCGGAAATAATCATGATCGCTTGATTGCAATGTGAACCCTTAGTATCGGATCGGGAAGCTTCTAGGACTTCAAAGGCTTTTGTCAATGAAGCTGTGTAATTGGCAACTGAATCAGTTTTGACCAATTCAATTGCTTCCTTTAGTTCACGAACATTTCCAAGGGTTGCCTGAACAAAATAAATTATTATTATTGTTTTTTTTTTTTTTTTAATATGATTAAAACCAAAAGTTAAAAATTTTATACCTGAACAAGAGTATCGTCAAAACATCGCACCACAGGTTTTACAACCTCACCAAAGGTAAATATATTTACAAAGTCATTAGGGCCCAAGGTATCTAGAATGGTTCGAACAACATGTTTGGAAATATCCAATCTCTGTCCCTTCATCGAACCCGAAGAATCCATCAAGATTACAATATCCTTTGGGCTTGTTGCTGCTTCTATAAACCAGGACCGCAAACGGCAATCATAGAGATCCACGGGGTCCTGCTTCCATTTGGAAGCGGGAAATTGTCTCATAAAGCCGGAAGCACTACCATAAAATTGCCATGACAAAGTTGGATCATTTTTATAGTTATCTCGGAAAATCTGGTCTAAATTTTCCGACCATTTGATTGCTTGGATAACCTCGCTTGCTAAATTGAATAGAAAATTGTTATATAAACGAACTTTTCGTTCTTAATCCTTAACAAACCTCGGTCATACACATTTGTTGGAACATGAACAGAACTTAAGCTTATATTAACTGGTGTATTGAAAAACTCTGCTTTTGGTTGTAATATTATTTCCTTAGGGGGTACTTTCGTTTTTTCCATAATTACATCTTCTAATTCCGGTGGTGGTTCAGTGGGTGCTTTTTCACCCGGTTCAAGCATTTCCTTTGCATTATAATACGAAAACGTTTTGTCTTCGACATCATTTTGATGTGATAGAGCTGTATTTTCTGCGGTATCCATTATTCGCTATTAGGAAATATACATAGTGTCAACATAATTCAAAAAATATGGATTGTAATAATGTAGGAATTTACTTACTCGAACAGCACTTATTTTGAGATCCATCATCATTTTAATTTCATTTGCCATATTTTTAGCAATGTCCGGACCAGCTCTCGACAAAACTTGGGCTTGTTTAAAGCTCTGAAATATTGAAATATATATTTTTCAATTCTTTAAAAACAAATCACAAACAAGAGTACAAACTGCTTAAATACCTTAAACCTTTCTTTAAAAAAAATTTACAAGATCAATGAGATACACAATTTTGTGTTACTAAAAATAAAGACTAAGCCAAAAGTTAAACGAATACATGATCAAGATAATAACCCTTAAAAAACCATTGTCAGATTTTCCAGAATTGATCTTTAAGCCTATATACGCTGCCCATTAGAAAATGACTCAACGAACTCATCGAACTTCGCTCTGCTTTCCGTTCTATAGTCGCGAAATTGTAAACCGAACAAAATTATTTAGACAACTCGTATCGTATTTTATGTTTATTTGATTTTAATTTAACAACTAGCAAAACTCTCCATGATTTTCGTGCTGGTCTTTTCTTAATCATATCGTTGGTTTGGTGGAGATCACAGATATATTTTGTTTTTGCATCAGCAGTGTAGTAGGTTTTTTGACCTTAAGGCCAGGCGCGCACATTCAATTTTTAATTTCGCAACTGTTTAGTTGCTAAAATGAAACATATGGGCTTATACGTGACACCGCGCACTTAGAGCAACTCGATTCGAGCAACTAAAAAGTTTGTGTTTTGACACAAACTAAACGATTGCCTTCGCAACCGTTGAGCTGTTTTCTATAAGAGCAAGAGAGAAAAGAGTGTGAGCGTGAGTAAAGATTTGCCAGTGCGCGGTTCTCTTTCAAGTTTCAACTGGTGATTAAACTATTTGATTTCGATCACAGTTGCTAGTGCGCGACTAGCCTGAGCTTGCTCTGGCGCTTTTTGACGAGCGAAATTGATAAATTGTAACAGATCATTTGGAGAAGTCTCCACTTATTATACTTTGCGATTACTAGTGTTTGTTTTGGTTTTTCTTGGAATTTGTTTATTTGACCACATGCCTACATTAATTATCAGCAGCATTTTGTAAAACATTTATCAGTAAAGGAGAATTTTAACCAAGCCTCTAGCAAGAGTTTTTCAATGTTTTGGGCTAAGTGTTTTTGTACTAACTATAGAAAGTTAGATGTATTACAAAAGATATTCGAGCTGAATAAATTGAAATGAATCGGTTAAAAAAATAATACTGTAGATTTTGAGGAAAAACACAGTCCAAAGTATAGCCCATTTTTGTATCTATATAGTTTATCTGTACAGCCCAATCGAATCTTAAAAGAAAATTAAACTATTTCAAAATTAGAAGACAGTATCTGTTAAGTTGTAAACGAACTTTGTCAAGTTGAATATAAGTAATAATTAAGATCCGGTTAGTTACGATTAGCTCATAAATTATAAACATGCAACCACTATAAATGTATAACACTTAGAAAACAATAAATCAATAGCAGTTAATTTTGCTAATGCATCTGCCGATTTAATTTTCTTAAAACATATCACATCATATTCTCCTTCCATTTTGTTTTCAAATTCCAATCAAGTTTTGAAACTTTTAAGTGCTGGCATGTGAATTTTAAAAAGCACACACCAACTAAATTTTAAGACACACTCTTGTTATAATGAGGACATCTGTCAGATTTGAATTATTAAAAAGCCATAACCGAAATATGTAAACGACAAGCAAACATGTAACAAAACAAAACTTCAACGACCTAATTTGACGATAACCTACATTTTGTCAGTAAGAGAGGAGGCACATTTTCTAAGAGAAAAATCAATAAAATCTTACATTGTAAATCGGGATTCCCTTGTCTATTTTTATTTGAAAATATATTGAAGATGAAAATATTACTTACTTCTTGGACTTCTTTCCTCCTGGTTATAAAATCACCCAAATGGAAGAGTTCTACTCCAATTTTATCGGCCCATGAGTGTACTCTGAAAGAAAATATCATTTAAAGTCCCGCAAAGTCTAAAAAACCCGTATTGGTTTTTGCTATGAACTTACATGTTGTATCGGATATTTTCACCAGGTGAAAAATCAGCTCCGCTCGGAAATAGGCTCAGAAAGGATAATAAAATTGCAAAAATATGGTTTTTCCATCGTTCCATAGTGGTTTATTTTATGTTTAAATAAATATTGAAGCACTAAAATTCTAATTTTAATTTGATTGTGTAAAATGTGTGCATTGCGTATCACTTATTTAATAGATTTTTTTTAACTATTCCAAGCACATTATGAACTTTCTTGAGATTGCAGTGTGCTTTGCTGTTCAATAAATACTATTCAAAAGTGTTAAAAATTTCTTGAAAAACACTTTTTTCGCAAAATTAAAACGATTAACAAAATTGTACGTCTGTACACTTTTCACAATATGGCGTATTTTGAAAAAGTCAAAATGATTTTTTTCGGAAAACTCCTTTAAGAACGTTAGTTGGAAAGAGAGATTGAGCTATCTGTCAGGTCATGTAGAGTCATCATTTTCAAGGATCAAACTGAGTGTGCTTGAAAAATATTTCCGACATGCGCTTTTAAATTGTTTACAATTTTTGACCACGTGCACAGGAAGTTGCAACACGTGCTATAACCACGTGCTGGAATAAGGTCAACAGGTATGTAAGCAATTTTTTTGAGTTGCGCAGTTAGAATTGTTGATAGTTCTTAAATGAAATAGTTTAATGTCAACTTGTTGATATTCTAATATTATTTTTCGGCTATCAAAATATCAATTGTAAGCCTTGGGATGGGAACAAGTGCAAGGGTATATTTATACATATGTAAGCTTAAATCATGACACATAAAAATGACATTTAAGACGTAAGAGAATTTTGAACAATAGGACAAATATACATATCTACACACATTTAGCGGTTAATGCAGAACCATATCTAACCATATCAATTGCAAACCAAAGCTAATTTATGTCATAATTCAAGTCGAGATTTCTCTAGTTGTTTCCTTTTATAGTAGATAAAAACAGGGAACAGAAATTTGTCGTGATGTTTTCAGCTTATGTTGGAGAGCTTCCCAAACAAGGAAATAAAGAAGAAATCTGAATGCGATATATTGGCGATAAATCAAAATAACTTTTTTTCTATAAGTTTGATGGAAATCAATTGCCATGTGAAATAAAATTTCCTTTCAGTTTCCTTGACAGTTAAAGAAAACTTAACGAAACTGAGCTTTTAGCAAATACTAAGGTACAAATTGTGGTCGAAAGCTCACTTAAGCTAATATCATAAGTCAAAGCAATATAGATTTTCGGTATTACTAAACGAGAAGACAGCCGTTATAAACTTAGGTAAAAAAATCATCTAAATATAAGTTCTTTTTTAATTATCTTCCACACTAAATGACAGCTCCACTTAATTGTAGTTGGGAGCTCTCCTAACTTACGATAACAAAAGAGAAAGAAAACTAAACGTTGTATTCGTTGTATTAGCTTTGTTTTCGAACCATCATTAAATTTCATTCTGACATTTATAGTGGAAATTATTGCCGAATAATATAAATTCCTTGATCAGTTTCAATTGGCGTTGAAGAGCTCCTACAAAATCACTTTGACGAAAATGAAACAGAATCATGGATGCAATTTCTCAGCAAAAGGGTCAAAATAACTTTAGTTTTTGTTTCTATAAATAAGATTTCCTGCGACGAAAATATATTTTCGTTGACTTTTGGATTCATAAGAAATCCGTAGTTAGTTACATAGTAGTTGTAATACCCATTGGGATAATAGTTAGTGCGTTAAACTGCCAAGTCGGAAGTCTATAGGTTCCCATTCTTAGCAGCTTCCACATAAAAACAAAAAAAAATTAAGGGTACTGCCAAATCCACTAAGATTAGATCCTGTGATGAAAAGTGCTTCTCATCTTATCCTTTCGAAATCTGCAGAAAATTGTCAGTCCCTCCATTTTTCACGACAACACGCATACAGGAATGGTTGAGATTTGTAAGTCACTAGGCTTACATAGGCTTTTCTCGAGCTGTTGTGTTTTAATCTTTTTTTATCCGTCTAATGCGTTACAGCAATGAATCCGTGGATTTTGATGGGTGTGACTGTTACGTCGATTTCCTTTACATACTAGAGATTTCGATCCCGGATCGAAAATCTTTGTTTGGTGTATGTGCAAGCCCGTGTTTTATGTACGTGTAAATCCATCTTCAAATAAGGATTTAAAAATTTTGATCCCTGTCAAAGAAAAAATCGATTTTTTTGGAGTGAAGGAAAGCAAAATCTGTCGAGGGATCAAAATTTTCACACATAAATTGATTTTTAATGTGTAAAGGAAATCGACCTTAGACATGATCAATTGAAAACGTTGTTAGGAGGGATTTATTTTATGACAGCTTTTATTCGTGAATCAAAATATTTTGGTCTCAGTTTTTGTTCAAGAAAAATAACAAATTTTCAAATCAAAAATGATATGAAACAAAATATAAGTAAAGAGAAACATTAAATCTCACAAAAAAAAAGAATTCAAAACAATTCAAAACATCAAAAGATTGTGTTCATCCGTTGCTTCTGGATAGCTTCTCATAAGAACTGCGTATTCAATCGAGCTGATAAATATATACTTCATCGAACCACCGCATGCCTAATTAAATGAGGGTAGAGACAACTGAAGTAAGTTGTATTGACTTATGCAAAATTGCCAAACAACTTTTTATCAAGAAGAAATGTACTAAGTTTGGTTTATAAAATTTATATTTCAGCACATATTTGATTTTTAATAAATTAATAACTTTAATATAATTTTTAGATCAAAAATATTAATTTATAAAATATTTGCAATTTAATTAAGTACATTAATTTGTTTATACCAGTAAAATGGACATTAGAAAAATCAATCTTATAGTAGGATGAAAAAATATCTTAATATTTGTTCATCCTCTTACAAGTTTGATCACAATAGTGTCAAGTATTTTACAATTTAATGCCGATGTGTACATATGAGCTTCGATTGTATTTTGAAGACAAAATATGGAATAGAAATTCTTAAATTCTATTCATATTTTGACTTCAAGTCTCTGCAAATTATTCGATTAAATGTAAATTAAGAATCACACATACAAGTCTTAAATACGTGGTCCTCTTCTGTTTCAGTTGGTAAAAACTCAGGTGAAATATTACAAATGCTCAGAATTGTAAGAAAAATTGTTTTTTCAGAATTATGAAGAACAAATCCAACCCAATTTACAGCCATCTAAAATTATTAATATTTCCTTAAACTTATTAATTATTGTAAGCAATAAATATTATCTTACTCACTTTAAGTATATAAAGGGATATGAAAAACATTTTCGCCGCACATGCGATAACAGCTGATAGTCCCAGCAAAATTCCAAGAATAGAAACAAGTGTAAGCACTTCAACTAAATGAACTGCTACTGCCATTTTTGTAAAAACACCAAAATTTTAACGTGAAATAATGCTTGGGTAAAATTTTGAAAACATAAATTTGAAATGTCTAAAATAAATGACAGAAACTATAAATGTACATAGAGATATAAATTTTGAATTTATTGAAACTGCTTATTTTTATTTACTATTTTCTTCAGCAGGTACACTATATTTGAAATTAAAATTTAACGGTCTATCAATATCAGCTTGTTTGGAATGTTTCGGTCTAGAAAGGTTGGGTTTGATTACCAGCTGCTGCAAAAATTATTTGTACTGGCTCTCAAAATTTTGAATGGTAATTCCATAGTTTAAAAATGTTATAAGGCCACATTTGATTCCAAAAAAATAGTAAAGTAATAGGCAATAGGTAGTCTACATTTAAATTGGCTGATTTCTGACATCTCAACAAATCTTGGCTAGCAATATTTTCCATTAGACGAGTGTATGATTGTTTGATTTGATTTTTGTAACTGTAATCGAAGTGTTTTAAAAATGATAAACTTCACGTGTCTACATTAGGGTGATTTGACATTTCAATTTTTTAGGCGATATGTCATAATGTCGTCGCTTACAAATCCCAATTTTTATTGATTTTTCTGTTCAATAATTGGCAGCCCCTTCTCATTCATTTGAATGAAATGCAAGCTGTCCTTCCTTACACTATATTGCTTTTTATAAAATGAAATTGCATTCATTTGAGTATATATAGGACTTGAAAGGGTTTGCCATTAATTTTATTTTGATGATTGGTTTTTGAGCTCTAGATAAAAATATGTAAATACTTTAAAATACAAACAGTTTTTATGAACTTTATTATCTTTTCGATAAAGTTGAGTCCACTCAGAGACTTGTGACACAATTCTAATTTTCAGCTTCGAGCTTTCACTGTGAACGCACCCTTAAATCAATGTCAAACGATTCAATGAAAACAACATTTTCATCAAGGTATTCATGAAGTTCACGGACGAAGAACTTTTAAAGCTAATTAAAAGTTATAACTAAAATTCTGATTCGGTGACTGTAACTTTAAGAGCTTTAACGACAATTCTTGTTCGTAATTCCCGTCCGAGTAGAAAAGCAATTCATATCCTAGTGAACAAATTTTAGTTAAAATTTTCGCTGCTAATTTTTCCAAAGTTAGTTAGGCAACGGATTCGTTGAAGTGTTGAGAAAATTGCTGACGTTCAAGAGAATTGCTCCATCTCGTCAGGTTTTAGAGTTATTCGAATCCAAAAGGAATATAACTTGACGAAATAATGGCGCTGTCCGAAAATACTTAGTATATATTATAATGGCGCAAAATTTTAGTTGAATTAGTACGATGTTAAAGCTGTTTTAGTATGAAACTAGGTTGAAACGACGACTTTGCAAATTTTAATTGAATATGCTCGTAGCATCATAGTTTCTCTACCTTTTTATTAAAGTTAAAATCATCGAATACCTATTTTATTTTTTGTATAATCGTGCTAATTTCATTATGACTCTTTGGTATTTACAAACATCAAAACAGGTCTGTTTACTTAGGTTTTTGTATGAACTGTCATTACTTTAGGTGTGTTCAGAAGCAACTTATTAAAAAAATAGCCTTAGCACGGTACTAGTGAGAAAATGTTTGAAAATAAGAAAGAGTTAGTAATCTACTATAACGTTAGCAAATTGTTGAGTAGTACTTAATACCTTAATAATAAACTGTTAAAATTTTTGGCCAAATATCGTTACGCAAGCTTACATCTTCAAAATACATTTTGATTTTTTCAAATGTTTCGATTAATTTCATAGAAATTATTACATAATATGGTTTTCGCAAAAAAAAGTGTATTCGGTAACTTACGACTAGAAGGCTAAGAGAAGACTGGCAACTTAAAAACAATTGGAAAAGGGCTTAGAAAGGTTAAGCCTAATAGAAAAATAGGTTTTTGAAATTCCATAACGAGTATTTTGGAGAGAGAATTACTTTTTTATTATATAATATAATTCAAAACATACCAAAGCTAGGATGTTTTTGAACTTTTAGATTCAAATATCTCGAAAACCGGATGGGGCTATTCTGTGGTCGAATTAAGTGCTTAAATTATGTAATTCTGCGTAAAATTGTTTATAAGGCTCTTGTTTTTGAGAATTTTTCACAAAACGAAAGCAAATTTATTCAAGGAAATTCCTAGGATCCAGGTCATGGATTAACCAGAACCACAGAATAAAACACACGAGTCACTTAAAAAAATTTCAGCTTTTTGTTCATTTCTGCGCCCAGCAAGTTTTTTTCGACAATTTTTTTCGGTGTTCCAGAGTCCCTAGCCTTCAAAGTCAACAATTCAATTGTAATACACAAAAAGTACCAGATTGTGTTTTATATGTATAAAACTTGAAAACAATAGTTCACTTGCACTTTACCCGCTTTAAAGATATCGCAACTCTATTCCAGCTAGAGAGACAGTAATATGAAAAAAATATAGTATTAGGAAAAAAATATTTATTTAATTCAATTCTTTGAAATCTGTTATGTTATCAATATGCTGCATTATGTAAAAGTTTTTCAAATAGGGATTTTCGAACTTTGATGTATGATTGCAGACATATTGTTCAAGTTAAATCTGACAATTTGGATGTCTCTTATTTAATCTGTCTTGTCAAATCAACAGGGACAGTAAAAGCGTTAAAGATGATTAAATTGTTTTATGAAAGTGGGTCTCCTGTTCGAGCAACATTTCGCGCGCTTTGGTCGAAAAATCATATTTAGCGACAAAGCCCATGCATTTCTGGATGAATGGGTTCGTCAACAAGTAAAATTCACGAGTTTGGAACGATCACAACCCACACGAGATCCATTTTATTTCAATTTATCCAGAGAAAGTCACTGTCTAGTGTGCCCATTCTTCTTTGAGAACGACGCACGTTGCCCAGGCCATCACGATACCGACGACATATTGTTTCAAGAGGACGATTTTGTACGATTTGTTTCCGAACGTGGTTATCTTACGTGGTTGCGATGTGAATTGGCCCGCGAGATCGTGGGAATTGACCTAGTTACAGTTCTTTTTGTGGGGTTTTCTTGGGTCACTACTGCCCTGAAAGACAAATTCAGTCTGATTTATAAGCCAGGGTTATGGAAAATTGGACGTTTCGGCTAAGCGACGGATGGGGCGGACATTTGAATAATTTTATATTCCATGCATAATGGGCATACATGGGCCTTCTCCTTAAATGAAAATTCATTGATGTCTCACTTTCACTTTGTTTTATTCAAACTTAAAGATAAAAAAAAAACAGAATATGTTTCATTTTTAATTTTTTTAGATAACTATTAAAACGACCCAAGAAATATATGTTTCGTGACTTTAAATTGAATGTTTCTTCTTGACACTATTATAATAATCAATGCTCCTTAAATTGAATTAAATTTATTTTAATGTACAATTGTACTCGTAATTGAGTGGCAACCAACGAGAAGAGCCAAACACTTTGCGTTTAGCTGAAGAGCAAAAGTGAAACTGAATAAAAATGTGTCGGTCTGCTAATCCAATTGTCGCAAACATATAATTCAATGGATGAACAGAGCTTTGAAAAATTGAGTTTACAATTCGCATGCTTAATGGAATACTGACCCATTAGGAGATAGGTCAAAATTGAGTTACGTACAGATACAGGCTTTTGCAAGCCTCAGATCTCATGAATAGTTTATCATACTTTAAGAATACCAGTATTCATGATTAATTCATGAATTAGTTTTAATTTTATCCGTCAACAAGTAGGACAAATCCTCATAGCAATATCTTTTTTTGTGCAACTTCCCAAAAATCGTTTTTTTCGAGTTAGGTCAGTATTCCATTAAGCATGCGAATAATTGTTATAGGACGTGATTTATATTTGTCTTAACATTTAAAAAGATTCTATTTAGGAACTTATTGTATAAGATTGTGTAATAGTCCAACATCTACACGAATAAGAAAACACAACTGATAAACTTAATGAATATTCATTATACATAAAGAAAATTAAGATTGACTTATATCATTGATTGGTTTTGTGACGTGCCTTAACTGCTTTCGGGCACTCTATTATTTTCCTCTGATAAATATCATTAAATACAAATTTAAAACAATTTTTCTGACAATATTAAATCAGTATACCTGTTAAGAAATTTATATTTTCTCGAAAATTGACCAAAAATTGGAAATATTTCCCAAAAACAATAACTTGTACTGTTTTCACCCGGGCGCCATTTAATATAAGAATACTATTTTCTTTCTTTCTTTCAAATCCAAACGCAATCAAATTTTATACATCAAAGATCTAAAACTCGAAGCAGTGCAATATACGCGGAAATAAAGTAGGTTGGCCTTACTTCCAAAGCTAAAAATTTGTAAATTTGTATTTTAAATATTCACAATAGTGCCACCGATGGAATTGTATACCGGTAGAAAACAACAGCTTATTATTATGACCGCCTTCAGATGCCTCCATTTGTTGAAAGACACGTTGGGCATTAGAACTATCTTTTTTATTATTTTTTTTCGAATGTCCAATCTCGCAATCTCTATCACTTTATTGATAATCGACAGAAGCAACTTTGTCAAGTACAATATGTTATGATTTTTGGTGACAAGAAGCCAAGTAAACTCTACAACAAGATAGTCCAAGCTGCAAAAGAACTGTAAGCATCCTTTGAAGAGTTTAATAATACATTTGGCAAAGCCGTAAACTGTCGCTCAACGATTGTTTAAAAATAGACAAAAATCTTAATTTTTCTTAAGCTACACACCACCTTCTTTCAGCCTTGATCAGCCAATCATGCGTGCATGAACAAACAACCAAGCCAACTAGCATTTTCTTATAGAAAATGGCACTCGGTTTTATGGTTGTTTTGCAATACTAAAACGCTTTTGATTGTTAACTCATTCTTTCCTCATTACTAAACTTCTAATCATTTCTAAGTTTTAAAAATAGAATACTAACTGTCAAAGTTGAGAGCCTCAATCCTTAGTGAACTCTGGGGTACCACACATGTCTGTTTTAAGACCACTTCTATTTTAAGTTTTGTTCTTCTAAATGTTGTTGAGGATGCTTAGATCACATGTATGTAGATTCGAACTTGTTAAGATTTTGAACATATCGTCTTTAGGTAAGTGAGACTCAACCCTACTAAGATTGTTGCTATGATTTGTCCCAAAAATTAAATCAATTCCGCAGATTTTTCCCTAATTGTTCTCAGAGGTTATCTATTTACTCGTAGGCTTTACTTTAAATATCTCTCTTCATTGTTGTGTTGCAGTCTTCGCTTTTCAAGATACTCTTCTCGATTACTCTTATCTGATATGAAGTTGCGCTTGGTTAAAACTCTTTAAATGCCCTGTTATAAGTTTACTTGTTCTACTTGTTTGGATTCTGAATCCAAGCATAAGTTAAAAGTTGAATTCAATAGCTAGGATATCACTAAAATATAAAAATGTATAAATCAATGAAGATAGAAAAAAAAAATGCAAAACGCACCTTGGAGTTGAGGTCACTTGAGCTTTTAATTGAATTTAAAAATGTATAAATATAATTAAATAAAAAATTAAGGCAAAGTTTTATGTTTACCACCATCACTATCGTTCAAAAACCTACGATCGGAGAAAAGTTACTATCGCAGCGGTGGACCTTCTTTTTTCTAACTTACAAGGTAAGACAGGTGTTGACGAAATGGCTGAGGATGGCAAAATTACAGAGTTATCGTTCTTTCTTCTATGTATTTCTTATTGTTTTTGGTATGATTCATTTTTTAAAAATGTTCCACAAAGATTTCCAGTCGGAGAGAATCAGAGACAATTGGAGAGGATCAACAAAAATATCAACATGTAACGCATCAATTCGTACCGCTTTAGGCTAGGACCGCACTTGCGATTTCAATCGCACGATTTTTTAGTCGAAAAAATGAATTTAAATGAGAATGAACGCACTTGCTACCAACAAATCATGACCATTTAAAAGTCGCAATTTGTTTCATTTTTCTTGCGATGCGATTGTCGTAAACTTAAATGAAACACATGTACTCAAATGGATATGCCCACACTTGCGATTTAAATTACTACGACTTAAAAATCGTAGTCGCAAAGAGAAATTGGCATGCACGCACTTGCGATTTTTAATCCACAATTTTTTAGTCGCAAAAAGTAAGACACCTGGCCTTAAATGTGAATGCACGCACATGCGACTTAAAAATCGTAGCGATTATAAAAATGAAACAAGTTCTATTTTTTCAAGCGATATCTGTCGCTACTTATTTGTAGCAAATGCGTGCACTCACATAAAAAGTATTGTTAATCGCAAAAAATAAAACACACTACTTCTTATGTGAGTGCACGCATTTGCTACAAATAAGTAACGACAGAAAAATCGCTTGAAAAAATAGAACTTGTTTCATTTTTATAATCGCTACGATTTTAAAGTCGCATGTGCGTGCATTCCATGTGTCTTATTCATTGCGGCTAAGAAATCGTGGACTAAAAATCGTAAGTGCGTGCATGCCATTTGAGTACATGTGTTTCATTTAAGTTTACGACAATCGCATCGCAAGAAAAATGAAACAAATTGCGACTTTTAAATCGTCATGATTTGTTGGTAGCAAGTGCGTTCATTCTCATTTAAATTTATGTGTTCTATTTTTGCGACTAAAAAATCGTGCGATTGAAATCGCAAGTGCGTTCCTAGCCTAACTCTTGTTTTAATATTTTATTGCACTTTTGAATCTTTTTTTATTAAAATTTTCAAATATTAAAATGAAAAAAAAATAATAAATAAATAACATAAGCATTATCCAGTACCAGTTTGTTTTTAATTTTCTTCAGTTTGCGTATACAATAACATATTATAAAAAAATAGAAAAATTTCACTTCAGTAAGTTTATAGGGCGACCTGCTCACCAAAAATAATTCGATTCACAGTTTCGAGAATTTTTGACTGAAACAAAAAGTATAGTGTTAAGTAAATCGAATTCTTATGTTATAATGGCGCAAAATTTTAGTCAAATTTGTATGTTGTTTAAACTGTTTTAGTATGCTACAAGACTGTTTAAAATGCTGCACCATTTTGTTAAACATGTCTGTACTTACGATTAGCAAAATTGTGTTTTCTAGAGTGTTAAATACAAAATCTGCAGCATCTTCACTGTGGGAAAATTGTTTTGTGTACATAATAATCTGAAAAATGAATATAATTATTGTAAAATTTTTATTTAACTGTGTATCAATAAGTATAAATACTAATATTCCGACGATAAAAAGTAATGGCTTCAGCATCGATTTGATAATTCGAAAAAATATTTTTATTAACACCCAAGCGATCAGGGACAAAAAACCAAAGTAAATAACTGCTAATGGATTAAAATCGATGCCAATATCATGATTCTCATGAAACCACTGTGAAATTACGGTGAGAAGAGGTTGATTCTAGAAATAAAATAAAAAGGTAAGATTGGATTTTATCTTGCTATTAAGAACAAGCAGTATTTTATGAGGTTTTTTACAACTCTAAATGACTAAGCCAACTGTGATTGGGTGAAGACAAATAATAAATGGTCTTCCAAGGAAAAGTACTTACATGTTGTTCAAGCAGTAACCAGTTTATGTTTTTGAAATCCCTAAATTGAATAGTTTGGTTTACCTAACGACTTTCGATTTTAAAATCAACTGTTAAAAAGAAAAGGTCATGATGGCAAGAAACAGGAGCATCAAGGTGATCATAAAATAAGACCTGATCACTATTACTAACAAAAAAAAAAAGATCCAAAACTGTACTGGAAGTTTTAAAAAGAAAATGAGTGGGGACTGATGAATTTACTGAGTGTAAGTCAAAAGAGTTCAAGTTCTCGTTCAAGCTTTTATCAATCAAAATATTACAATTAAAGTCACCATATATTATAACATTTGAAGAACTAATTGTAATTCGTTCCATAGGAGTAAGATTATGCAAAGGTTTTCGTTGGATTTTTGGCATTAGGCTATGTTTGCTTATGTCTATTATTTTGGGTCTTTAGAACACAAGTAAGAATTTTGAAAGCAATAAACACGAAAGAACACAATCTTCAGTCTTAGAATAAAGAAAGTTCTGTGACATTAGCATTTAAGTCCTTGTTTGTTATATTTTATAGTTTAACGTCTATATTTATTTATTTATTTTTAGTTTTTGTTTATTCATTACCCAACATAAATGTGAAAGTAAAATCATAATTTGTTTTAATAAATGTAAAAAAAATCATTCCAGCTTCTGCATTTTAAAGCATCCTCATTAATTTCTCTTTTTGTGTTTAAAATTGTGAAATTATAAGACTATATTATGTTTCAAATCTGGTATCGTTCTGTGTTTCAAATCATGTTAAAATTGACATTATTTGGGTTTCAAATCATATTAAAATTGTTACAACGGTATCAATAAATTACTGTATTTAGGTAAATGAGTATTTCTCTCATAATTTTTTTTTGTAAACTTGGTAACTGAAAAATGAAAATTGATTTGTTGTATGCTTCTCTTAAATTTTTGTATATTATAAATTTATTAAAGGCACTCGTACTCATTGATTATCATAGAAGTTAAGGTAAACATATGTAAGTTACTTTTATTTTATTCTTTTTGTTTCTTATTAAACACTAGAATGAACTTTCACGTCAGAGAGACGGCAGAAAAGCTGTATTATGTCATTATTCAAAATTAAAGAATTAAAGAAATATTGTTAAACATTGTTTTGTATAATAACAAATTTATCTATGTATCTTTCCATTTAAAAAGTTAAACAACATAATGAAACAAAAAGCTAAAATTAGGCTATTGTACGAGTAATTAAACGTTTTAACCGAAACATGTATAAGAGTATCTAAACGAAAATCACAAAATGAAACAAGCTGATTGATTTACTTACCGTAAAACAATCTCTTTCTCTTTTACTGCAGTACATATCCGCCATTTTAATATTAGGGAAGATTTACAATAAATTCAGAATAGTCTTATAAATCTGAAAATAAAAAGGGAATTCGAATTATATTATAGATGGTTTGTTATGAATGAATGAATGAATTGCATTGGGGTTAATGCACTGCGACCTGTAGATCTATTGTGCCCCCGCTTTAAGAATGATGAGCATGGTTTGTTATAAAACAAGTGTTATTATGTCTTAAATTTTTTGATAATAAATATTTGTATATCATAAAAAGGTGTGTCAAATTCAACTGCATAGAAAATATCAAAACAAAATTCAAAGTTTTTTGTTCATGAAATTTAAAATAAACAGTATTTCTATAAGATTTTTACTTGCGATATAGGTACTATAGGGCAAGTTCTGCATTTGGCAAAAAAAATCAAACTCGAGATTTTGATCAAAGTTGACATTACGATGATAGCGAAGACGAAAAAAGTGGGTCCGACAATTCCGTCTGTCTGTCTGTATGTCTGTATGTCTGTACCTCGAACTACAGCCTAAACTACTGGAGGTATTTTCTTCAAACTCGGTAGTTAAGATCTTCGGTGATTTCCTAGAGGAGAAATTGAAATTTTTTTTTTAGCTCCAAAATTAACGGTACCCCCCATACACCCGTAATGCAAAATCTTATTTATCTCGAAAACGGTTCTAAAGATTTTGATAAGAAAAATTAAGTGTGATATTATGGACATGAACTATATTTTGGACAAAATAAATTTGGGGGGAAATGTTATTAGGGGTACCTGTCATAGAACCGTTTTTTTTATTTTCGAATTTCTCACCAACGCACAGTGTTTCGCGTAGAACAAGCTAGGTGGACAAACACTTCTTTTGATGTTTTGGTTTTTTATTGAAAGATTTAGTAACATTATAATAAAATAAAATAGAAAGAGTTTAAAAAATAAAACTTTATTTGCAAAAATTGTAAGAAATTAAGATAAAAAAAAAATTAATTCAAACTACAAAAGATCTACATATAGATATTACACACAAAATATATAGTATGTGTATATATGTGTAAACATAATTTATGTACATTGTTAAATAGGTTAAAAGATTTAAGTTAAAAAAAAAAAATTAAATTCGAAAAGGAATTAGTCATTAAAAAAAACAAAAATTTTGTTGAAATTTAATAGTGCGTTGAATATACAAATTAGATATAGATAAATAAAGTAGAAGGTTGATGTTGAGAAGTATGCATTTGGAAATGGTAATCATCAGCATTAAACCACATTTTATTCATGATTAAGAAACGGTCCTTTGACTTTGCAGCCTTGCACTATTTCTCTGCTATTTTCGATGACCATTTAGTAATGTTCATTTTTATTTGTCTTTAGATTCTTCTTTGGCATCACAAAAATTGAAATTAAAATAAAATGGATGTACTCAAATGTGCAGTTTGAAACACATACTGTCACAACAATGAACAATGGATCTAAAATAGTAATTTTGATTTTGATAAAAAAAATTTTGGGGCAAAATGTTATTAGGGGTACCTGCCATAGACCCGTTTTTTTTTATTTTCGACTTTCTCATTAACGGCTCTAAGGATTTCAACCCAAAATTTTCAGCAGGAGTCCCCTTAAGTTTAAAATAATATTGTATATAAAAATATTTGTTGGGTTTTTAAAAAAAATTTTTTTTTTTTTTAATCAATATCTTCAAAACCTATGAACGATTATTTTTTGAAATTCTTTCCTAAGATCAATATTATTTAATACTTAAAATTCGCATCCCACATTTTTTTTCTTGAAAAATTTTAGAGAAATTTCTTATATAAAAAATTTATTTAATAATAAAACGATTTTTTAAAGCTTATTTGCATAAATTCTTACTTTTCCGGAAACCAGACGGCAATTTAATGTTTTTGAACATTATTATCTCATTAAATCCATGTTTTATATTTTTATAAAATGTATCTTAAATTCCAAAGTACTTTTACATAAGAGCAAGTTCGTTCATTTTATTTTTTTTTTTTTGGAAATATATAATTCTATGGGTGTACATTTGAGCTTCTGATATTTCTCAAACCAATTTTTTTTTCACTTAAAGCCTAGTATACAGTTCTTTAAAAAAAAAACCAATGCATTTCTTATGGGAGTGTTTTTTCCCGAAAAAAAAAAAACGTTTTTCATTTCACCACAGTCATCCGAACTGTAAACCAAAATCGAAAAAAAAAATGTATGCTCACCACGATTTGTTTTCACGCAAAACAATGTGCATCCCATTGTTTTGGCGGAAAAAAATTACAGAAATTTTTTCATGAGAAAAATTTTTTTTTCACCACTCATTTTTTTTTCTTCAAAAAGAACTGAACTAGGCTTAAAAGACACTCAGAAGGGATTGGTATAAAGTGGTTTAACGCGGAAAGCAATTCAAAGATAAAAACAAAAACCAAAACAAATCTATTTTCCTTTCTATTAATATACGACATACCTTTTTTTCCAATATTAGAAATATTTTGTAATTTCTTCTCATGTAAGAAAAGCAAGCGGAGCGACTAGGTACACAAACTACCAACTATAAAGAATTAACTTTTCACAATGATCAATCATAAATCAAAAACTGCTATTTGAGTATTTATGTTTCAATCATTAAATATCCACTCTAAAATGCAAAACGGGTATTCCCCAATGTCTACAAAATAATACATACTCTCAAATCTGTTCAAAATCACGTACCAACAAAAAAACATAAGAAAAACGTTGAAATGTAAACAATAATTAAAGCAAACTGTTTTGAAGATCAATTTTCACTGCTACAAATGGATCTCTAAAAAAATAAATTAAGCAATGATTTTATTGAATAAGAAACAGAACTTCGGGTTAGCTTATCTCAGCTGATAGCAAGATAATGTGTGTATGTTTGACTGAAATAATATTACCTATACCCAGGCAAAAACGAATAGTACAATCAGCGTTGCCGCGAAGGAAAAAGCAGAGAGGGCCATTTCGAAATTTTTTGAGGGCCATTTGACAAAAGTTGGGGCCAAATATTTTACTTACAAATCCGTCCTTAAAACAATAAACTACAATATTTATTTATTTAATATGTATTTATTTTTTGTTATTTATTTAATGCATTATTTATTTAACGCATTTATTAAATCTATGTAGTAGGAGGCAGCAGAAGCAGATCTTGACTGTTTCGTCTGATTTGATTTCTTGGGAATTATCTTAAAATATCTTTAAAAAATACAATTTATAATATATAGATCACACCAGTAATATTATTAAAATATTTATATTACTTTTCCTTATTTTAATTCAATATATGAATAACAAAGAAAGAACAAACAATAAACGGCAAAAAAAAAACAAATGCCTATTCGATTTATTTATTTATTTTTATTTCATCAAGCAGATTTATAAAATCTATTATATAATCTTACAGACTACAGAATACAATTTTTTTTATTGAAAAATAGAAAAACAAAATGAACTTAATCTAAAAGAATAACTTAGTAGAAACTTATCATCATTTAGTCCAATTAAGGCTAATTCAACATGTTTGTCACTTAAGTTTAAGTGACCGATATTGATTGAATTTAAACATGAAATTGCAGAAAGGTTAGAGGGAATACTTTGGGGTTTATAAACGGAGTGAAAAAAGTCTACAAAAAGTTGCAAATTGTTGAAACGTTAGTAGATGTATTTCCAGAATATTGCAATTGGGATACCATTTGAACATTTTGTATCATTGCTAAATGACCAAAAAAAATTTACTGTTAAGTTTTAGACTAGATTCAGTTCGAATTAAGTAGTCCTTATATAAAAATTTGTTTAAAAAATAAAATTCTTTTTGCAAACGCAAATGTTTTATCAGAAGATTTGTAAGATTTATTTTTTTGTTATTTAAGTTACATAAACGCTTTGGTAGATGACGAAAGTAAATGACGTGAGAAAAAAGTCAAATCATTAAACGAGATAAATGAACGAATTCAGTTCCGCTTTAAGTATAGTTATTTGTATGTTGTGGAAACACATTGTAGTGGCGATGAATCGCGATGGATTATATTTTTTGGAATTCCTTAACCGACTCTGTTTTTCCTCCCCATTTCAATGTCCAGAAATTTAAGACGAATGTGCATCGGTTTCTCCTACTCAATCCTCCCACTGTTTCCTAAATGCTCGCACTGTTTTCAACCAACATTTAAAGGGTAGTCATAATCCCTTGAGTGCGCGTTAATTATAAAAAAAAAATATTATTAAGCACGATATGATGTGATGTTTAATCTTCTAAAATTTAGATTTGGGGGCCATTTATAATTGGCCCGGGCAAAGGGCCAAAATGTAAAACAGGGGGCCAAATGGCCCTATCGGGCACTTTGTGGCAACGCTGAGTACAATGTGCACTATTGATTACGAACGCTCACGATTTTATGTTGAGTTTTCCACTGGCAACCAAACTGCTCTCATATATGACGAATAATATGAACCAGATATCTATTCATAAGTTATAGTTAAATACCTACATATTATTAATTATTTCAATGATAAGCCAAATAAGAGGGAACTTTAGAAAAAAAAAATCATTTTATATTTGAGTCGGACGGACGCGAAAACGTGCTGAAATCCCTTTTAAACAGGTAGCTATGTACATATGTATGTATATTTAAAATTGAACATTAAACGAAATTTTTTTCTATTTTTCACTTTACACAATATAATATAATATATATGTAGGTACTGCACTTGGATACTCCATACATTATAATGAAATAAAACGAACTTGGAAAGGTATTCTTTGGGACTGCAGTTGAACCGTTCAACCATTTCCCTACTATCAGATTACACACAGATCTCATCCCCTTGTAAAATTCGACACGAAGTTCCTTCTTTATTCAGAATGGGATTAAGAAAGAGGCAAACCGCATTTACTCGCCCAATTTATTACAAATTAACCCACTAATAATTTGGGTTCTTACTTTAGAGTGGTAGATGCTTCAGGACACTTGCTGAAGTCATCAATGACTACAAGGGTACATCAGCTTTTGCTGTTGGTTTCAATATCTACTGGTGTACGATATCTATTGGAATTCTTTGAAAAGAGATTTCCACTTTGTAGTGCTGTATTAAGTATGAAATTTTTTGCATGGTCCCTCTCGAAGAAGATCCTCAATTTTCGATTGAGGCACAATTAACTGAATCATATATGATTTCAGGCCTGAGTTCCACTATGCTCAATGTATGGATAAATATATGTGGATAAATATTCTAGAAAAAGCCAAAAGTTAATCTAGGGAACTTGTCACAAGACCTTTAAATCTATCTATATTAGTATCCTATTCAAATTTGCATCATATAAACTCCTTCATATGTCTTAGCTCTTTCAACAAATTATATGTATAAGGCGTATTTCTTTCCATACAAATATTTAATGCCCTCTAAACATTACGAGTAATGTTTTCTATAAAATCTTCCATTGTTTGAATTTTGTTAAGCTCTCTTTCTTCTGTTTCAGTCTTAACTTATTGACCGTACTAAGACAATTGATTTTGCCATGGTCGATTTGGGGCTGCGTTTTCCGTTAACCTAATGTACCCCTCTTTTATTTAAAAAAGCTTTCCATTTCCATCTTTCCATACTCTACATATTCCGGATCGGTGAGTTTTGTATTGAAGACATTTGAAGTTTTGCGCTCATATATTCGTGATCATCTTAAAAGCCAACATATTAATACATATGTAGGTGGATAGAAGGATTTAAAAAATGTATGTGTTGTTTTAAGGATTTTTTTAATCCTTCTTCAAATAACGTCTGATGAAAGTAAGTCAGAAACCACATTAAAAAATTTTTCAACAGAAGATGCGCATATTTACAGCCATTTCTTAGAACTCAAGCTAATGTGGGACTGATTTTAGAAGTGTCATTTACTCCATTATGTTCCACTAGTCTGAATTTAATATACTATCGCGCACATGATTGTCAGAAACATGTAACCCGATACCAGCAACGTTCTGAATCTGGGTATCTCTGGCACACAATTTGTAGGTCTCTTTCATTCCTGTGGAAGACACGCCATTCCATTGCTGGATGGGAGTTGTAAATTGTTATGAGCTGGTTCTCCTTGAGTTGTGGCGCCTTCAATTTAATTATTGATAGCTCAAAAAATTAACTAGAAAGCCTTACGCTCTATAATCCACAACTCTCAATCCTTAACGTTATAATTTGGGCGCCTTTTAGCATCCCTTATATCTGGACGGAGTAATATCTACTACGGTTCATCTAAAAAACTTTAAGACAATATCTCCTTCAATCCAAGTAAATATCTCTCTTCCTGGGATTGTAATGATTCCATATATAATATACTTCTTAAACAAAAACTTACGGTCCTAATTTGTAAGGCATCCTCCTCCGTATTTTAAGTTTTTTGATTTAAAGAAAAAGATGAGCAGTAGCCCAAACAAAACCAAGCCTTCACTTTTTTAATAAAACTAAACAAGAGTTCCACAGCCTTGGTAACTCCAGAGTCACTGCATCAGAACAACATTAATAAGGTTTGAAGATTTTGCAACTTACTTTTATTGAAACAATTAGGAAGCTCTTCAAATATCCAATTCTGTGGTCTCAAGGTGTTCAGTTTTTCTTATATTATTAACATATTATTTATTTCAATCGACTTTCGTACGTACGTACGATCTTCAAGAAAAAAATTGTATTTGTTTACGTTTGATTTGCAAATTTACTTGTCATAGCCATATGATCGACCGTAATTTGACAAGTTGCATTCAAAACCACTTCATCTTTGGAGAGAAAGTAGAACAAAACAAGAATTCAACACAAATGGAACCGAAATGAATGAACAACATTCGATTTTTTAATAAAGATTAAAATTTTATTCCAAGTGAGGCGGTCCCACTTCGTGTCTCATCATCGTCCTCATTTCTCAAATTACAAGTTTCAATCATAAATACATAATTTTAATCGTCTCTATCGCGGATTTATGTTTCGAGCATACTATAAACTATTCTTATCTACTACTACTACTTGAGTGACATCTTTTCGACGCTGGCAAGCAAGGCATCAGCTTCGGCCACTTGGTCTTCCGTGCTCAGGTTCTTAAGGCGATTCTCGAGTGCGTCCAGATCGTCAATGTCTCGTTTCTGTATGCACAGGTAGCGCAACATGAGACCTATCAGCACGCACATGTCCTCGAGGATTTTCTCCTTTTCAGGTGTTGGATTTTGGTACCGGAGCTTGAGCAGTCGCCATTTGCTCTCGGCCAATTCGAAAGGTGTTTTGCCACTACGATCGTATACTTGCAGACTAGCTCCACCTTGGAGCAGAATTCTTACAACTAGATTGAAGTTGTTCGAGGAAGCTGAGATCACGGCCAGATGCAGAGGTGTGTTGCCTAGAGAATCTACAATGTTGGGATTGGCGCCGAATCGTAGAAGTAGAGATACGATCTCATCATAGCCGCGGCAGGCAGCCAAATGGAGGGGACTGCGTTTGTGTTCGTCGGAAGAGTTTGGATCGGTTCCCTTTTCGAGCATTCGCGTGAGTAGCTCGACATTGCAGGTGGATGCGGCGAGGCGTAGACGACGGCCGTTCGATTCTGTTTGGATGTTGGCGTAGCTGCACAAGCGACTCCTCAGCTTCATGCGACACCGCATCTTAAGTGAATGGCTACCAGAGGGAAGACTAGATGGACGCATCAGAGCACCCATATCGGATGGTTTGGCCTGTGGCTGGGCAAAAGGCTGTGGTGGATGATCGTCTTCGATGCCCGCGTCGCCCAACAAATTGAGGTCGTGAAGGTTTGGAATCACCAAGGGAATCGGTAGGATGAAGTTGTTACCATCGTTGCTGTCATTGCTGGTGTCCACTCCCGAATCGTTCGAGGCCATTTTGTGTGTGGAAGTGGAAGATGATGTTGGCGGATTGATAAATACCTTTATTATCTAGAGCTAAGATCAAAAATGCGGTTTAATAGTTCAAATTGTTCTTTTTTGCAAAATCAAAGTGATTTTAAAGAAATTAGGAATTCTTTGTTTGTTTTTGTTTAGTGTCGTTGTTTTGCTTCGAATTTGAAAGATGAAAATAAAATACGCATGACAGCTGATGTGCATTTTGTATATTTTTGTTAAGAGCTGAATGTGTTCATTTTTTGCTGAATTGTTGAGTATGTACAAAGGCTGAATGGAAAAATGGACGTGTTTAATGAGTGTGGTGAATTCAATTTTGTAACTTAGTGCTTAGATGGGCAAAAATATGCAGTATATATTCTCCATTCCGATGCGAAGCTGGCAATCCATGCCAACTTTTTGTTAAATAAGGCTAGCCGCGCACTGGCAATTGTGATCGAAATCAAATAGTTTAATCACCAATTGATAGAGTACCGCGCACTGGCAACTCTTTACTCACGCTCACACTCTTTTCTCTTTTGCGCTCAACTGTTGCGAATTAATTTTAGGCAATCGTTTAGTTTGTGTCAAAACACAAACTTTTTAGTTGCTCGAATCGAGTTGCTCTAAGTGCGCGGTGTCCCATATAAGCCCATATGTTTGATTTTAGCAACTAAACAGTTGCGAAACTAAAAATTGAATGTGCGCAACAAGGCTATTAACGCGGAACATTTACACGTTTTCGTTTGATATTTCAATTTTTTGATACAAATTTCTATACATAAAAAAGAAATATGAACAAAAAATAATGCGAGAAACAGATTGGCACAGCAACTTTAGAGCCAATGGTTTTAAATGGCTTTGATTACATTAACACAGCAACTTCGACATCGACAAAAATTCTGGAATAGAGTTATGTTTAAAGGGCAGCCGCCTTAGCATGTGTCATTTAGTTTGTTAAAAATGGAACCTTTATACATACTCGTATATCAAATCTATAGTACTAATTGGAACGTGTTTTTGTAGTTCTACTGTTGTGCTGAAGTTTACACAATTTAGACAATATGGAGAAGAGGACAAATAATAAAAACCAGTTAGTAAGAAAAGAAATATTCTATAATTTTGATTATTAATTAGATTGGATATATGTATATACGCACCTATGTATATACAACGGTGGAATGTAAGGATCCTTAGAAAGGCTCGAGCATAATGTGTTTGCCATATTTGCGTGAGAGGAAGGATGTGCTTCAAAAATGTACCAGAGTAGTCCGTAAATTACTCAGAGGTGTATAAAGGTTAACGTGTTGCATTTAGTGAACGCGAGACATATAGAATAAGGCCACCAAAGCAAATACATATATGTATATAATATATATCATATATACAGGGTGATTGGCATAAGGTGTGACAAAAAGCTAGGGCGTGTAGGTTGGACTTAGACAAGAAAAAAATCGTATGGGAGGGGGGGGTCTATTTCCCCCCGTTTAGGCGGGAGGGGCAATTTAAGAAAAAAATCACTTAAAACAGAAAAAAAATTATTAAAAAATAACAGTGATACCTACAGAGTAATGCTATAGCATTTTGAAAAGCCAGAAATACATTCTTTAATTTTGTTTTTAAGTAAAGTTGTTCGAGTGAATAGTTTTTGAAAAATTAATTTTCAAAATCAAAATTTTGAAAAAAAAAATGAAAAAAATTTTTTTAAACAATTTTTTTTCAAAATTTTACGTAATTAAGTATTATTTTTGTATTCAATATTCAATGCTCTCATTAATTTTTGATCAAACACAAAAAACCGGATGTCAAAATGTTTTGTAGTTTTTGCGAAAATCAAAAATAACAAAAACTACTTTTGTTCTAAGAAAAGCCTTTTATTTTAGTTTTTATACGTCTTTGGATTCTTACGTGAATTTACGATTGAAAGGATTAACTTTCTTTTTACTATTTTTTTAATTATCGTCTTATAAACATACGATAATGTGACAAAGTACTGGATTAACCATATTTCACACATTTTTTCATTGAGAACAACTGCGTGAGAGCATTGATGGTTTAAAATTGACCTGCCACTTTTTTATTATGGTGGGGTCGGCTTGGCGTAGGTGGATTTACGAAAAAAAGGCTTAACTTTTTTTGTAAATTTTTTTTATTATCAGTCTTATAAGCATATAATAAAGTGACAAAGTACTGGATTAACACATTTTTCATTGAGAACACCTGCGTGAGAGCATTGGATTAATATTAACCTGCGAATGTTTTTTAAATAATTTTTTGTAATAAGCTTTAGTTAAAAAATAGTTAAAAATTTAAATAAACAGTAATTATGTATTTTATCTAAATATGCATGTATTTCTTATTTTAATTGATTTCAAGATTCAGGAACATTCTTGTTCTTATTTCGCAATTGCACTTTTCTGTCACTAGTTAGGGCGTGTAACGTTGCATTATTTAAACAACATTCGCAGGTCAATATTAATCCAATGCTCTCACGCAGGTGTTCTCAATGAAAAAATGTGTGAAATATGGTTAATCCAGTACTTTGTCACATTATCGTATGTTTATAAGACGATAATTAAAAAAATAGTAAAAAGAAAGTTAATCCTTTCAATCGTAAATTCACGTAAGAATCCAAAGACGTATAAAAACTAAAATAAAAGGCTTTTCTTAGAACAAAAGTAGTTTTTGTTATTTTTGATTTTCGCAAAAACTACAAAACATTTTGACATCCGGTTTTTTGTGTTTGATCAAAAATTAATGAGAGCATTGAATATTGAATACAAAAATAATACTTAATTACGTAAAATTTTGAAAAAAAATTGTTTAAAAAAATTTTTTTCATTTTTTTTTTCAAAATTTTGATTTTGAAAATTAATTTTTCAAAAACTATTCACTCGAACAACTTTACTTAAAAACAAAATTAAAGAATGTATTTCTGGCTTTTCAAAATGCTATAGCATTACTCTGTAGGTATCACTGTTATTTTTTAATAATTTTTTTTCTGTTTTAAGTGATTTTTTTCTTAAATTGCCCCTCCCGCCTAAACGGGGGGAAATAGACCCCCCCCTCCCATACGATTTTTTTCTTGTCTAAGTCCAACCTACACGCCCTAGCTTTTTGTCACACCTTATGCCAATCACCCGTATATATATATATGTATATATATATCATATACATATATGTTTATATCTTATGCCAAGTTTGCATAAATATCTCTTCCAAATTTCAATGAGATATAAAAGTGTTATACAATTTTATAACTTTAGAAATTTAAAAAACCTTATACTCTTCGAATTCTGAAGGATTTCACAGAGAAGAATTTTCTTCTACATAGGAAAAACCACAAAACATTTAATGCATTTTCAATCCTACATTATTGATGGCTGATTTCCTGGTGTCGCTCATTAGCATCAAAATGTGTTTTGTTTTAGAATATCTTACCACATGCTCTTCCACCTATAGAACAATTCTTTAACTCCCTAAAAACTTTAACTCTTTCAGAAGGCTGAAGCCTCAATTCCCATCATGCATAATATCCATGCCTTCGCGGTATATGATGTAAGGAAATATTATGTTCTAACTGTGAGAAGGTACTTTAAATTGAAGGTAAATCCTTTGACAAACATGTTGATCCGCATCATTGGTTCGTCTTCCCCATCAACTACTGGGAGTTTTCTCGTAGGTATACCTAAAACTCCAACAACGACGACGGAACAACGACGAGTATTGAAAACCGTTTATAGATCCTTCGAGCCGAATTCCCAACGACACAAATCCGACATTTCTTTCCGGTATAATATGTGGGCGATGGCAGCACCACCTTTACGGGACGGGTAGCGTAATGGGGTGTGGTTGATAATGCGATGTGTGCTGGTGCTGGGTGTTTCTATTGAATGTGTGGCATGCGGTATTAGGAGAGGCACAACGACAACCAGCGTCAAATGTCAACAAAGGTGAGCTCTGAGCTCCTTACCCTCTTCAGTCTGATAAGTCTATATCCTTATTTTTCGGTGTGTCACCCATTCATCTCTCTCTGGGTTTTGACTGCAACCACCGGAAGTACAATAGATTTTTGCATGCATGACTGTGTAGATAGGTAGATGTATTCGTATACACAGTGGTACCTGTAAACAGAACAAACTGGTGGCGGCTTCCTTCGCCCCATTACGACAAACAATTGAACAGAAAAAAAATTGAGTAAATCCTGAAAATGAGGATAAAAATGTGGTTTGTTTTTTTATTTTGATGTAGGCATGTATTTGGTGGTGGAAGATATTTTATTTTATATTATTCTTTAAAAAAAATGTCTTTCTTTTTTTCGTCCCTTCGTTTTGTCCAGTAACAGAAGTATAAGAGGACCTTCTTCGTGCACACTAGAGCTGAGGATGGATATGTGTGGATATCCTTGCTGGTAATATATCACTTGAGTGCATTTTGCGGCAACCCCAGTAGTGATGGTGTGGTGGTCTAGTTGAGGGTGGGTGATGGAGGGATGATGTTTGCTAGTTTTTGGTTGGTGTTAAGGATGTCACCTAATCTCATCGGTTCCGGTTGAAAGGTAGCATGTGCACGAAACGTAGATTATCGCTCATTTTAAGAGTTTTGCTGGCACTCCGTGTTATACACATGCCAGCAGCCAGTGGATATTTTTGGTTGAATACTGAATATTCTACTTTTTTTTTATTTGTTTTTCCCCTGTTCTGCTGTTCTTGCGGTTTTCTGTCAGGTTTGAGAATGATTCGGGATCAACAGCATTTCACTCAAAGTCAACATGCAATGGATTCTATATAGCGGAAGTACATATCATTGAAAAAAGACATAAAAAACTTCATTACTTAGAGTGTGGGGATTTGTTGAAATGAAATGAGCTATCAGCGGGTTCTCTTAAAGGTCCATCAATCATTAGAACTTGAAGCATAATTTTTAACAGGTAAAAAACTTTTAATTTTTTTAGAACTGATAAGTGTCTATTGTGATTGGTGAGTAAAATTATTTTCTATTAGATGGTGTTTACTTTAGAAATTTACAATTTTATATTTTTGGCTAAAGCCTATTTCTATACTTCACGAGTACCTACCTGTCCACTATCTAATTCGCTTACATAAAATTGAAATGGTGACTGAAAAAAGTAGTAAACATTCTCGGTTAAGTAAAGCATCATGTAGTAAATATTTTGTCTATTAATTATATGTTTATGTACATAAGTGCGTGGACTTTAAATAATTTAATTAAATTAGAACAAAATTTTAATCAGCCTGTTGATAAGGGCTAAGCATTTTACTACGCAGCAATTTGCTAAATATTTAGTAATTTACAAGCTTTTTGAAAATGTTAATCCTGTTTTTTGGTTTACTAACTAGTTAAAGACTAATTCGCTTTTATTAAAAAGGTGCATCTGAATACGATTAAATCATGACAGTTCGTGAAAACTTACAAAACAAACAAAACTAAATGTGGGGAAAATCATACCCGTTCCTAAGAACTCAAGTGATAAAGATAATCGGCCTATTTCTATGCTTCTATTTTTGTCGAAGGCTTTTGAAAAAATTGTGCAGATACAAATTAACTCTTTTTTTGAATACTTCCAACATGCGTTGCTTACCGCTGTGCAATATGGGTAATAACCTTTCTCTTACTGCTTAATTTTTCACGAGCATTTGATTGTCGATCATTCTGTTCTCTGCTGCAAATTCTTAAATACATTTAATGTATTTTTCATTGTAATAAAACACTAATTAAAATACTATTGTATCTTAATGTGTATAATAATACGTAATAAATAAACCTAAATCTAAATATAAATCTTAATCTAAAACCCGACTTAATAATATGAAACTTCGGAAACTCAAAAGTCAAAGGGACAACCTACAATTTAGGCCGTTTTTGAAAACGTCATCTGCATCAAAAATGCATTTGCAGAATGTTCTTAAGCGCAAACTGCAAAAGTCAACTGTTCGAAAACCCAAAACGAAATTTTCATGCAAAAGCATTATTTTCGATAACGCAGTTTGCTTAGGTCATAATTCGATTTTCGATAACATCATTTGCGCTTCAGCTCTGCAGTAAAAAAATCGAGTTGACGACAAAAATAATTGAAGTTCAGAAAATAGAGTTTATATTGTCTTTTTTGTGTGTGTGTGGGTGAAAGTTGACACGCAGCATATTACAACGAGCAATTTAACGAAATTTAACTCACAAATTTTGAAAGTAGACGCACATTTGTTTTACAAGTTGAAACGATCTCCGATTTTTCTGTATATAAATTTTTGTTGCTTAAAGCCCAAAGAGTAATGTATACATACAGGCTTTCTTCTAAGTCTGCACCTGGGCGTCATGTTTTTGCCTTTTTCCTTAAAGGGCTTAGTTCTTCCTTCAATCTCTAGAATTTGGTATTCACTAAGAATGTTACTTTTTATGAATTGAAACGTTTAATTTGTTTGTACTTACAAGAAATAATTGCTTTGACATTCTGAAATGACCGAAGACTTCCTCATACGAAAACTTTTCGATTGTTCTGATGTAATTACGCATACGCACCTTTAGAGTTTCACGCCTCAAACTTCGGAGTTTAAATCGCCTTTTTTTGTTTAAAAATAATTTTTTTTGCTATAGTAGCATGTATTTAAATTTTTCGAACAATTTTCAACCACAATTTTTAAAAAATGTTT
The DNA here is from genome assembly GCA_963931855.1 of Philhelius festivus. Taxonomy (NCBI): domain Eukaryota; kingdom Metazoa; phylum Arthropoda; class Insecta; order Diptera; family Syrphidae; genus Philhelius; species Philhelius festivus. Next base: position 179,609,602 of record OZ007556.1, read on the forward strand.
AGCATCCATTTTTAATTTTGTTGACCGTGTTTGTAAACATCAAATGCATTTGCAAGAAAATTCACTGACGTTGATCAAGTAGATTTTGTGCAAGCAGGACGATTGCATATTTGATGACAGCAATATTTGCATCAAAAAATAACGATCATTTGACGATCAAATTGACGTTAATTTGACGTTTTCGAAAACAGCCTTATTTTGTTATTCGTTTAATTGTGACAACATTATTATCATTATCATTTAATTCAACTTGTTGAAGTATTAAAAGGTGGTTAATTTTGGAGTTGATATCGAATCCGATGTTGAACAGAAAGTCGAAAGTTGGTTTAATTTCATACTCTAAATTTGGTTACTTATCAGGTCTAGGTATCTTTTTTCATTATATTTCTGCAAGACTAATACAATTTTTAAATTTTTTCATCGTTAGGAGTTGGTTTTGAAGTATAACCATTATTAATAAAACAACAATTATCATGGATCATGACCAAATCCCAAATTTCCCTGACTTATGGCATTTTTAGATTGTAATGGATATCCATTATTTACATATATGTATGTACATTAAAATACATTTTAGGTTATATTTGAATTTACCGTTTCAAAGCTATCGGAAAAGAAATAGGTTCGATAACGACACCAACAGCACTTTAAATTTTCATAAAAAGGTACAAAGAAAGATTGAAAGTTTTGAATGAACTTCTTTAAAGAAGAATTTTGTGATTTTTAAGTAAAATCCTTGAACTGAGTAGAAGACGTCTAGGAAAAGCTAGCATTTTAGTTTATTGTTTCAGCTATCTACATATTATGTACATACATATGTTCTTAAAAAATGCATTTCTAAACTTGCTTAACCACTCACTGTTCTATTTCAACTATCCATTTCTTGCTGTGTGTTTTCCAATCAATGGAAAGATTATTTCATTATCCCTATCCATAAAAAAGATCTAAGAGTGATGTCTCAAATTATAGACAAAACTCTCATGTATTCCTAAATTCTTCGAGAGTATACTCGTAGTTTACGATTACATACTTACTTTTCCATTGTAAATTACTCTTTTCTGATAAGCAACATGGCTTCCTTAAAGGTATCTAATCTAATCTTATTCAATTTGTATCTAGTACTATTTGTGCAATGGAATTAGGCTGTGAAATTGATACAGTTGCAACTGATTTCAGCAAAGCATTTGATAAGTTTTCTCACAATATAATTATTTTCAAATTAAAATCATACGGATTCCCATCTCGGTTTATATCTTGGGTTCAGTCCTATTTATTTGATCGTCTAGGCACTGTTTTGTTCAGGGGTAGTACTTCCAACCCTCTATAAGCTCAACATCAGGCGTCCCCCAAGGTAGTCACCTTGGTCCCCATCTCTTCTTGTTAAGTATAAACGACGTAGAGCTTACTTTAGTAGGATCTGACCTGGAGATTTACGCTGATGACATGCGTATTTCTAAACAGCTCAGGCCAGTTACTAAAAACCGGCTTTAACAATTTCCTTACCTGGTGGTGGTAACGTCAGTAAGTGTCAAGTCATTACTTATTCTCGAAAACGCCCCCCCCCCCCTTCTCTGCGTTATTACTTCATGAATAATGAACAAGTCTCGGTTGTCACATCTATTCGTGACTTAAGAGTTATTTGTGAAAATCAACTAAATCTTTGAGCTCATTATGATTCTATTACTAACAGGGCTGATTCAACTCTAGGATTCGTCAAGCGTTGGTCCAAGGAATTCTCAAATCTCTACGTCACAAAATCATTGCACGTTTCTTTTGGACGTCCTCTACTTGAATATGCCAGGCACCTTATTATCATGTCCACATCCAACGCATTGAAGCCATTCAGCACAGATTTGTAAGATTTTCTTTACGCCGCTTCGGATGGGCGACCCATTTAAACACCCACCTTACGTAAACCGTCTTTAACTGATAAATTAACAGACCTTAAGAGTACGTCGAGATAATGCTGACATTCTTTTTTTGCACCAGTTATTATCTGTAGGTATAGACTGCGTAGACTTGCTTCGCAAAGTAAGATCGACACCACTCTTCTGGATACCACTTTACCGAACCGAGTCCTTCCAAAATGAACCACTCACCAGAATGCTTAGAAGTGCTAACAACTCAACTATTTTCGATTTAAGTAGTTCCAAAACTGCTCTCAAGAATGCTCTCCAATAATTATCCCTTTAATTCTCGACCCAACTTTCCACCCAAATCTATTATTACTATTATTATTATTTATTTATTCTAGTTTTAAGAACTATGTTATTTAGTTTTAAGTTACACGCTTTAATTAAGCTAAAATAAATAAATATTGTTGTTTAAATTAAAAAACTTATGTTTACTAGCCATGCCATTACAAAATTGTTTTTTAATTAAACGCATCCAATAAACTCAATTTAAACCTCCTTAACTCATTTTTGTTTCAAAAATGCAAGCAAATAAATTCTCCACACAATTAAACGCACAATTAAATTTCACATAAAATTAGAATCTATGACACATAAAAAATACAATAACTATTCAAAAAAAAAATATATGTCCTAGATACGATTCGGCAACATTAATTAAAAATCTAAAACAACATTCGTTAAGTACATGAAAAAAAGAACATAAAAACAGAACATCTGGTATCTCCCAATTTGCTCATTGTTAATGATTTAATTGCCATTAAATCATACAAACCGTCACACTTTATATCCTTATCGATTCTGGCCAAAATATAAACATATTAAAAAAAAAATATAAAATGAAACACATAACACAATCCATGAGCCACCAAATTTCAAATGTAGCCAAAAACATCGCACGCCATCATACACATAACACAAAACCCCAATGGATATCCATTAAAAGCTTATAAAATGCTAAAACCCATTCGAATCCCTTGGCACAATTGTTATCGCTAGAATGTAACACCCGCTACCGCTGCGCCGCGCCGCGCCCGCCGGCCGCCCCCAACCGTCGTGTCGTCGCTATGATGGTGTACCCAATCATGTATCAGTGATAAATACCCCAATAAAATCCCAGCGAAACCTCCAAAAAGCCAAAAACCATCAGACGATGAATCCTTGCAATGGAATATATAATAATAAAATATAACACACCGAACACAAAAAATATATATACATCTGTAAATACTAAATAAATTGGCAACCATTAAAGACGGATTTAAGGACCAGAGCGGAGATAAGTCGATGGTATGGTATTAACCCAAGCAACGAAAAATTAAAAAAAAATACCAACAAACAACAACGAAGCAACAAAAGAGGACCTCCTCAATGATTACCGAAGGACTCTGACTCCCTGAATCACTGAATCACCTACCCAACCCAACCCATGCCATTTCACCTTAAATGAAGAAGTTAATTACTGGGAGATGTGCTCTTCCAACGAAATTGGTAAGCCGGCGAATGGCATCCCATTATCATTTAGCAACAAGCACATCAGGACTCACAAGAGCACAGGATACAATCTCCTTTATGCCACACCACAAAAGGATTCTTGGGGATTTTTGGCTCAATGTCACGATAGTTTTCCAAAATATCATCGTAATCAGTGACAGTGGTTAAATTCCCCGTTCAGAGATCAGGCATATGCAAAGGAGGCTTTCCAGCGCCAAGGCTTCGTTCGTTCCTTCCTTCCTTCCTTCCATGGTAACGTTCGAGGTCGGTCCAACCAATTAAGAGTTAAATACTTTTTTGGCAACAGTGTTAATCGAAAAAGGTATGTGTGCATTAAGAACACAACATTTTTAAACATAATTCGGTGTTGCAATCTTAATTACGTCCCCGATAAGCAAATGTCCTTATTGTGGGTTCCAGAATTTTTTGGCTGTTGTTTTTTGCTTTGCTCGTTGGTCGACAACTTCCACCAAATTATTTTATTGGCCAGATGTGTTCTTTTTAGCTTATTTCCTGGGCCAATATGGCGAAATTGCTTATGATGATAGAAAATTCCTTTAACGTATGCGTTGTCAGTTGTTGCTGCGCCATGTAGTGTCATGAGAAAAACTTTCTCACCCAGCTCACCCTCAGCCCCTCAAAAGAACGCTGCCAAATAGGATAAACAGACAAAAAAAAATAAGTAATAGTCAAAGGAGGAAAATTTGTATCGAAGATGATTTTTCATGATTCTTGGCATTTTTCAAGGAGCGAGTTGCTTTGCAGGCTACTTTGTAATCTGTCCGTTTTGTCGGTAGCTATAATGTCCTCAGGGTGATATTGAAGCAGTTCGAACAACTGGCAATCTGCCTCTTAAGATGGAATATCTCTGTATAAATGTTCCAGCCTCCGGCCAACCCACTCGTAAACACATTTAATCGGTTTTTTTCTTCTTCCATTTCTCTTTTAATCGATTTAGATGCCGTAAAAAAGTTTTATAACTTTGATACTGTTGGAGGAAACTTATTCAGAAAAGGCGATTGCTTGATGCTATGGTTGGGGTGAAGTATTGACATGAAATCAATGGTTGATTGATTGATTTGCTAAAGTGTTTAAACATTCGAGAAGATTGGAAGAGTAGGTGTGTAACTAACTGTAGATGTATCGCTGCGCTGGTCAGTTTTTCAACTGATAGGTTGGTTTACTAAACGAAATATTGTTTAACTTTTTCAAGAAACTCTCTTAAAAAAATAGAACTAGTAAGAACTATACCACTTCTGATATTGTTAGCGTAGGATCAACGATGTATGAAAAACTATTTTCTTTACTTAACTGATTCGACAGTACAGGGCATACCTGCAATATGGCCTCTAGGCAGCCTAGCTTCTAGAAAGCTGCATTAAATTAAAAACAAATAAATTAGTTAAGGGGGATTTTGTATGATAACATTCGGGCAGTTGGCTTTCGCATCATCACATGAATATTGCAAGTTTAAATGTAATGAATTAGTACTCTAATATCTCGGAGAGCACTTGGCTCTGCTGATTTTTACTTTCAAGGCTTTCAATAAATGTGTTTTTAGTGGGTAGGAATGGAGGGAATAAACATTATTTCCTGGTAAGATAAGACACACTTATTTCTAACAGTAAAAACTCTTTTTCACTTCTTCTAACCTAACTTAACCCTCGAAGGAAGCATTCAAGTTTAAACAGGCTAGATTGAAATCTACACCTCTGGGTTAATATTCCTACGACATTACCGTTGTACCAAGGGGTAATACAGCTTCCTTTTTCAATTACTTCTTAGCTTGATTGATATCAGTATGGTTCCTTTGACATTCTGAAAATTAGCTACAACTCGGATCAAAACTTGGTGTCAAGCTACTTGTGTCAGTACCCAACAAAGCTCTTAGGCGAACATCAACGATGGGAAGGAACATTAACATTGGAAGACTGCTAACGAAAAAAACAGCCTCGGCCATTGCTGAGTAAATATTTCTAGAGACACTAACCCAGAATCCAACTGGAGGTAAGCCATCAGGATTACTATAAGTGTTAGTAGTGTTAGTTTCATTGAACGTAAAATTTTCTGTAATGGAACAACATATAAACCTACGTTTTGATTTGAAGTACATTTAGAATCAAACCATGGTTTTTCAGAGATAATCAACCATCTCTGAAAAACCATGGTTTGATTCTAAATGTACAGAAAATTTTACGTTCAATGAAAATGAGATGCAATTTTTTTTTCAAAGAAGAAAAATTAAATGGAGGAGGAGGAGAGATTCTTCGGCAGGAAAAAGTCGGGGAATTTTAATAGGAGACTGAAAAAAGCAACCATAATGTTCTTTTGTAGCCCTTACGGTTACAGAAGTTGTTGCGCAACACCAAGGCCAACATAATTTGCACTGAACTTACGTGTACATGACTCGCATGGGTCTCTGTTTCTTTGAGCTAAGTGTGCAATTAGGAAATAAAGCCCTAGTAACAATTACCGATTTTTTTTTTGTTTATAATCTACCCGCGCTCAAGGGATTATGATTACCCTTTAAATCTTTCAACACAGCGCGGGCGTGAAGTTAATGAAGAGAAAGAAGGATAGGAAAGATGTGTGGCACGATGTTCTGAGACTAAAGGTGGTTGTCTCAGATTTTTTATCTCCAGGGATGGCGGCTAAACTAAAGCGGAGAAATGCAGTGTCTTATTTCTATGTAGCTTATAATTCACATTATTTTATTCGTAGTCATCTTTTTAGAAAGTTTTTAATGGAATTAAAGCGACATAGACGACGGCAGGGATCGAACCTGTGATCATGAGGTTGACTGGCGAGCACACATCCATCGCGCCACGGCCACCACAAAAAAAAAGAATGACGTACTTCGAGCGATTTCTGCCGATAAGCCAATAAAACATAACAATTGAAATGGCTGCTGTACATAGAGCGAATAAACGTCGACACTCAAGTCCGTCGAAGAAGAAACTTCTCCATTCGAAGAAAAAAATCACAACAATGTGAACTGGCAGATTCTCAATTCCGTCGTAAAATCGGTTGATTTATTTATGTAATTTTGAACTCCAATACGATATTATCGGTACTTCCTTCGGTGCGCTGTCTGATTAGTACAGGAACATTCAATAGTGAATATGTTGACATAAATTTATCAATTAATACAAGGTGACTCAAAATTAATCACCCTATCTTACGATGTTCTAATTTTTGCAAATGTCGTCGTACGTCAATCATATTTGACATTTGCCAACTAGACACCTGCAGAACACAAACAGTGCTATACACGGCAATAGTCGCCTCGAACAGACTGGAACCACAAGAAACCACAAGGCTGCCGATGTCACTGAGAACGAAGAAACATCAACCAGGCGACGCACGGGCCACGTAAATATATATCATTTGACGGACTTTAAAATGAATTTTAGTGAAAGGCTTACACAAGTTCCCGTACAAGGTACAAACAGTGCACCAGTTTGTGATGTACTTTGTTGTCAAAGGCTGAGGTTTCGCTCGCCGGTGTCCAGGGTACTAACTAAAGTAAGTACAGAAGCTTTAGTTTAAAGGGGTTTTCTTTATTTACAAATCCCATTCATAAAAATAATTAACATTTATTACATACAGAGGGTTACAATATTAATTTTACTATAATTCCGGTATTCAATCTTGATTTCATCGATGGCTTGAGCTCCGTAGCTGGTTTACTATTTGCAGCGGGTACTGGATACGGTCCTCGTATATTAGTTCTGTAACTGGCTTCTTCAGGAGTTCCGGCTGGTATCGATTTTGACGGTCCACGCTATCTTTCAGCGGCTTACGGTATCAACAGCTTTCACTGGTTATCAACGGCTTACGCCGGCTATCAACGGTTTTACCCGGCTATCAACGGCTTACGCCGGCTATCAACGGTTTTACCCGGCTATCAACGGCTTACGCCGGCTATCAACGGTTTTACCCGGCTATCAACGGCTTACGCCGGCTATCAACGGTTTTACCCGGCTATCAACGGCTTACGCCGGCTATCAACGGTTTTACCCGGCTATCAACGGTTTTACCCGGCTATCAACGGCTTACGCCGGCTATCAACGGTTTTACCCGGCTATCAACGGTTTTACCCGGCTATCAACGGCTTACGCCGGCTATCAACGGTTTTACCCGGCTATCAACGCTTTTACCCGGCTATCAACGGCTTACGCCGGCTATCAACGGCATTCACCGGCTTTATGTTCTGGTTTCAAGGGCTCCTTACCTCTGGTGGGGGGTAGCCAATGAATAAATTACCTTCTTCTACTGGAGCTGGCGGCGGAGTCCTGTCCTCGTTGGGTACCTGATGATGACTTATTTTTGGTGGCTCGCATGACTCTTATTTATACTACTTTCTCGTGAAACTAAATGTGAGCTTTATATTTTTAAAGTTTATTTTCCTTTGGAATCAATGATGCGTGCGACGTCATCCTATATCTCCTATTGATATGCGGGGAAACTTCTGCAATATATATTTTAGTTTTATATTCACCACCGAGGTACCATGGTCGTTGTCGTGCTGCTGTCCTCAGTGCAGGTCTTGCTGGTTGTCGATCTTTCGTGCGTGCGAATTCACCACACTGGTTTGGTTCCTTTAAGTGGTGTGGGGAAAATATTATCAACTGATAAGAAGATTTCTTGTTCAGTTGTTGTTCACACTTCGTGGTGTACGCATGCTACGGGAGCATGTGGCTGGTTGGGTAAGTATTTTTAGTTTATTATTTAGGACAGGTGCGTAGGTAGGGAGGGGTGCTCTGTAGGTAACCATGTGGTCGGTCCATTCTGCATCGACAGGCGCGCAGCTCGGGGGGAGGCGGGGCCAATTTGTAATGGTTCATTACAAGTTAATGTCTGCTGACCGTCCGTCGCGTGTGAATTACTGTCAACGAAAAGAGGACGATTTTGTGTTGAAAATCATTATGAGCGACGAGGAGCATTTCTACCTAAGCGGTTACTCCAATAAGGAAAATCTTCTTATTTGGAGCACTGAGGATCCGCGAAGATCCAATACATCCTTGATTAACGACTTCTTACTGCGGTAATTAGATAAGCGGGGCTTGGTGAAGATGTTTTTTCAACAAGACGGTGCAACCGCACATCACACACAGCACGAGCCACAATGAATATTGTGAAGGAAGCGTTTCCTGGTCGCGTAATCTTCCGTTTTGGCGATTTGGCATGGCCAAAAAGATCACCGGATTTAATCATCCCAGACCTATTTCTTCCGGGCTACTTAAAGTCGCGGCTTAATGCCAGCTAGACTCAGACAATCGCAGCCGTTATGGAGAATATTGGACAGGAATGCGAACAGTTATCTCCGAAAATCTTGAGTAAAGTCATGGAAAATGCGATAAGATGAGCACAAAGACGTATCAACACTGGCGGCAGCCACTTGACGGATATCATCATTTCCACTCAACATAACAGATTTTAAAGGTCCGAATAAAGATTTTCATAACTCAAAATCATTTTTTTTTTTTAATTTAGTAAAAAAGTAACTCAAAAACAAAATTGCATGATTAATTTTGCGACACCTAGTCCTTGTACGCCACCAGAATTTCGATAGTAAGAATTTCCAAACGTTGCTGAACCATGGGAAAAATGTAAGCCATGACTGACGATTTGACAATGACAGATCATAAAAAGAGTTTAAGGGTGCGTTTATACTAAAATTCATCATTGTTATGTACCTATTAAAGAACCTCATATAAGCTAAGCGAATTTTGTTGAGACTAGTAATGCTATTTATCACTAAAATTCATCAATTACTTTCTGAAAATCCAATGAAAGTTCCTCAATTTTAACTATAACTCAATTATATTAATACAAAAATAATATTTCATTTCATTAAAGTCACCAATTTTCTTGCATGTATCCTAGAAGCAATTGTAATCTTTCATTTTCTCGCCACTTAACCCCATGGGGAAACTTAAATCATAATGAAACAAAAAAAAATCAAATTAAATTCTTAATTAACTTCTGTCGGAATGGTCTAGATATCCGTTTCCGTTTCTGTCATGAGTTTTATTTTTTTCACTAACTTACTCTCCCACATACATCCTCGTATGTACACCACTACACACGTTTTTTCGAGTTTATTTGATATATGTTTACCTTTTTTTGCCAGGTTTCTTGTAGGATTGATCCCCTGCTACGCTGCTATGCAGCCATCATCATCATCAACATCATCATCTCCCCCAACAACATGACATTTTATACCTGTAAAAATGTATTATATCAAGAATCAAACAATTAATTACGTTTGGTTAATTGACATTTTTTCCATCAAGAAATAACACCACAACATGAGTTAAATAATAAAAATATCGATGACTGGTTTTTGTAATCTAGGAGGACATTAGAATTATTAAAGAAAAGGTGCTTCATGAATAATTAAGTAGTCCATTCCGGCCAAAAGCACACACACAGCAATTGTTGAAGGTTGCAAGTCGCTAGGTTCAGGTGTTCTAGGAGCTTTTGTGGCTCTAATTTTTTCGTTAGGTACATAGATTTACTTATCAATAATGAGGTTTCAGCTTAAATCCGCAATAATTTGAGGCCGAAACTACTCTTACCTCATTTGTTGTGGTATGGAGTGGCGTGGCGTGTTGTGTGCTAGCAATTGAAGCAAATCTACTGCATTTTATTTAAAAAAACATAGGCTCAAAATTTTAGTTGAATTACTGTGATGTTAAAGTTTTTTAGCCTTTTATTATAAAGTTAAAATCATCATTTACAAAAAAAGTTTCCTACTTGGACTAAGCTTCATTTGAAGTGCTCTTTTCTTCTTCTTTGTTTTTATGATTTAACAATCATTTATATTTTATGTTAAAAAAAAAAAACAAATAGCTTATAAACAATTCCCCTGAATAAGCCAGCAAACCTTACCGAAACGTCGAACAAGCCAATGTAACCTAGCTGTTTCACTGCCAAAATTACAGTGACTAAAAAAGCCGACGAAAAGATTTTAAATTGATTCCACTCATCTTATTATCTTATTAATTTCAAATTTGGTCAACAAATCATCTTAAAACTCATCAAATAGCTATTTTGTTTTTTTTAGTATCGTGCTAACTTTATTTGACTATTTGACATTTACAAACGTCAAAAAAAGTCTGTTTACTTAGTTTTTTCTACGAATTGTCATTGGTTTAGGTGTCATCAGCGCAATTTATTAAGTAAATTGCTTTAATACGATATTATTTAGAACATTTTTTAAACTAAAAATGAGCTAGTAAACTACTCGTACTTTAAGTTAAGCAAATTGTTAAGTAGTATACTATAATCTTAACACTTAGTTGTTTAAAATGTTGCGCCATATTCTTTAAAGTAGCCAATAATGTTGTAAATAAACCAACTAACTAATTTAGCATTAAGCTCAGTGGAACTAAATTTTAAACAGCTTAGTATTAGTATGATTTTAAGTAGATAAGTAACTCTTTCTTAATTTTAAACATTTTCTATCTAGTATCGTACAAGTCTATTTTTTTTATAAATTGCTTCTGAACACACCTAAAACAATGACAGTTCGTGCAAAAAACTAAGTAAACAGACCATTTATTTGACATTTGTAAATGTTCAAGAGTAATATGAAGTTAGCGCGATACTAAGAAAATAAAATATGTATTCGGTGATTTTAATTTTAAGTTTAATAAGCGGGTAGAGAATGTATGATGCTAAATTCTATTAAAATTTGTAAAATTGTTGTTTTAATCATACTGAAACATCTTTAACATCGTACTAATTCAACTTGAATTTTGCGCTATTCTTTTTTGTAATAAATGAATGAATGATAAATAATGATAAATGTAATAACGCCAGCAACTGTTGTTGTACACCTTTAAAACATACCCGAGCTTTTGGAGTAGTTTTAAATCTATAAATTTACAATTGTCAAGTTCATAAGACAAATTGATAAATATTCCTAGTATTAATTAAATTTAGTACTTAAAAAAAATTAGTATTCTTAATATTGTTCAAATCGTTAAACTTTTGTATTTCTATTTTGAAATAAGAAATCTACTGCATTTTAGTGATCTAGTACAATTTTTTTTTTTCGATGTGGCTTCCACTCCTTACTGTATAGAGTTGTTTCTCCTTTCGCGATCACTATTTTCACGTTAATATAAACAGAAGAAAACGATTATGAGACAGAGCTTGGTATAGAGCAATTGGCAATTGGAACAAGATCGATCTAAATACATCACACTACTCCTCACCTCAACAAGTCAAACGAGACAAGTGATATTCTGGCAATATACATTTCAATTAAAAATGGTATAATGGGTAATCAATAAAAAAAAATTGGCATGAAATTAACGCAAAATCATCCCACAGCTTTGACATTATTATCATTTCGTAGACAAATTTTGGAACTTAGAAACTCAGATAGTCTTGTTTTACTTGTCGAGTGGTGAATCAAAGGGCACGGTAGTGTCCAGCCAAGTTCTGGCACTCCACCCTTTTTATAGGTAACAAACTCACGCGATTTTTGACCCCTCCCTATCTTCAGTACCAATGAAGTCAGAAACTTAAAATTCCGAATATTTGCTAAACTAGTCAGGCACAGGCACCTCACCTAATTTATTTCAATTTTCTAGCATAAGCGGTTCCTGAGATATAAGGCCTCAAAAATCACAAAAACCGTAACTGACTGACTGACTGACAGATCATCAAAATTATTAAGCACTTCCCGACATTGTAGAATCTTGTAATTTTGCACAACGGCAGGTCTTATCATGCCAGTAGAGGAAAAAATTTGAAGTTTTCCATTAAGGGGGCGGGGTATCCGCCCACTTTCTCCGAATTGTCTCCGAATTGGTGTTGGTTGAATGGAGCACTTCCGACTGCTGTAAAACAATGAAGTTTGGTAAAGCGGCAGGGCTTAAATTACACACAAAGAAAAAAAATATATAAAATTTAAGTTTTTCCATTCAGGGGCGTGGTATCCGCCCACTTCCTCAGAACTGATGTAAATTATATGGCACATTTCCGATTGCAGTAGAACAATAAAATTTGGTAGAACGATAGGGCTCAAATTGCATATAAAGGACCAAAAATAAAAATTGAGGTTTTCCATTCAGGGGGTGTGGTATCTGCCCACTTTTTGAGAAAAAGTATAATTTATATGGAGCACTTCCGATAAGATAATAAGGCTTTGGTGTTACCGTCTGATAACAATAATAAATATTTATAATTTATAAAATATTTCCTAAAGTAAAAGAATAAATAGTTAAATAATATAAGAATTTAATTTATCAAAATGTATGATATACATACATACAAATATACATACATAAGTATGTAGAAAGAAAACAAATCTTTGAGTGATATATAATTTGGGATTTGAGATTAGCAAAAATAAAAATATTTTGACATTTGTATTATCAGGTCCCTATATACTTTATGCTGTTTCGAGATAGTGATAAGGATTGAGCCAATTTCCGGAGGTGCATAAGTAAAATCTTTCAGAATATAATCGAAGTGCAGTTTAAGTTCTCACAAAAAGAGTTGGAAACCCGGTTTTAAGGGTGAGAACCTATAGTTTGGTGTGTTTGATTGCATATAGAATAGCGTATTTTTAAAAAAATATGCATTTCAAAATGGATTTAAATAACTCCCTTTTTTGTTTTAAGCCTATTTTGTGACTATGCATTGAAGTCTAAGTTATATTTGTGTCTTTGTTGTTATTAGTACTGTATCTTTGTTACAGAAAAGGGGTAAAGTGTGAAAAAGTCAAAAGTACTAAAACATTAATTTCTTTATTTTTTATAATTAACGCGTGCCCTTTATATGTTAACACAGTGCGAGCATTGGGAAAAGTTGATGGGATTAAAAATGAGGTATGGGAACAATGGTTTTGAATTTCTGCATATCACAATGAGAGAGAAAATAGAGAAGGGTAGAGCATTTTCCATTAGTGTAGTGCGGCTAAGGAACGAATATCTGTACTTAACAGTACGTCCGAAATTGGGCTAGAAAGTTAATTGATGAAAGACACAAATGACTAAAAACCATACAAAGTTGAAGTTCTCCATCATTGTAGTTTGTTAAGTTTGATTACAACACCGAAACATGACATGAAACCAATACTTGCTCTATATTGAGCAAGTAAAAATCAATGTGTGCATCAACTTTTATCCTAAGTCTTGTTATAACTCGTACGTAGATAGAAATAAAATAAGATATCCACCTAATGGATGACTTTCTCTAGCACCATGCTCCACTCTTTTAGCTCTTATAATTTTCTTGTATTACATTCGCATTTCACATCCACATGCCATCGCCCATCTCATCACATCAAACCAACTAACACCCTCTGTTGGGGATGGAAAAAATTGACTCGTAGTTATTTTTCCATCACTTTCACAAAGGAACCACAAAATGCAGGAAAAAAAAGAAAAAGAAAAAAAAATGTATCGAATATCGAAAATTTACTTTGCATTCCTTGGGAACCATTGGCCACCAAGATTATTTTATATTGAAGAGATTCTTTACCCTTTTGAACTAGGACGAAGGACGATGGATATAAATCAAGCAATCCATTAGAGATCAGATGTTGTGGCATTGGTTACATAAATGCGTTCAATCCTTAGACTCAAACCCATATTTAAACTCACTGGACGTTAGAGTGCTGGCCAGGATGCTGTAGCCGCACGAGGAGAAGACGGTAAATGAAGTGTTGATGATGGCGATGAAAGGATACACAGAAACGTGAGATGATGACGGTTCGAAATACCTTCTAGAACGTATAGGTATCCTCTTCGTTAGCCCTTCGTATTCGATGATAATAAAGTACACAAATAACAGCTAATTCCATTGGAGGCCTTTGGGCATAGCTATGTGTATAACATCTAGATTGATAGAGTTTAATTATAATTTAACTACTTTTTTTTTAATTGATGAATTTCCTTGACAATTTATTTTAAAAATTGGCAATGACTGATTTTTCTCTTGATTGTAGACATCTTAACTTAATATCGTTGCACTTTGAGTGGAAACGTGATTTCTGTTTTAAATGGCAACCAATCAGAATTTATGTGATGAATATTGTAAGATCTTTCACCAGACTAATTATAAATTACGGGTATAATTCTATTTAGGACCAACGAAGAACATTTGTTGATGTATTTAAAAAAATGGATTTTGTGAAGGGTTGGTGGCCCATTTCAATGACTCTTCCGCATATATACGGCTGAATTTGTGGGATGGCCTGTGTTATGCTCAGCTTAAAGGCATCGGTCGATTGTAGTTCATTCGCATAGATCTGCGAATTCACCAGAAAAAACTCGCGGGGTCAACTTATCTCAACTTGGTGACCAACTCACGTCACCTCTGCGAGAAATAACTAACTCAGAATGACAATCGTGGCGTCTGCTGTGTGGCACGTGGTCTGCATGGTCCAAATTGGACATACGAACATTGATGGTGACGACCGGCGCTTCATCATCGCCGTTTTCGAAAAAGTACGGACCAACGACGACGCTACCACCGGCCAAAAATCTGTTTGAGAAGGCATTGTCACCTGGTGAACCTCCTGTGGGTTGGTGTCTTCCCATTTTTATTTGCTAACACAGCCATTCATCCAAAAATGCTCCTCGTCTCTACGGATGATTTTTCGGCCAAAATTGGAATACTCTTCCAAACGCTCCGATGCTCATAGTCAGTGAACAAACGGCGTTGTTTATGGTAATGACTTTGAGCTTCTGGATCAGTTGGATTTTTAACGGTACTAGACCCAAATCCCGACGCAAAATTTGCCTACTTGAAATCTTCGAAAGGCGGTGTTTTTGTGCATGGCGAGGAATGAACTGCCTTGGGTTCTGCTGCTTCAAAGACCGGATCGATGTTCTCAGTCGATCTAGTGTTCCTTTTATGTCCGTCAAGTTAGCACTACCACTTCAAAATTTTCAAAATGTAAAAAAATGTTTATTTTGCGAGTTCATTTTACTCTATTTTGGGGGGTGGTAGTGCTAACTTGACTGTCAAGTTAGCATTACCAGGGGTTATATTTTAAAAAAAATTGCGCTACAAAATTTTTGATTTTACAACATATTTACGACAAATTCACGACAATTATTAACACTTACCTTTTTCTTTTTCGAGTTCATTTTACCCTATTTTGAGGGGTGGTAGTGCTAACTTGACTGTCAAGTTAGCATTACCAGGGGTTATTTTTTTAAAAACAAGCGCGACAATTTTTTTTGTTTCACGACAAATTTACGACAAATTCACGACAATTAATCCAATTATTACATTTTGAAAATTTTGAAGTGGTAGTGCTAACTTGACGGACATGTTCCTTTTTCGTATGGATGATGGCTGATTGATTACTGAAAATTTGGCCAGCGATACGAAAGAATGATTTTGTTGATTTCACAAAATTGATTTTTTGTCAGTTTAACAAAATATGCACTTCAAATAATGTTGTCAGTTTAACAAACCAAGTTTTGCTAATGAAACAAAATAAAACAGAGATTTTAGTCACATCCAAAATTCTTGTGATGTAAACAAAATGCTTGTCGTATCTACAAAAAATCTATTTTGTAAATGTTTGTCAATGTCACAAAGATTTTGTCGATGTTTTTTTCAATTTAACAGAAAATGAAAACATTTTTGATATGATGACAAATATTTTTTTTTTTAGGTTGAGTTATTTTGTAATATTGATAAAATAAAATTGTCAGATTGAAAAAACCATTTTGTAAGGGATTTATTTTCAAACAAAAAATTCTACGAATATTATTTTTATCATGACAAAACTTTCGTTTTTTTCCAATAAAACCAGTATGTACATAGAATGAAAGGTCATTTGCATTTCAATTCCTATATACACATCCAAACGAAAAGCTTCTGAGTGGTCTGGTTATCGAAATATGCCGGTCCAAAGTGATTTTATGGATTTTCGAATCCCAACTACCTAATAATGTCTTTGGTTGGCGCTATTTCCCAAACCAAGCCTTGTAAGAGGCTCCGGTTTTCAAAATCCCTAATTAAATTTTCCACAGTAATTCACAGGTGAAAACCAGAAGATTCCGCGAGGTCCGGTTCTCAAAATATTTCTAAGCAAAGTGATTTTACTGAATTTTTTGAGAATTTTGAAAAAATCATGGACTAGCCACTTGTCTAAAAAAAATACCAAATTTTCAAAGTTCCCCAAACGCATCGAGACATACATCGAATGAAAGGTCTATTCAATTACTATGTACACATCCAAACGAAAGGCTTCTGAGTGGTGAGAAAGTCATTAATAGAGCTCTGCCCAAGTGGGGGGAAGACAATAATATCATACTCCGGTATCCGGTAATCAGTTCGGTTTTAAGGCGGGACATGACACCATTCATGCCGCGTCTAAACTGGTTTCTGATATTCAACGGAACAAAACTAAAAATCAGTGTATAGGTGCTTGTCTCGTTGATTTAGAGAAGGCTTTCCACACCGTATGGTTAGAGGGTCTCTATCTAAAACTGACTAGACTCGGCATAAGTAGACCCTTATTATATATACTTTATGACATGCTCAATGGTAGAAAGTTTGTTGTCAAAAGTGGCAATGTAACTTCTACCGCAATCTTCGATATTAAGAATGGTCATCAACAGGGAGCGGTGAATTCGCCAATTCTATTTAGCATTTACACCAGCGATCTGATAGGAAGTCTAACTCAGGCAATTGCGTATGCCGAAGATCTAATAGCGTACAGAACAGCTCCAAAAGTTGAGGTCATCACAATTCTCTCGCAGCGTGACTTTGACAAGATTCAGCGATATTGTGATGACTAGAAGCTGAAAATTAACTTTCAGAAATGTGAAACGCTTTTGTTTAGGACTCCGTTGGCTAGAGCTCCTAGGGATACTAGAAGGAACTGGCGCAAGCTGGTGATCCTTGGGCCACATAGACAGCCATTGGCTAGTAAAAGTGTAGTAAAGTACCTTGACATCTGGGTTGATCAGTATTTGTATTTCGACAGACTTATAAATGCTGCTCTGAACAGGGCTAGGGGAGCCTTTGCCCAGACGAAACGGTTGTTTTACAGCCGCCGGCCGGCTTGACAGCAGAGTGAAGGTGATTTGCTACATGGCCCTCATCCGGCCGATGATTGTCTATGGGTGTCCGGTGAAAAGATTCGGGTGTTTGAGAGGCAGTGTCTTAGACATTGCCTTGGATTACACAGAACACCAGAGTCGGAGTACAAACATTTCTGTTCCAACAGGACTCTATACAACGGAGCCAACATTAAGAGCATAGATAATTTTTTGATAAAGCTGATTCGGAGTCACATTGCGAGAGCGATGACCTCAGCTAACAGCTTAATCTTTGGGGGTTACTACCCCAACACTGAATACTTTGAGAGTGTCCGTTTGAGTGGCTATAATTGCACCAAATGCATTCCTCTATTAAGATAGTCGAGGGTTGATCCAGGATGAAGAGGCGGTTCCGCTAATTTACCACGTCGGCCGTAGTACTGTGGAAAGGCGGCTCCTTTATAGTCGAGACGTCCTCGCACAAGACGGAGCAGAGCGCCTTTCGTTCAGTAGGACTGTGTACGATCGGGACCAGAGAGACAGGGTGAGACAGGAGAACCAGTTTTGGTGGTTTTCTAATGTTGATAGCGATAGTTGACAAGTTGTCTTGGCCGACTTACATAGTTTTAAGGGTATTCTTAGGTAGGGACAGTCAGGGTGGCACAAAAAAAAAAAACAAAAAAAACACGTGGCTGTTCTAGTTTTTAAGTAGTTTTAGTTTAGTTTTAGTTTATTTTAAGTAGTTTTAGGTAGTTTTTAATTAGTTTTATTTTAGTTTGTAAGTTTTATATAAAAAAATAATTAAAAGTTACAGAATCCGAGTTTTTAAAATTTTCTCGCTCGAGAAAAAAAATAGATATAGTTTGAATTGAAAATGGTTTTACATTTAAGGTACTAGATTTAAGCTATAGTTTAGCTTAGAGTGCCCGTATAGGGCCCGTAAGTTAGTTTTAAGTTATTGGATAATTAGGCTAGTTTTTATGAATTTTTTAGCTTTAATATAGTTTTAAGATTGATGAAAATAAAAATAAAAAAAAACTTCTGAGTGGTTTCGTTATCAAAATATGCCGGTCCAAAGTTATTTTATGGAATTTACCTTATAATGTGATATACGAATCTTCTCGGACAGCCAAGCCGCCCTCAAATCTCTCGCGTCTGTCTCTACTAACTCTCAATTAGTCTACGATTGTCGATCATCTCTGAATGAGATGACAGAACAGTTTAATATTCACCTTATTTGGGTGCCGGGCCACAGAGACATTCCGGGAAATTGCAAGGCCGATGAGCTCGCCAAAAACGGAACACTTCTGCCTACTGTTAGACAAAAACATAACATAGGAACACCACTTGCTACATGCAAACATCTTCTCAAACAATATGCTCTAGAATCAACAAATGCTAGATGGTCACAGGGTACCACCTGCCTGGCAACTAAACAAATATGGCCAAGCATAGACCTAAAACGGTCAAAAGGCTTGATCTCCCTGAGCAGACAAAATATAAGCTCTACAATCGGAGTTATAACAGGACACTGCCTCATAGGTAGACATGCTTTGAGGCTAGGAGTCTACACAAATGACTTCTGTAGAAGCTGCATGGACGAGGAGGAAGAGGAAACAGTCCAACACCTTCTATGTACATGTCCAGCACTCTCCAATAGAAGGAATAATTATCTCGGTAATCCCTTCTTCGATAATACCAGTGAACTGGCAACAATCGACACAAAATGTCTCTCTAACTTTATTAAAAGCACGAAATGGTTTGTTTAAATTCATTACTCTCCCATGAGTAACTTTTTTAGTGGTATCACAACGGATCCTTGAGGTCTAAGTGAGTCAACAACAACTAGACAGCCACTCCAACCTAACCTAACCTAACCTACCTTATAATGTCTTTGGTTGGCGCTATTTCAAAAACCAAGCCTTGTTGCAGTCAAATATTAAAAACAAAATTTATCATTTCAATTAAAGTTAAGGGAAAATTTAAATTTATCCATTATACAAACATTTTGTTGGTATAAATGAAAAAATTTAATTGCATACCATTATCAACATGTTTTGTTTTGTGACAGTTAAGTGTAGCGGGAAAAGAACAAAAAACAATGTCAAATTCAAAGAAACCATTTTTATTAATCTGATTAATAAATTTTGTGGATTTATTGATTGAACAAATGAATTTCGTTAATCCGATACCTATTAAAAAAAAAGAATTTGTAACATTAACAAAATCATTTGTTAATATGTATAGCAAAAGAATTTTGTTAATTTGATAAATTAATTTTGTAGTTTCTATTAGTTTGGTCATATTTTTGTTATTTCAGTAAATCAATCTGTTAGCTTGTGGATACAACAAAATATTGTTTTTTACCTCAATTTCTGTAATTTTTATCAACGTTTTGTTGGACGTATATTGACAGAAGTTTTATCCGCTCAATCTACATTTTTATCATACATATATACCTAGGTTTTATTTTCGGTGTAAGACTTTAAATTTTTGATCTCTTATTTATGAAATGTGCTATTTATTCTCCTAGAATACTTAAATTGTATAAATCGATTTGCTGTAGTTATTTTACGAGTTCAATGTACTTTATTTTATTTTTAAAGCAGAAATGTGTATATTTGTCCTCATAAGTCAAACAGCTCTTTAAAGTTTAAGAAAGTGGGAAAAACTTGCATCACAGGAATTTAAGAGTACATGTGCTATTTATTTTGTCGCCACTGTATATAAATGGAAACAACACTCAACTTTAAGAAAACTATTTCAACTCCACCTGGTGTTAAGAAACGAAACGAAAACATTGCCCATTATTTGTACTCCACAAAAAATACTATAAGAATTTCCAGTCACTTAAAACCAACTTCATTTTTAAATTGTTCACATTATTTTTCACCAAAAGTACCTACTTAACGACAAGAACTACTGACTTTAATATTTTACCATCATTCACTTATTGGAAACATCGTATTCTCGGATAGAAAGATATATCGATAGTTTATAGATATAAGTTGAAGAAGAGATATATATATTTCGCCCGGATAACTTACAATTTAAAACTACTTAAGCGTAGGTTTGAAAGTGTTTGTATTGGTAAGTCCTGGCTCTTCTCCGCCAATATTAAAACAAAGACGCTTTAAAGTGAGGAAACTATAACCAACCAACCATCACGACGAGGACAGTGGCTAGATGCGATTGAAAAAGGACAGCTCTCTTTATATATATGTATGCACGAGCATGAGTATGATATTGATGTGTATAGGTATATATGGAAAAGAGCGAAGGTTTTCGAGATGAAAAACGATCCATCATCAATACGCCATCCATTCAGCGTGAGGCATTGAGGCACTCAGGCGGGAGCGCTCAGCTCAGAACAGGGAACAGCTAGTGCATCAACATTGAATGGTGGCCGGCGTGGCGGCAGCAGGAGCTCTAAGCACACACATGGCCAAGAAAAAAAAGGATAATGCATCCGATGTACACTTTCACATAGACTCAATATGATGATGGCTGCTGCTACTGCTTCTGGTGCTGGACAAAAAGCACCACTTCGCCATGGATATGGCTACAATGTTCCTTAAGTTATCCTTAAGATGAACAAAAAAATTGACAAAAAAGGCGAGAGAGAGTTTACTTAGTGGGATAGCAGGACAGAAGGACGACATCATAGACGAAAGCTATGCAGCAACAACAAAAGCAACAACAAAGAGCGGGAAAAACTCAAAACTCTATATAGACAATATGAGGGTTTGTGCTTGCAGGATGATGATGACGGTATTAAATTCCACTGCCGCTTCAATGGACCAACGCAGCTATTTTCTTCCCTATGCATATGTATAAATGGGCTTGTCTGCATGTGTGTATGTGTATAAGGAGATGTCTTAAAGTTTTATCACTTCGTCACAATCTATCTCAGGGAATGATTTTTATGTTTTTCCTGTGTTTTCGTTACATCGCACCTTCATGCAGCTCCAACTCTTTAGGGAAGTGTAATGTCCTCCTTTCTTTGCAGAGATGCTACGAATCAATGACATTTTTATAGTTAAAATAAAAAAAAAACACAAACTACAAACTCAATATGCAAGTGATGACCTCTTTCAAAAGAAAACTATGATTTTTCAAAGAAAAACTATAGATAACATGATGGCAGAAAGTTATCGACCAAATAATGGTGGTGAAACATCAAAGGTGGTATATTTTATAAATTGGCACGAAGATAGAGCTTAAGTCTGAAATTCTTCGGGAAAATGTTCGCTTACTACGAGCGATGGCATGGAAATATATGAATCTTTAGAGAAATGTAAGAAGATTATGAAGATGAAGAAAATTAGAAATTACACCTGATTCAATCAAATTAAATTACTCGTATACAATTTTTTAAAATTAAAAAAAAATCGCATTTTAAGCTACAAAAATGTCAAGGATTCAATGAAAATTTGTCTTGTGTCTTAAAACATTTTTGTTCTTAATCTGCATTTCATGTTTTATAAAAAAATACTTGCGTTAAATTTTTGTTGAATTGTTACGATGTTAAAGCTGTTGAAACAAGGTTGAAACAATGATTTTGCAAATTGTAATCGAATATAGCATCATACCTTCTCTACCCTTTTATTAATAGACCGAGAGCCCACAGCAATTTTTGGGTGTGATTGATAACAAAAAATAATAAGCATAATTATTAGATAGGCCTTTTATAGTTATTTATGAATGTGAACGTCTTGCATACTCTAGTGGGCGCAATGGTGCATTATAGTGCATCAAGTATTCAGTTCTTTCCAAATTCTAAAAATTGGGATACAAAATTTGCAATCACTTCTAAATGAACAGCTAAGTGCCCTGATTGCAAATATCGAGGTCCAAGACGTTTTGAAGGTGGCCTTCTTAGTGCAAGAAGTAGCCTGTTCTTATCGCGTCTGGCAGGCAGAAGGCTGTCTGTAAAACGTCTTGGACCTCGATATTTTCAATCAGGGGGTTTAACTCTACATTTTGGCAAAGTTGTTATCACAATTTTTTGGACTTGGAAAGAACTGCATACTTGATGCACTATTATGCACTATTGCTCCCACTAGAGTATGCAAGGCTTTTACATTTGTAAATAACTATAACTATGCTAATTATTTTTTGTTATCAATCACACCCAAAAATTGCTGTGGGCTCTTAGTCTATAAAGTTAAAATTATAGAATACCTATTTCATTTTTTTAAGTGTCGTGCTAACTTCAAATGACTTTTTGACATTTATAAACATCAGAAAAGTTCTGTTTACTTACTTTTTTGCACGAACAATCATTAGGTGCGTTTTATTATCCACAAATCTATCTGGATCCGGATCTGGATTAAGTTTTAACATGTATTACAAAAACAATTTGGGATCCTGTTTTCTATCGGGATCTATTTCAAAGATCCAAAAATTAGTTATAACACTGGCGAGTAGATGGCTTTTATGATAAGGTAGTGTAAGCTATAGTGTAAAGAAAAAAGACAAGACATAATTTAAAATTTCCAAACCCAAGGATAAAAAGAGACGGGCTTATAACACTGCTGTCAGTAAGATCCGTATCGTTTTATTTTCAAGGGAAGATCCCGATCCGGATCCAGATAGATTTGTGGATAATAAAACGCACATATTGTTTTAGGTGTGTTCAGAAGCAAAGTAGGATACTAGATGGAAAATGTTTAAAATTAAGAATGAGTTAGTAAACTAATTTAAAGTTAGCAAATTGTTAAGTAGTATCATACTACTTCATAATAGGCTGATTAAAATTTTGCGCCATTCACTTTCACTTAAGTATAATTATTTACCTCAGTTATAGCTTTGTATATAAAACTTTTAGTACTCTCATGAAGACAAACGATTGGGCCGACATCTTAAGCATAGCAACAGTACTTGTTAGATTTGTCTCTGCTAAATTTAATAACAAAATATTCTCATTTTTACTACTTGTTTTGTATCTTATACTACTTTCCACTGTAAAATCCTGCGCTTATTTCAGCGCCACCACCAGGATAGCGTTGGTAACACAAAATTACGCTCCATGATACACAAAGTTTAAAGTAAACAATGAATCCCTTCCACAAATGTATTTAGCATAATTATACTCACCTTTCGTGAAATGAAATTGAAAAGATTCCAAAACTTCTTACAAACCATACAAAAACAATGAAAAAAGGCTGAACTCTGGAGGGTAAGACATCTGCAGATTAACTAATTTCGAATTCAAATAGACCTGTGGAATGTTATAACGAAAACTTAAGGGCTATTCACATGCGAGCGACCAACGACCGACGATAGAATGAACATTCGCCCACTTTGACTTTTCGTTCACATGATTTTATTTTTTTATTCATCGCAAATGGCGTTTACCTAGACAACTGTCATCGTTTCAGCCATGATCCAATCACCAAGAAAATTCTTTTAGAATGATTTTGAGGTTAGTCGTGAGCGAACAATTCATTCGTTGTACGGATGGTATGTGGAACGCGAATAGTGTTTGATAGTTCGTAGCAATCATAATTGCAATTCGCGACGACCAATTAATTTTCTACAATTCCTCTCAATTTAGCAATTACAATTTTAATATATTAACATTAAATTAAACTAGACTTTTATCCTTTTGTAAAGTTTTTGTGAAGAATATAGTCTTATATGTTTTAAATTCGAATTGAGATAAAAACAGAATGCTATGTAAACAGCATGAATTTATGCAAGAAAAAAAATTATAAGTCATTGTATTTGTTTCTTTAAAAAATAAGCTTTTAGATACACAATTTTTAAAACACTTTTAAGAAAAAAATTTGGTACGCCAACCTAAAGTTTTTAGTATCGTTCGGATAAAAATTAAATTATCAAAAACAAATTTTCCAAAAAATTCAAAAAATTTTTTTTTTTAACTTTTGATATGCAATATTTTTCAAACTTTCTAGAAGCTTCTCTATACAAATTTTTATTAAAATCTGTTATGTCAATAATGAGAAATTCAAAATTAGAAAAAATGGTTCTATGGCAGGTACAGTCAGTAATATCTTACTTTCAAATTTGTTTATTAAATTATAGATCGTAAAAATTAATAGAAGGAAAAAAATATAATCAAAATTCTAGGAACCGTTTTCGAGAAAAATACGATTTTCGAAATCCATTTTTTAACATTTGTATTTTTTAAATAAAATACATTTTTTTCTCACATCTTGTAGATTATATTGAGAAATTTTATTTAAAAATTAAAAAAAAAATTAACATGGGGTTTTCGAAATATTGAGTTTAAAAAAAAATTTCAACTTTTATTAAAAATCCAAAAAAAACTTGTTTGAAGATTTGAATACACAATTCTATTCAAATTGTTGAGAAGAAATTGCATAAAAAAATGATCAAAATCGGTTGTACCGTTTTTGAGAAAATCAAAAACAAAAAAAATGGTTCCAGGGGGGTACCATTAACAACCACTTTTCGGGATTTTTTTCAACCATTATCTAGCCTTAACTAAATTAAATGTTCTTATATCTTTTTCGTTTAAATCTGTCGAATAGTTTTTGAGAAAAAAAATATACAGAGAGACCCACTTTCTTCTTCTTCGCTATCATCGTAATGTCAACTTTGATCAAAATCTCGAGTTCGATTTTTTTTTACGAATGCATAACTTATATACATACATATGTAGTACCTATAAGTCGCAAGTAAAAAGAATAAAACAAGAGATAGAAATGACATTCGCACTTTGTAAGCTTTCAGTTAATATTTAAGATTTGGTTAACACAATTCAAATACATGAACTAAAACTAAAAACGATTTAGTAAAATGCTAAAGCCATTTCAGTAAGTTACTAAGTTAAAAAGAAGATTTTTCTAATTTTAAACGATTTTATCATCTTACTATTTCTTAACATTTTGCTAAAGTTAAAATCACAAATTGGCTATTTTAACTTTAAGTAACTTGCTAAATCCAATCCATATAAAATCTGTCATTTCCCGCGAAAAATTTGTTTGAAATATTTTTTGAAAGAGTTAAAATGTGTTTTTTTTTTTGCTTCGTGAAGACTCAGCTTCGTGCAAATCATTTTGAAGAGCTGGAGAATGGAGAATTTTACTCCAAGTATAGGTTTGACAAGACAACAGTTCGGTTCTTGGTTGAAAACCTAAACATTAAACACCGAATTACAAGCCGTGGGCTTCCGATTTCACTAGAATTTCAAGTACTATTTACATTACACTTCTTTGGGAGAAATATCCTTCAGGCTGATACTTGTAAGTTAATTTCCTAATGGGACACAAACGATACATAATATGTATATACATGTATTACATATACCTTCTTCTTCTTCCTTGTTTCGGCGCTGTTATGATCTCGATGTCGAGGGGATCATAACTCTCCCACGTATCTGCTTCACACTAGTGATCCGCCTGTGGGGTTCGCCGGGTTGACCTCAGAAATCGGCGGCAAGCCTCCCGGTTTTGTATTGTTCCATTTCTGAGGCCAACTGAATGCTGGTGTTTTTGCATTTGTTTGTACCAGGAGTGTTTAGGCCTACCTTTCTTTTTATTCCGAATTCGAACGTTGTATGATATTGCTCTTTTGACGGGGTTCTCAGGATCTCTCCTTTGAACATGGCAATACCAACTGAGTCGGTCATGTTCAATTTTTTGGGAAATGGTATTCTTAACATGATGGCTTCCTCGGATCTTCGTACTTTTATTACATATTATTATTACCTATTAGTATTATTAGTATTACATATACCTATGTATGTATAACAAATAACATTATAGGAACATTACATGGAATGGTCCAGTCCACAGTGGGGACAATAGTAAAAAACATTTCGATAAAGGTTGTCACAAATAAACAAATAACAAAATAAATTGCAGGTTGTCACTTTGACTTCTGAGATTCTGACATTTAAAATTATTAGGTCCTTGCCCCAAATTTAGTTTTGTTTGCTTTGTTCACGAACTGTCATTATTTAGAACTGCCTAGATGCACCGTTTTTTAATAAAAGGGTAATGGTATTTTACTAGTTAGTAAAACAAAAAAAAGATCATAATTTTTAAATAGCTAGTAAATTACTAAATGTTTAGCAAATTGTTAACTAGTAACATGCTAAGCCCTTTAGGTTGTCTAAAATTTTGCCACTATGATTTAAGAGTAGATATCACCCGATATTCATTGATAATAAAAATGTGAGGCTTTTCGTTTACAAAGATTTCATTATACATAAAACACTGATACGTATCAATATATTTCACATATTCTTGCAATGAATCTGATATTTCAACCAAATGTTGTGTATGTAATACTTGAAACTGTACAACACACAATCGTACTTTTGTGTACCCGCCCGCCAGCTTAGGTAATGCGATGAATACGTCAATACGTGTAGGTTACCCCTCATGAGTTGTCTATTGAAAATAACTAAACTTCACACAAGCTGTAAACTAGCGTACGACTAGTCTATGACGAGACGCTTCGTGTACAAGAAGCCTGATACTTCGACTTGAGGAAATAGAATTTAATGTTGTCTGAGTTTGTAAGAATGGAAATATTACTACACTTGCAAAAAATGACCAATTGTTTCTCTGGAATAGTTTTCAAGAAGTTTTGTCTTAGCAGAACAATTATATTTTAATAATTTAATTCAGTACTGATTTGCACGAATAAAATTACTTTGAAATTTAACACTTTGTGATATGAACGAATTTACAACGATAGACGAATGAATTGATTCTTTTTTCGTACGTTGTCATTCAAAATAGTAGAAAGCACAAATATGGTATTTTATTATACAGAGATTCCACCATTTTTTACTTGCGGTACATTTAAAAACTTAAGAAAATCTCCATAGATTTTACCAACATTAAGAATTCATTTATTAAACGATAGCTAAGGTTGAAAAAAAAAATTACAAAAAAATGTTTAAGTGGCAGTTCAGATATAACTTTTTTTTTATTTTCGAATTTCTGAAAAACGGTACCCACTGATCAATATTTGTTAGGTAAAACTCCTAAAAACTTTCGATGATAGTATTGTGTATTCAAATTTCAATATTTTTTTCAATATTTTGAAAACTTCATGCTCGATTTTATTCAAAGTTGACAGTTTTCTAATACTCCGTACAAATATAAAAAAAAAAGATGTATCTATTTCTAATTTGATTGCCCAGCTTCATTGCACAACACCAAATTAAAAAAATCAAAAATAATTTGTATCTGGCAGTACCAAAATACGCATGGAACTTTATAAAAAAAATAATGAAATATTAACTGTTGTCGTTTTCATTTTAACAGAACTATGCCCCATAAATGTAAGATGCACATGTGTTCCGGGTGCTGCACTGTATGCATAGATGCGCGCAAACGTGCTGCACGTCTGTTTTATGCATTCGAATATCGAATGGTTTAATGTTAGTTGCACTGACAATTGGGCTGCTTTTTACTTTTACATACGAGGTTCAGGAGTTGAGTCAAAATGTATTTTTAATATAGATATGCAGTTTATTTGTCTCTTTATTCTATTATCTATCTCAATATTGCAACCAAAACGTCAACTAACAGGTACAGGTGAGTTGGAAATAAAAGTTGATGAAATAATTTCTGGGGGGTTGTGACGTTCAATAAACCAGCATTAGGCATAAACTATACATACACATATACATCAATTTTGGTAAATTATTTCCTAGAGGAGAAATTCTAATTTTTAAAACTTAGCTCATGTACACATCATATACTGTTTTTAATTCAAATTTGCTCAAAAACGCCAGAGGCGGGCTCTTTTATCATTGGTTATGCTATCTTCAAAACTTTGATATTATGTATGTTACAATCGCAATTATTATTGACTGACAACCCAACTAATGACAACTACCATCTTGTTAGCTTTTTGCCTAGACACAATCAAAGCCTAATGAACAGTAGTCATACCTTATCCATTCGAATTACTATATACATTATACCCCAACCCGCGCATTCTAGCATTCTAACCAGCCAAATATATACCTACAATAACTTCTCCCACTTTACACCGTAACAAACAGTGAAACTTTCGACATGCACTTAAAATTGCATTTCAGTGCGAAATATTTCAAATGCATTTATTGTCGTCTTCTCCAGGACGATTACCGCACACCGTTCCTACTACTAGGTCTACAACGAACTCCAGGGAGAATCAAAAAATCTCTTCAGCACTATTTCTGTTCTTTTTCACTACCTATACTTTTGCCTGATTCTAACATGTTTTAGGTGAGGTATTTTGGCAGACATCCAAATTTGCCAAATCTTCAAAAAATATTCCTTAAAGTTGGGTTAAGAAAAAAAAAATGTGAAACTTCCCTTGAAATATAAAAAAAAAAACACTCAAGGAATTCACCCTTTTCCGCCCATTTTATCCTCTAGAATGACAAAAAAACGTGTCCTGAAAAACTAACGAAAATTATTTCAATATTCCTTCGCACATTTCCCAAACAACAAACGACACGAGTTGTAGAAGAATATCCAAAGAAGGTTTCTGGCAAATCGAAACTAAAAAACCTAACGGTATTTACTTAGAAAGAAAAAAAAAAAACGAAACTGTTATTTTGCCGGACCGTCTCGTTAGACGGAAGCGACTATTTATATACACATTGAATGCAATTAAGTGTCCCGATGTCCTGGTGTTGTCCTATGCAATTTTCCGTGTAGAAAGGAGGTTGTCTAGATGTTCAGGTTTGTCAAGTCGAAGGTGAATTTCTTATGGGATTTTGATAATTTTCTACATTACGATTGTTATATATTATTTGGTATAAAAATGTATTATAGTTTTCTAGCTTAAAGACGATGGGTAAAATAAATTTGCTAAGACAAAATGTTCAATGGAAATAGTAGAAGTTGATAGTTGATCATCAAAATTAATGATTTTTTTTTTTTTTTTGAAGAAGATAAGTTGTGCGAGCTTCAGTTCCACTATAAATTAAAAGTTTAGTGAAAATGAGTAAAAAAAAACGACAAAATAAACATAAGTGAACAGTAATGTATACTAGACGTGTTTTTTTGCAAGTCCATAAGGAATTGTAGAAAAAAACGACATCGGGACTAAGCGCTTTACATGTAAATACACCAATTGCTTAAGTCTATACAGACGAAGCTAAGTCCAGATAATTTTCGAGACTTAACCTAAGACCCGATAAAAACGATAATGCCAAAATAATATTATCTATATGTTATCGATAATTTGTTCAGAGAAGTCAAAAATGACGTTTTTGGATGCTGGTTGATGCTAGTTGTCAATACAGCTGACAAATGCCATAGCGTACACAGTACTTCCAGCTATTTGGAAAGAAGTTAACTTTTAACACGTATTACAAAAACAATTTGGGATCCTGTTCTCTATCTGGATCTATTTTTAAGATCCAACAATTATTTCTTACTTTAGCGGGCAAATGGCTTTTATGATAAGGTAGTTTAAGCTACAGTGTAAAGAAAAAAGACAAGAAATAATTTAAAATTAACAAACCTAAGGATAAAAAGAGACGGGCTTATAACACTGCTGTCACTAAGATCCGCATCGATTTATTTTCAAGGGATGATCCAGATCCTGATCCAGATAGATTTGTGAATAATAAAACGCACCTATTATATATTTCAGATTCTTGAACAAGTTTCGACTGAACAAAACGTTTTTGTGTGTTTTGCGATTGCTGATCGAAATTACATTTAGCTATGTCTGTTTGGTTATGAAATTTTTCCAAACTTGAGTAAGTGCTGCCAAGCAATCGTAATTTTTTTTACTCAGAACAAAGAAAAATTGATAATCAAAATTGAA
This sequence comes from Philhelius festivus, assembly GCA_963931855.1. Taxonomy (NCBI): domain Eukaryota; kingdom Metazoa; phylum Arthropoda; class Insecta; order Diptera; family Syrphidae; genus Philhelius; species Philhelius festivus. Next base: position 179,639,819 of record OZ007556.1, read on the forward strand.
TATCAAAACAGTGACAGTCATCTATCGCCGTACGCGATTCCATTCTCTGCCGGAACGATCACAAATGGAAATCGTGAGCGTTCTACTTTCCTCTGATGGCTGTTATAATTATATGATTTGAAGACCAAAACTAACACACTGAATTATAAATTACAGTAAGCTTAATGTTAATGCATACCTGGAGCTTTAATTGCCAAAACTACAGAGAGAACCTGAGCGAGAAGCTCTATAATATCGCTACAATACATGTACATATATGACGCAGGCACTATTGCCACATTGGTAACAAATATATTACCAAGACTTAGTTCCTGCTTTTCTATTTTCATCTGGTTTGGTAACTTGTTTAAAGAGAACCAAAATGAAACGAATTCGATATCCATTCACCTTTCTGAGTGAAAACATGGCACTGCATGGTAAGCAGCTAAAATTACTGAATGCACTCATTTATATTTTGACAGAGATGTTAAACTTGGTTTGGTTTTTGTTTAGTTTCATGCTTTCATGACTACGATGAAAAACGGATTGTTAAGTTTATTACATTCATTACTAGAAATATAATTATATTTTGCAAGGTTTGCTTCAAAAACAACGCTCGGAAAGACCTTGACCAAGAAATAGAAATCGTCACAGAAGAACACGTGATAGATTTCATGCCTTCTAGCAGCTTAGTTTATCTGAAGACTAGGCATATACACAGTTTCCTACTGCCATGAAGTTGTTACGAGTATATTAACGTATATTAACTGAACTCGTAAACCAGACAGAATTCTAAGGAAATGGGGCACATACTAAAGGGTTTTTTATATGGGCGGATAGATAATGAAATTCTCAGCCGCTGCAAAAAAGTTTCACAGGGGTGTACTGCCTTTTGCTAGGAATTGACAAATCCTCTTAGAGTATCTCTTGTCATGAAAAGTGCTACTCATTAGCAATTCGAATTAGGCAGAAAATTGTAGGTCCCCTACATAGGAATGGTTGAGAGTTGTTAGTCACTAGGGCTAGACTTTCTACGATCCGTAAAGGCCTGATATTTTTATATATTTGATGTTGAAATGGAATAAAACAAACTGTGTGCTAGGTATTAATAAAATTCATTTTTTATTTGATAGGCCCATGTATGTTATTATGTATGGAATATGACATCCTTTGATTTACGTCTCGGCGATTGAAGCTTATTCTCATAGACCTCCGAATCAGGAAACCACAAGAAAAAGTCTCGCATCCTACTCACTTCACCTCTGCGAGAGATAACCTGAAATTGTTAATGCTGAATGTCAATCGTGGCTGGATACACATGCCGTCTTGGTCCACATGGTTCAGTTTGGGCCATAAGAAATTGGTTACCATCATTCTGTAGTGCTCGCCATTCACAGTGACCGCCTTACCAACGTCGCTTTCGAAAAAGCACGGACCAGCCTAAAATGGTAACATTGTCACATTTCGCTTCTGCAGGCTGGGCCATCTAGTGGTTTCATTTTAATCATAGGTTATTTTGACACTGACAGCTGTTCATGTTTGTTCATTTAATTGAATTTTTAAAAAGAAACTTGTATTTGGCCTACCCTTTACACATAGGCATTCATATTTGAGCCTCTTCGCTAATTATGATTTTCGGCCAAAGTTCGAGTTCTTGTGCACGGCGAGAAATCGACTGCCTGGGGTTCTGCTATATACGTTCATGGACCACGGCGATGTTTTTGGTCAATCTTGCATTTCATTGAGGTACAAATGTTGGCTGATTAATTACCGAACAGTTCGTCTCAAATTTAATTCACAAACATTGAAGAGTCATACGTGAAGGGCCGCCACGTCTACCGTAAAATGGGTGCGTGCAAAGTTTACTCCAAGGAGAAATTATTTTAATAATGAACATTTTTCATTTAGACGTTCTGTTCCATACCGTTGCTTGTCACGATGATTTGGCATCAGTAACTGAATAATAAACAATAGATTTGACAGATGTCACAAAAACAACATGGCCGCCAGACGCCACCATCAAAATCTACTCGGTTGCTCCCCAGTTTCGCTATTTGCAAAATTAATGTCTAAGAAACAATTTAATACCCCAGCGAAAAGTACTGTTTGCTCCGGCACCCAGTATATAAGGCTCATCTTTAAAAAGGTTAATTAACATCAAGGCCCCAGATTTGATGGCTTACCAGAAGAAGATATTTTCAAATAAACATATGAGGTTTTGGTAGAGTATGCATGCACAAAATCATTAATTAAGTAAGTGTGAAAAGAAGCTTGCCCAATGACTCTACTATTAGTTGCATATACCCCATTTACAAACAAATTGATCAAAGGCCCTGCAAGAACCATCGCGGTATATCCGTGCTAAGTGTCGCATATAAGATCCTATCCAAGGTAGCTGTTCTGTAACACAGTGTGGCTTATACACTGGAATATCGATCGTAGTGAAGGTCGAACTTGGAACTCCTGAAAACTGATCCAGCTTTAGAAGATACGTGCTTCATTGTGAAGCTAGGAAAAAGTTCCTCCGAATAGCTTTTTTCAATCTCGTTCAGGTAAAGATCATGTGCATGGCAGAGGTAGTATGTAGCACAGAAAGTCAAAGCACTTCGACTAACAATATTGCAGCTAAGAAAGCCTTTGAATTTGAGCCATTAGGTTCAAAAGGGTGCGAAAAGGAAGACCGAACCTCTGATTTAAAGACCAAGGCATTGCTGCGTATAAAACACTTAGTTTAGATGACTTTAGGCACCGGGATTCTAGAAGATGGAAAGTTTTGCGTCGACACTCATGGATCGGGAGTCGGTTAAGCAATTTACTAAGCAAAGAGTTTCAGATCTCAGTTTGTATGTATACTTATTTCATTTAGAAAAAGAAAAAACATTTTTACTGGTGAAATTCTTTTTATGTTTTCATTCTCAATATCAGTGGTTCGGTTCCTTCGGCTGGTTTTCCGATTGTATGTAGGTAGGTGGTGAGTGAGGGTGGTTTTTATGGTGGGCCTAAACCGAGAAGTGATACCTGCATTTTTATGTTCCTTTTCCGACCACATGCAATCCCCAAGTGGGCCATGAAGTTCTCTAACCAAAACATAGATATAGTCAGAGTAGATCGGAAAGACAAAGTATTCATGCAGAATGTTTTGATTTCTGCAATGTGGCCCAAACACTCTCAACCAATGACGATGACTGCAACCGTTCGAACTGACGACGGACGCGAAATTGGACATTTTATCCAGCCTATAGAGTCATGTCCATATAGATAGAGAGTTTCAGATTGGAAAAGGCTCAGTTGGTAATAGTGTTGTTGTTGTTGTTGTTTTTGTTTTTACTATCAATACTTCTCGTCATGACAATTTGGACTCTGGTTGTTGGTTCTTAACATAGACGGAACCAGCTTTAAAGTCCATGCGGATAATGTCCTTTATTTTATGCAGGACAAAATTGTATGCTATTTTTTTTGTTGTTGTTGTTGTTGTGTTTTGTTGCATTTTGGAATTGCCAAAAACTAGCATAATTCTCAAAACGACCATTTGGGGCGCTGTTGTCAGCACCGTTGTCATCGTCATTGTTATTTAAACTTAATGGCTTTATAAATGTTTTGTTTTAGTTTTTTTATTTTCTTTTAGTTTTTTTTTTGTTACGAGGAATAGAAGCAATTTTTTTTTTGTGTTGTGTTAACTATTTTGAGGAATTTTAAGAAACATTTTTGCTAGGACACGAATAAGAAAGATTTTATCTTTTTAAAAGTAGGTACCTGCCTATGTTAGCAAATTCTTATAAGTTCCAACATGACAAATGTAGCTTAGGCATAACACATTTTTTTTAGGTAATCAGCTGTTGAAAAAATGAAATGGTAAAGTTTAACTTTTTTTGTGGATCCTTTGTCAGTTAAAACGAAAATCAAGTCGAGTTTTTGCATTAAAACTAATTTAAAGATTGATTTCAGTATTCAAATGGATTATGAAACTCCTCCAAGACTTTTCGTCTATATAGAGCTTTCATCTCAACTTCCACCTGCAGATCTATTTAAAAAAAAATTAAAAAACTTCAATTCAGAATCGAAATGAAGATACACCCATTCTATTCTTCCAGATTGCCAGAATACAATCAATGTAATGCCACAATATCCCATAAAGACGAGCAAAAGGCGAACATACTCGCATAGCAAACCAAAACCTACGTTCCTGATGTGTAATTAATTCGGCCACAACTGCAATAAGATTGACCATTGCTACAGCAACTTGGATATCGGCCAAACTACTACCTACTGCTGCTGTGAGTATACCTAGATGCTAAGTCCGGTGACGCATCTATACCAAATCTTTCATATGCTGATGCTGCAGCAATAGCACAAGGTTCAAGTTGAATTCGGAGAGAGAATATAGAGAGAAGCAAGCGATTGCTTCGTTGGTTCATATTTGGAAATTGGTCAATACTTATTTTTTACTTGCGATATATTCGAATAGGTTCTAGTTAAGGCAAGTTATGGATTTGTGAAAATATTTTTGAGTTTTTTCTTTAGAAATTGAATATCAATGGTTGAGAAGTCAAAAAATAAAGAAGCGTAATTTTTCGCCAAAAATTAAAAGGAAATCCTTATTATTTTTAATTTTGGAATTTTATAACGCCTTAGTCTTAAGCCACTTTTTACTTGCGATATAGGTACTATAGGGCAAGTTCTGCATTTGGAAAAAAAATCGAACTCGAGATTTTGATCAAAGTTGACATTACGATGATAGCGAAGACGAAAAAAGTGGGTCCGACAATTCCGTCTGTCTGTCTGTATGTCTGTATGTCTGTACCTCGAACTACAGCCTAAACTACCGGAGGTATTTTCTTCAAACTCGGTAGTTAAGGGTCTTCGGTGATTCCCTAGAGGAGAAATTGAAATTTTTTTTTTAGCTCCAAAACTAAGGGTACCCCCCGTACACCCGTAATACAAAATATTATTTGTCTCGAAAACGGCTCTAACGATTTTGATAAAAAAAATTAAGTGTGATATTATGGACATGGACTATATTTTGGTGAAAAAAAATTTGGGGGGAAATGTTATTAGGGGTACCTGTCATAGAACGGTTTTTTTTGATTTTCGAATTTCTCACCAACGGCTCTAACGATTTTAACCAAAATTTTTATGCAGGAGCTGCTTTGCATTTGAAAAAATATAAACTAAAAATTTTTTCGAAAAAATAGTTTTTGGATTTTTAAAAAAATAATACAATTTTTTTTTTGAAAATTCAATATCTTGAAAACCGATACACGATTAAATTTTTAAATTACGTTTTAAAATGTATTTTATTAAATACTAACAATTTGCATATCAATTTTTGTTATAAAAATTTTAAGGAAAATTTAGTACACAAAAAACATGTTTCAGCGTGTCTGTATGTCTGTACCTCGAACTACAGCCTAAACCCCTGGACCTATTTCTTTCAATCTCGGTAGTTAAGGGTCTTCGGTGATTCCCTAGAGGATAAATTGAAATTTTTTTTTTAGCTCCAAAACTAAGGGTACCCCCTATACACCCGTAATGCAAAATCTTATTTATCTCGAAAACGGCTCTAACGATTTTGATAAAAAAAATTAAGTGTGATATTATGGACATGGACTACATTTTGGTCAACAAAAATTTTGAGGCAAAATGTTATTAGGGGTACCTGCCATAGGCCCGTTTTTTTGATTTTCGACTTTCTCATTAACGGCTTTAAGGATTTTAACCCAAAATTTTTAGCAGGAGTCCCCTTAAGTTTAAAATAATATTGTATATAAAAATATTCGAAAAATTATTTATTGGGTTTTAAAAAAAAAAAAAAAATTTAAATCAATATCGTCAAGACCTATGAACGATTATTTTTTTAAACTATTTCCTAAAACCAATATTATTAAATACTTTAAATTCGCATCCCACATTTTTTTCTTGAAAAATTTTAGAGAAATTTCTTATATAAGAAATGTATTTAATAAATAAAACGGTTTTTTAAAGTTTGTTTGCATAAATTCATACTTTTCTAGAAATCAGATGGCAATTATATGCATTTGAACATTATTATCTCATTAAATCCATGTTTTATATTTATAAAATATATCTTAAATTCCAAAGTACTTTTACATAAGAGCAAGTTCGTGCGATCCAGTCGTGCATTTTATTTGTTTTGTTTAAAGTAAAAAAAGAAGATTATTTTGATAAATATCTTTTGAAAGCAATGGCCTCAAATATAGAACTTAATTCATATTTAACAACATGCATTATAGAATTTTAAAGTTTAAGTTAAAAATTTCAGAATCTGTAAATTTAACAGATTTCAGCGATGAATGGTTTCGTTTTATAGAGATTCTTTTTGATCGAGCGCCTAATATGCGTTCGATTTAAGAAATATAAAAAAGTATCAATAAAAAATATCCAACGATTGGAAGAACAGGGGCGTGCTTCTACTTGTTATAGGCGTTTGGTTTGCTTATAATTTTTGAAAACTTACCAACACCTAAATGAACCAAAAGATAGTTCCATACTGAATTAATAACACAAAAATATAATTCCAAATGGAAGTTAACGATTTCCATATGGAATCCTTTACGAGTAAAGGGAAAATCCTAAATTTTATTTTAACTATAAAGATATGACAATAGGTGTACACAGAATAATACTGTATTTACAAAAAAATATATCACAAAGATACTTATCTATTCTCCAAAGAAATTGGATTAATCCTGTAGTTTTTCTGGCCCATCTGGGCCTAACTCTTGAAGTTGCTCCTTCTGCAGATTATTACTCGGCAAATACTTAAACTGAGTTTTCCCTTTGCTGGAAACTACTTCAAAATTATTTTTCAAAACATACTCAAACTAAAAAAAAATTAACGATTTTAAAATTCATTAAATGATTTCTCGATTTTCTATAATGTTCCAATTATATCAGGAAAACACACTTCTCGGTGGCCTCCTCCCATTCAATCTAACTCCCTCCATTGTGTCCATCTCTTTCTTACAAATTACATGTAGAGTACGGTTATAATGCGCTCTTCACCTTTTTTGGTTAGATGGCCGCTGCGTAGTTGATCTCAATCCATTATGGGGCTTCACATGGAAGAACATGGTTGTACAACATGGTTCTATGTAGGTACGCACTACTTTGCGTTCACATGGGATATTGATGTTGTCGAACATCATTATTCTTATATTATCTTAGAAGTGAACGGAAGCAGTATGGCGATACAAATTTTGACAGCCATAATAATGAACGATATTCTTGAAGAAGAAGAAAGAATTAAACTAGCATTTTCTTCCACTTCTTTATATTTTGTTAGGAGTTTTTGTATGATTTTAATTTTAAATTCTTATCTTTATAAATTTCACTTTTTATTTTCCAGAATTCTGGTAAATTTCTAATTATAAAGTTCAAACAAATCTTTCCAAAACTCATTATCTATACCAAATGCCATTTTTCCGTTGAATGTTTTATGGCCCAGATAATTTACCGAATGAACAAAAATAACAAAGTTGTCAACATCTGTTCAAACAGGTTGGTTGGTTGGACGACTCACCCAGGTTTTCAAAATATTTTAAAAACCATGCAACATTGGTTGGTTTTGCGTTCACATGATAGAACATTAATGGTTAACGAACCATGTTGTAAAAGATGTTCTTCCATGTGAACACCCCTATTCTCTCATTTCAAAATATTTCTACTGAAAGTTATCATTCACAATGGAGTTCGTATAATGAACGTATTCAGCGCACCTCCGTCCAAAAATCCTAAAGTTAAAAGTAAAAAAAAATCAATTTAACGCGATCGAAGTCCCAGTCCCGAATCCACCCAGACTAAAATGGCGATAAATATCTTGCATCAATGTCTCGTAGTTGGGTTCTTAGCCATTTATGGACGATGACGTTATCCAATGGCGTTGGTGTTGTTGACCTGCCGTGACCACCTGTCAGATGTCTTGTATGTCTTATGTCAAATGTTTTTGTATTACGAGTATGTGGACCACCTGTGACACATCTGGCGTCGGAAAAAGATAGTCTGTCCCCTGTCTTTATACTTGTTTAACACCTGTTTTATTACAAGATGGTTTTGAGCATGCTTCTGCCTGAAGATCCAATGCTCTACAAAATTTCATCATTCATCAATCATCAATCGGCAGTGCACAACATAATTAATAAAACATTTGAGAAAGTGAATGGATTCCACGACCCCTTAAATAAAAATTTCATATTTTCAATTTTCTCTTCCTAGGTACTTTAAGCCGTACCGTTCTATCAATTTTCATCATTCTATACAACAATCGGAAGTGTTCCATATATAAGAATTTTTGAGAAACTGGTGGGATGCCACGCTCATGAATTGAAAATTTCAAATTTTCGATTTTTGTCTTTGTATGCATCATAAGACCTACCATTGTGCTAAATAACAAAGTTCTACGATTTCGGGAAGTACTCCATAATTTTGATGGTCCGTCAGTGAGTCAGTAGTACGAGTAGTACCCCTTGGCATAATGGTTAGTGCGTTGGACTGTCATGCGGAAGGTCTCGAGTTCGTTTCTCAGCCGCTGCTAGAAAGTTGTTTTCAGGGCTGTACTGCCTCTTGCGAGGAATTGACATATTCTCCAAGAGTGTCTCTTTTAATAGAAAGTGCTGCTCATTAGCCGTTCGGAATCGGCAGAAAATTGTAGGTCCCCTCCGTTTCCTGGTAACACGCACACAGGAATGGTTGGGAGTTGTAAGTCACTAGGTCCTGGTTCACTCCGAGGGGTTGCACCACCAAATTTATTTTATTTTAGTCAGTGAGTCAGTAGGTTATGGTTTTAGCGATCTTTTCAATTTATTTTCTCAAATTTCTCTTATTTTAACAATTAAAACGCAAATTTAATTATCTTAACATAAATTTCAATTAGTTTTTTACTATTTTGTCTACTTTTTTGCTAAGAATTAAGGATTATTTATGTTTTAAATTCTATTTGTTCCTTATTCGTCGGTTGTTGGGTGAATTGTTTATTTCACCATTTTGGTAATAATTTTTAAGTATAAACGTAAAAATTTTTTGATTTCTCATCAAATGTCTATGTTTTTTTTAAACAATAATTCGCTCAAGTCAAAGCAACGCAGTCGTGGCACGTTATTCAATGCATTAAACGCTTCCACAAAACACATAGAAACAGGGAGTGAGATTAAACCAAGAATCTTAACCAAGTAACTATAACAATTCCAAATAGTACCTAAACCAAACCAAACTACTTCTATGTTACCAATTGATGCGTTTCCATTGCTGAATGAATACCCAACCCATTGGCCGTTCACATCTGTCCATCTATCGGCACATTGTGTTGAGCCAATTGTGTGGTTGAAGCCAACATTCCAGCTTCGTTTAGTCAAAACAACAATCAAAAACCGTGGTTGTGGGTTGATACACGCACACTCTGTGAAACTTGATTGATTTCTAATAATTTTAACTATATGGGTATCAGTAATGTCGAAATGAAGTTCTAAAATATGGTGTTCAAGAAAAACAACTTAACTGTCATACAGAGCTTAAACAGCTCAAAATATTTTTTATAGAAATTCCTTTAAGGTTATTTCACATACCCTTAAATCAATCAATCTCCGAAAAAGGGTCTTTTTAAATGTAATCTCAATCAATCGACTTAAAGTGTACGGCTTGTTTGACTTCGGAAAGGTTCACAATGATGAGTATATCAATGGGACTTTTCGATGGAATGGATTCTGTATGGGGTGAGAAAATAACTATATGGGAGGGTTGATAACAATGAAAATTGTAGTGCCGTTATTTCAAGCGCCAACCAGCAAACACTTTCTATACCGAAGTGTTAATTTCGAGATGGAGTCATTGGCTTCGATGAATGTTGATGTTCACTGGCTATTTTTGACATATATTTAGTACAAATGTCAAAAATATAACTTTGACCTATAGGAGAAGTTCGATTAAGAGGTATTTGGAAATAGTGCTTGTGAAACTTTATTAATGCATTAGCAAAAATTTTCCAAATGCGCGAAGGCAGAGGATGACACATTTATCTTAACCTGCGCCTTCCTAAGCAATTTTAAATTTTATCTACACATGTATATTTCAGCAATGATTGGAGAAAATTTTATTTCTTAGGTCAGTGGGCAAATTATTGCATATAATCTTATATTAAGGCTGCTGAAAAAAGAAAAAAACCTATTATGTATTTAAAAAAAAAAATCTCGCCTGGAGTTCCAACTCAATCTTCATATAAAGGTGAAAACCAGCAGGCAGTCGAACTGATGTGAGACGTCACATTTTTTCTAAACTTATTGCCACAAAGATAGTAAGTAAAAAACGATGAAATCGTTTGATATTATTTCATGTAATTTGTGAAATGAATAAATTATTGCTTGAGTAAACATTGGGGTTTAAAATAAAGTTCGAAGGACTCGAATAAGTGATAGTTAAAAGCTATAACTTGATTGTGGAAGATAAAAAAAAAACACACAATTGAAATATCTATGTTTCTGTATAGCCCATTTAAACATTTTACTTTTAATAAGAATTCAAAATCTTTATTAAGAATTTCCATATTCCATATCTTCAGAGGGTCCCCAGATGCAAGACGTCAGAAATCAACAAATGACTATATTCAGGTAAAAATCGAACTTTGAGGACTCTAGTTTAATGTTTTTGGCAGTTTGAGAGTAGTTTTGTCATTCTTATATTTATTTTCACAAAATTAAAGTGATAATCTTATTTCGCTCATGTGGATTACGACAGAGTGGTGTGCTGGTGTGTCGTAATCAGCCTTAGAACTATATTAACCTCCTTCGATGAGTACCTACCCAATTGCGCAATACCACCCTGTGGCGCAGACTATTTTGTCTGTAAGTACAAAAGAGTCAACAAAATGCTCGCGAAAAGAGAAACAATTTTTCGAAAACAAATACGTAATGACGATTTGTAACACATCAGTCGAAGACACACCACACCCCTTGGCAACACATCTAATGCGTTAAGTGCGGTTTCAGCTTAAGATAAATTCTGATTGGTTTTCACTCCTTTTACAGAATTCGGCGAATGAGCTAAAGTGACAGTTTCAATTAATTTACAAACTTTTGCTATTACTGAATCCGACGAAAGAAAGATGATCGAATGTCGGTACGGTAACAATCCCTGCACCACCGACATTCTGTTCAACTTATCTGGTGTTACTAAATCCGCAATCCAATCGCACTCCATATCATTTTAAATTCGTGCCAATTTCGAGACGAATCTGAAGTGAATCTTTAATTAAACGAAAAAATAAACAATGGAAAGCACAAAAATGTAAGTCAAAAGCTTATCATAATGAATGTTTAAGTGTTTGTTTAACAAATTTTAATATAAAACGGACAACCAATCGGAAACAATTTAGAGAAATGGTGGAAATGATGTAGACGCAACCGGACATAGCCCGAAATCTAGAAAAAAATAAAATGCACGACTGGGTCGCACGAACTTGCTCTTATGTAACAGACTAGGAATTTTAAAATCGAATGTTATTAGAGAAAACTGTTTATAAGGATTAAATTATTTTTTAAATTCTCTTAGTAGTAAGAGACAAAAACATAATGCTATCCAAATATGAATTTATGCAAGAACAAAAATTATAAGTCTTTGTAGTGGTTTCCTAAAAAAAAGCTTTTATGTACAAAGTTTTTAAAAGCTTTTTAAGAAAAAATTTTGGTACGCCAATTTAAAGTTTTTATTATTTTTCGAATTAAAATAAAATTAACAAAAAAAAAAATTAAGCCGTTTCTGAGATATCGAATTTTCAAAAACAAAGAAAAAATAGATTTTTTTTTCAAAAATTCAAAAAATATTTATTTTAAAGTTTTGAAATGCAATGTGTTTTAGACTTTTTAGAAGGTTCTCTATAAAAATTTTCATTAAGATCCGTTATGTGGATAATGAGAAATTCAAAATTCGAAAAAATGGTTCTATGGTAGCTACAAGCTGTAATATCTTAATTTCAATTTTTTTTTATTAAATTAAAGATCGTAAAAATTAATTGAAAGAAAAAAAATGTTATCAAAATTCTAGGTGCCGTTTTCGAGAAAAATACGATTTTTAAAAACCATTTTTTTTAATTTTTTAGCATTTGTATGGTAGGTACCTTTATTTTTAGGTAAAATAAAAATTTTTTTCTCACATTTTGTAGATTATATTGAGAAACTTTTATTTATCAAGTTTAAAAAAAATCTAGCATGGGGTTTTCGAAATATTGAGTTTTGAAAAAAAAATTTTGAAGTTTTTTTTAAAAATCCAAAAAATTTGTTTTTGAAAATTTGAGTACACAATTCTATTAACGTTTTTGGGGAGCTTTAGCAAAAAAACAAAAATGATCAAAATCGGTTGAACCGTTCTTGAGAAAATCAAAAACAAAAAAAATGGTTCCATGGGGGGTACCCTCAATAACCATTTTTCGGAAAATTTTTTTCAACCATTGCCTAGCTTTAATTAAATGAAATTTTTCTGTATTTTTATTTTTAAAATCTGCCGAACAGTTTTTGAAAAAAAAAAAATGTTTATAAAATTTCGAAAAAAATTCGTAAAGAAAATCGGCCCAGCCGTTTAGCCTGTAGTCGAACAGACAGACAGACAGACAGAATTGCGAGAACCACTTTTTTAGTCGTCGCTATTATCGTAATGACAACTTTGATCAAAATCTCGAGTTCGATTTTTTTTACGAATGCATAACTTGCCTTATAGTACCTATAATTCGCAAGTAAAAAGAATGTACACTGATTGCTAGTGAACGGTTCCCCATCCAAGTACTAACCACGCACAACGATGCTTGATTTCACTGATCGGTACCGATGCTATTATCAAAGCCTATGCCGTTGACTAAATGTTTGTAATTGACAGCGTCGATAGAAAAGTTCATAAATGATAAGGTAATTTTAGGAATCGACAATGTAGTTAATCCGCCGAATTTCATAATTCAGTTTTACAGCGGATGCGAAAGGTCAACGGCCGTGGCGCGATGGATGTGTGCTCGCCTGTGAACCTCATGATCACAGGTTCGATCCCTGCCGTCGTCTATGTCGTTTTAATTCCATTAAAAAAACCTTCTAAAATTGTCATCAATGGGTTGCTGGTTTACCCATTACATGTTGTTCAGGCATAACACTAACAACATTTAATTGAGTTAAACTAGTATGCCCAACAAGGATGAACACGAATAAAATAATGTGAATTATAATCGACATAGAAATAAGACACGGCATTCTCCGCTTTAGTTCAGCCGCCATCCCTGGAGATAAATATCTGAGACAACAACCTTCAGTCTCAGAACATCGTGCCACACATCTTTCCTATCCTTCTTTCTCTTCCTTAACTTCACGCCCGCGCTGTGTTCAAACATTTAAAGGGTAATCATAATCTCTTGAGCGCGTGTAGATTATAAAAAAAAAAAAAAAAAAACTCACCGGGAGTAGAATTCTGCGAATTCCGTAATCGACATGTTTGTTTTGCATCTTTTTTTTACCTAATTCGAAAAAGTGATTTTTGTGAAGCTGTGTCAAATTTCATCCATTCTTTTCGAATACATTTCTTAAGCGCGATCAAACTAGTATGGTTTTAAGCCAATATCTTGGACTTTTGGATGAATAATCGCAATAGATAATTTCATAGGGTTGCCATCAGGTGAATTTGTGAAATTGTGGAACATTATTGCGAAGAAATGTTTTGCTTTGTGAAAGCTGCTGAGTTGAAAAGTACACATCAGATTGCTTTCAAAGACTTTTTTTCAGGTACAGACACCTTGGCCAATGAAAACGAGTGGCTGTCACTTCAACCCACACCATTGCAGAATTTTATGGCTGTTTCACTTATGGACTTCCGCCTTACCCAAACACGGTAATTTTCTCTGCCGACTTAATGCATCATACAAAAACACATCCTCATTTGACCTCAATAGCATAGATTTATATTTATTTACCCAGAAATATCAAAATAATTTGACGTTTGTGAAAAAAATGGCTGCGCTTTCTGTTTAATGAAAGCGTTCAACCTGAAATTTATTTCAGTATCACATAATTCCTCGCACCCTGTAAACAAGCCATTAAGGAAGTCCTTTCAAATTATTCTTGAAACACTTATTATTAAATTTATCGAATAAAATAAACTGCGCCTTGCATATATAGTACACAGTTTTCTCAAAACAAAACTGTGCATCCCTGTTTAGCTGTTTTTGATATCTATTCCGCCTGTGGTTTGACCAAAAACTTTTAACTTTTAGTATCTTTCGTTTCATTTAGAAAACTTATTCATCCAATGAATTACAATTTCAACTCTAAAGAAGATTATAAATATGTATATTATATAAACCTAAATTTAAAACAAACAACCAACAGATGAAAACAACATTTTACACTTCCTCAAAATAAGCGAAAAAGCCAAACAAAATTCGATACCATTTACCACATAGCTATAGGATAACAAAATATCCTTCTGGCAATAGCGATAGTGTTGGTGGCAAATTGTGGCCAAATATACACAAAGTTATTCGCTTAATTTGTGCGTTAGTAGCACAAAGTATTAACAAACTGCCGATGGGCTATAAATTTGTCTCACTCTCTATCTCTCTAATATTTATACACTCTAAAATAGCGTTATTGAGAGAATATTTTCGATCCATTTCTGTGGAGATACACAGATGCTGGAGCTACTATTACAAATAATTTATAGCAATATCAAACGATAGGAGGAAGGCTGTGTTGAAAGCATTTTGTGTATGAAACTATTGAATTAAAGTACAGTGAGAAAAAAATAATATAAATAAAAATAGATGGCCATGGTTTTATTTTGTGACATTTTCAAAATGTTTTTTAATCTTGAGAAGTGAAGGAATTTACAAATTTCAAATATTTTAATGATTATGTTGGTAAGTAAAATTCGTATGTGTTACATAGTCAGCACCAGAAGACATATGTACATGTGTATGTATGTAGTACACAGCTAGTTTTTTCTTATTTATATTTTTCACGCACTAAAAGATCCAAGAGACTCAAGTGTGTTATTAGAGCACCTGCCGAAATATGCACATTTTTTTCGCGGTATAGGGTACCTTAAACAAGTGTACACAAAGATGGATGTTCGCATACAAAGTTTACGATAGAAAAGAAAAAAATTCCTTACCGTTAAAAAAAATCGTATTTCATAAAAAAATCCGGGAGAAACATGTTCCGTTCAGGAAAAAGTTTTAAACTTGGTTTTAAAGGATTAAGAATTTTCGTTTGAATAAAAGAGATTTGAGAATCAAGCATTTTCTAAGCAAAATAGAGCCAGTTAAAAATCATAAAAAGGAGAAAATTTTTTTTTCATTTTTTCAATTTAAGATTGTATCACTGTGTTACCTTGCAGTCTAAATTTTTAGACCGAAATGTTTTTAATCCTTCAATCAAATGAAATATTTTTTTTTTCTCCAATCATCGTTCTGACCGAGGCCGAAACAATGTGAAAATTAACGAAAGTTTGGATTTATCTACTTCTTTTCGACTTCGTTCACGCCATCTTCCATTTTATAAAAAATGAAAACGTTTTTTTTTTGCATTCCTATTTGGTATTGTGAAATGACTGAGAACAAGTTAAATGAACGCAACATTTCATTCGTTTCGTTCACTTTATGTTCATCGGTTTCAGTGGCAAGAGATTGACATTAGGATTGATTGATTTAGTCTATGTGATCAATCAATCTTTTTAATGAACGGGTCAAAAAGGCCTGTTGCGTTTTCATTTTTTAACAACAACTAACGAACAAGATGTCAAAAAAAGTTGTTTTGAATATTTTTTTTCATTTTTGGTTTAAAGATATCTTTTTTCTCAATAAAAAAAAACTGTTAAGGGAATACAATGGAGCAAAATTTGTAACAGCCTATTATTTAGGTATTAGTATGATACTATTTAACAATTTGCTAACTTTAAGGTAGTTTATTATCTCATTCTTAATTTTTACCATTAGTAAGCAATTTTCTTAATAAATTGCTTCTGAACACACCAGTTCGTGCTAAAAACTAAGTTAACAGACCTTTTTTTTTGACGTTTGTAAATGTCAAAGAGTTATACAAAGTTAACACGATACTTAAAAACTAAACTAAATATTGGATAATTTTAGCTTTAATGAAAAGGTAGAGAAAGTATGAAGCTGTATGTATAGTGGATTAAAATTTGCAAAATCGTTATTTTAACCTAGTTTCATTTTGCGCAAATATCTTTAAGATATGTAAATAAGGAAATGTCAAACGTATCTTTCAAATTTCTGTCATGCACAAACAGCGCCTCTATACGTGCCTCTTATGTGCTTGAACGTCCCAAATAAAAGTGTTCAGCAAACGAAATAAAATTTTAGTTCACAATATATTATTAGAAAATCATTGTTTTCTGCAAAATTCAATGAAAGTGCTTGAAGTTGGAAATCGAAATTCCCGTACTATAAAAAGTGTTTATTTTTATTTTTAAGAAAATGAATAAAATTTTATAAGCTTAGCTGCTTAAGGAAGCTATTCGAAAAAATCATCTGTCTAGAAATGACAGAAATCGTTTCAACCAAAAATATTCTTCCGCCAGAACAATTTGGCCTTAGAAAAAAATATTCTTCAACACATCAGGTAATGCGATTAACCAAAGACATTAAAAAAGCACTTAAAAATAAAAAATCTGTTGGAATCGTGTCATTTGACATTGAAAAGCCTTTTGATTGCATCTAATATGACGGCATCGTTCATAAGCTCTTAGTAAATGGTCTTTCCACATATCTAATTAAATTAATTTTTGTTGAAATTTCGCTAAGCAAATCCCCATTGTACTCTATAAAGGCCGTCGTTCCTCAAGGATCGACCCTTTATCCTGTGCTATATAATATGTACGTATCTGACTTTCCTGTTCTCAGCTTCTGTAAAAGATTTGAGATTCGAACGAATAACATTCATTTGTGAAAGATAGCATAAAATGAACTTCAAAAAAGATTCATTTTCATTGTCAGCTGTTTGACATTTACTATATTTCTATTTGAATTAGTATGACCGTTTTACATTTTTTTTTGTTTCTAAACATTTTATAGATGTTGGATAAATAATCAAGAAACAAAATAAATAATACACTTTTTCATTATAAAGTAAAGTTTAACCATAAAGAACTACATATTCATTACATTTTTTGTGTCAACTCAACTGTTTTGAAACTATTCTTAAAAAAAATAAGTTGGTCACACTAAAATATCAAAAACAAAGGAGAAGTGTTTGTGAAATGTCAAAACCAAAAAGTGAAATCTTTGTTTATTTGCAATTGTTTTGTTTATTGTTTAATAATTTAATTTTCTTTGATAAAAACAAAATAATAAATAAAAAATAAAAATATGGCATTTGTGTTGTTTATGAATGAAGATGGTGTTTATTTAATTTCTACGCGGTTTCCTTCCAAAATCTTTCCGTATCAGGCGGGTGGTAAAAAAAACCCTTTGCTACCTCCGGGTTTTCTTCCATCATTTTAATTAACTTTTCCTTTTGTTCGCGGTTTATCCAGTTGGAATGCGACCTTTAAACATAAAACAACAACAAAAATATTAAAAATAGTTTATTTTCCATGAAATAATTAAAAACTTACATGTTTTGTTGTTTACTCGACAGAAAAATTCAAACGACACATAAATGACATTCAATTCTATTCTTTCGAATGTAAAAATTGAATTAGCTTTCGCAAATAAATGAACTTTCTATGGATTGGGTGAACTTTCGATTTGTTCGATTAACATTCTAATCGCCGAGTCTCAAAATTAAGTTTCAACGAATTTGACTCACTTTCGAACGAAAGAGAATGTCAAAATAAGCACCAGTATCTCAGAAAAATGTGAACAAATTTTAACCTTCAAAAGGCACCTGCTTTTATCTGCTCTACTTTTATTCCTGGAAAATCAAAATGAACCCTGTTAAAATTCAAGCTTGTTTCTTTACCAAGAAATGAAAGCAAAGTAATCTAACTCAAACAAATATTTTACTGTGCTCCAGTTTAATGGGAAAAAACTATAAAATATTTCGGTATAACTTTGGATAAAAGCTTGACTTTTTCTAACCAAGTTTCAGAATAAAAACTCTCACCTCAGCCTTGAAAATAAATTACTAATATACGAAGTAGTTTTTCTCCCGCTATGCTTTATGTTTCACCTTGTTGGCATACTTGTGTAGATTATCACTATAAAAAAATACAAATCTGTCACAAAAAAAATGATTAAAAACTGTTTCAAACCTCGGTTGGCATTTTTCAACAATTGGACTAAATGAAATTGCTAATATTCCTACAGTAAAAGGCAAATGTTCCACTTTATAAAAAAATGCTTAATGAATGAAAACCCAAATTAAAAATTAAAAGAAATTGCCAAATAATATATTTAATTGTTTTATGTTAGTTTTAAGATGTTAGTAATAAGTAATAAATGTGTTTAAAAAAAAAAATTTCTTTCCAAAACAAAATACATTTTTCCTAATTATTTCTCATTTTTGTTAAATTTATAGTTGCTAAGAATTTATATAATTTTCATCTCTATGCTTTATCTAAGTATCTTTATAAAGTTATGTATCATATTCTGAATAAATAAAGATTAAAGTAAATTAAAGAAGTGACCATCGAAGTCGGCGAGATTGGAATGCTCGAGTGTAACAGCTCGCTATAAACGATCGCTATTTTTTGGCAAAAACTTACTTACTAATAACTAATAAGCGACGAAGAACTGTTCGACTGGAAGTGGACATCCAGATACCTTACGCTTCGTTTGATTATCAATGTTGACCGCCAAAGAGATTAAAGGATAAATGTCTGCTTTTTGGTAGATTAGTTCTGAGTTTAAGGGGTTGATTTTAATTTTCCACTTTCTGTAGTGATGTCTGCTTTAACTTTCTTCACTGCTTCTATTTTATTTTGTATAAACATTTTCAAAAAATATAATGAACATTCAATCATAAATTTCGAGAAATCTAAAGGCCTTTTTATTTTAATATTTAGGAAGTCAACAACTACAAACTTGGATATGCAATTTTTTGCTTAATCGATGACAAATAGTTAAAATGTTTAATACTACTTCAAAAGTAATACATGTTTTATCTGGCGTCCCTCAGGACAGCCACCTTGGGCCCTTATTATTTTCAGTTTATGTAGATGAATAACCTTTACTGCTGCAATAATCAACTGGTTTGTTACCAACGTTCTTAATCTTAAGAAAAATAAGTATTTATGTTAGATTTTGGTATTTAACGTGCCCATCTTTGTTAAATAAGTCACTACCACACGAACGATCATCTAAGTATTTCCTTTCTGTGAATAATTTTTGCTCAAGAAATGAAGTTCAATAAAATAAATTTTTCCTCTAGAAAAAGTGAGTCTAATAGAGTTCTTACAAATATGTTTCAACTTCTGTGAGTTTATTGAAATTGAGTAAATCTTTAAGTATTTTTCGCTGTGTACTCGAAGCTCATAATATCATAGTAAGTCACAAAAAAAATTAAATTATGTCCATAGTTTATGCTTCACATGATTTTTTTTCCAATCCTGCCTCTTTTACCCACATGGTTGTCCCACATCTACAATTCCACTCCCTACAAACTATTTTAGCGGCCAACATTATTTATTAAATAATTAATTAATAATTAATAAACTCAACCCTTTGGGCTTATGTCGTCGCTTGGGTGCCAACACATTTTAACATATCGTTTTTCTTCCTATGTCCTTCCAACGCTATCGCCACGACCGTCCGCCCGCTCGCCACCGCTCATGCCGGTTGCCACTTCACTTCAGCTTCGATGGACGGACAGAGGACATGGCCAAAAGCTACCATAGTTTTCGGGAGCCTGGAGGGCAAAACTTAATTATCCAGCTATTTATTACGGGATAATAATTAACACACTCGACTCATATTGTGTTAGAGCGAACAAGCGAGAGTGATGCAGTAAATCTTTGTACTGCCTTCCCTAACCCCCCTTTCTATCTGTCGAATGTGTTTTCCCATTATGAGAAGATATATTTATATGTATGCTTGAGTGTGTACAGCTGCAATGTGTGCGAGTGTGCCAACTTAAAAATGCCTTAGTGGGAATGTCCCTGTTTGCCTTGGCGAAAACGGATGCGCCATGAGCTGCAAGTGTGTAAAAGTGGTCAATTTACAACGCTTTGGACAAAGGACGAAATTATGGTTTGCTTTTGCTTTGCTACGACACGAATCGAGAGCCAGGGCAGGCGTCCGGCGGCAGCGGCAGCTGAGAAGGTGACCCTATGAAGTGTGTGGGTGGTGGTGGTGGTGATGGTGGTTTTTTGGTGTTTGTGCGTTTATGCATGTCGTCGTCCGGAAAGACAATTTGTTGGCATCCTTTTTGACTAAAGGATACTTGATGTATTGCAATATTGCAAGGGGGTTCTAAATTTGCTTTATTATTGTATCAGCCAACTACGTTGCTTCGGCATCAGCATCGGCTTCAGACGTTAGCTAAGCACAAAGAGATTCACCATTCTAAGCCAGCTGCCCTCCGTTGTTGTCATATTGCCCTCGGTTGTCGCTGTCGCTTCGGTCGTCGTCGGTGCTCTTGGCTGATTATGTCCTGAGAGTGTGGTAACTTTTCGATTGCACCCCAGGTTTGTGTTTATAGATATCTCGGCTGATTGGCTCCGTAATTTATTGGTCGATGAAGCAAGCAAGCCTCTTTTCCGATCCAGCACAACACACGCACACATTTTGGCCCGAGACTGAGAGTCAGCATTTGATTTGGGAGTTGGGCGCTCGGCCAGAGAGCACCTTATTGCCAAGCAATAAATCTTTGGACTCCTTGTTAATGGCTGAACATATTACTGTGTGTCGGTCATGAAGTTTTGAGAATTGACTTTGGTTTGTTTGCTGAAAGATTTACAAAAAAAAAAAAAAAACAAAGAAACAACCGATCGGCTTTAAGGGATGGAGAACCAGCCGCAGGTGGCTTTATGTCAAAACTATACCTATATGGGTTAAGCAAAAAAGGAGGCAGGTCTTGAACTGACCCATATTATAATGTGTGCACTGAATGATTCATGGAATAGGATTACTATAAAGGCAGGAATTAGTTATTTGATAAAATGCTCACGTTTGCAGAAGTGTTTTTAAAGAACACAAATATTGTGTTTACATGACAGATGATTGGTTGAAGAATGATTGGGTATTACAAAAAGATGCACTGTTTACTATCGTTTGTTATATTCGAAGACAAATTGGATAAGTAATTTTTATTTGTTGAATGATTCAATTCCCCCGAGGTGGATACTTTAATGGGGAAGATTTAGTTTTAATAGTTTAACAAGTTTTTTTGTATAAAAAAAAACATTTGCAAAATTATAAATGGCGCTGATAAATCATTTAAGATAGGGGAAGGTCATTGAAAGGACAAAGGAGTTGATATCGCTGGTTTTAACAAACTAGTGAACCAGTAGTCTCTATCATAGGAAGCTTTGATTTTTTTTTGGGAAAACATCTGAAATGCAGTATTATTGAAACTTGTATTACAAAAGACAAAACTGAAATTTTATGGACCAATAAATTTAAGATATAGTATGTCTTACAAATTACCTTCAACTTAAGATTTATCGGGGAAGAAAAGAGATATCGGAATGTTTAGATAGAATTTAAAAGAAAAAAATTACTTCTTTCAGAAAACGTTACAAATTTTTTTGAAACAAAAATTACCTCATAACCTAACAACATAACCTTCAAAAACGTGACGTCATAGAATATTTCTGACTTCCGACTCGTGTTCAGTATACTAAATACTTTCGAAAAAGTCGAAATTTGTTTCTGCATCAAAATCCTTGTTGACCAGTGTATTGACGTTTATTTGAGATAATTTTTGAAGTCTGTAGTTCTTTTGAGTTGCTCTTGCAGGCAAGATATGGTTTCCGTAAGCAATAATTCAATATTATAGGTTTCAAACACATTTAAAGTAAGGATAATAGAAAAGTCCACAAAAGTGGTTTGATCATTGCGTCCATGCATCGCTCTGTTTATCTGTAAGCTTGTGCATACAACTTCCAGGTAGAACCTTAACAGGAAGACAGATTTCCATCGAATTTGTAACTATTTTGCCGATAAGCTAGAGCCTATAAGATCAGAACATGACTCGATCTTATCGAGAAGTTAGCTAAAAGTCGATTGCAAAATTTGTATCGAACTGCTCAAATAGTTCGAAATTTCCTTTATATCTTTAGGATGCTTTGATTACCAAGTTTCACAAATACAAACTGATCTGTGATCTGTCCGACCATGCCAAATCGCCAAAACATGAGATTACGCGACCAGGAAACGCTTCATTCACAACACTTTTTCATATGCGACGGAATGTCAGCAGGTATTAACTGATGCACTATTTGCACTTTGTACGAGAATATGTGTAAGTCTTTCACTAAAATTCCCTGCAGGGTCCATCGGGTGATGTCCAATTCTGTGGCCCGTGTCGTCTTGTTGATGTTTCATCGTTCTTAGACACAGTTGTGATATTATCGGCTGAACGACCAATCCGCGAGAGTTATATTCATAACATACCCTATGAATTTCCCTAAGTTTTCTTTTATGTTGTTTTGTTCATGATATAAGTTACTTATTCTTAAGTTGATCTTATCTGTTAAGGCTTATCAACATAAGAGCTTTTTGGTAAATGCTATTTTGTACAGATCGGTAAAAGGCAGTCCGATAGCAGAAAGCAAATAATAAAGATCGCTTTAACTTAAGACTTGTGTTTTTAATTGCTCCCGCTGAAAATAAGTAGGCAAAGCTAACTCGAGCGGGCACGCCCTGCATGGTCTCTTGTCGTTCCAGTCTGTTCGAGTTGAGTTGCTAAGCTCTGGAATGTTTTTCCAGTTGGCGCGACACGATTAGAAAATCGACATCGAAATTCCCGCTGCGCTAACACCACTGGCCGATTATTGGTCAAAAAAAATCGGCACAATTATTCAACGTTCTTGCGGAGTATTGCGTTCCACTGCTTTTCTGTTTGAATACTGCAGCTGTCTAGATCACAAATGTCCAACATGATTGAATTGACGCCATTTGCAAAAATTATAACATCTTCCGATAGAGTGATTAATTTTGCGCCACCTTGTATATGTATAAATTTGACAAAGGAGACAGAGTGCCGATTGTGTAAATGAAAATTTGAAAATTTCGCTGTTTTTTTAAATTTTCACTAAAGTCATATTTAGAAAGAATATTTCTTTTAATTTAAAATTTTTTTGGTAACTGAAAAAAACTGAGTTAAGAACATGAAATAAAAACAAAAAAATATATATAGAGACTTCAGAAATCTGACAGGTGATTGCAGCCATGTTGTTGAAGATATTTCTGTCAAACTAGCTGTCATTTATTTAATCTATCCTGCTAAACGTGTTCAATAATATGTGCAAGTGCGCTTCGTTCATTAAGGTCGCCATAATTGTCCTTGTAAGACGACTATTCGTAAGATGGTAGATAAATTCGAGTAGATATATTCAGTGAACAATCTGCCAAACACCCGTAAATATCCTGCTATCCGTGAGAGTATGCAGAGGAATCCGAGGCAGTCAGTTCCACGCAGTGCACAAGAATTCTGTCTTTCGTAGACTAGAACTTGGCAAATGTTGTGACAATACTTGAGCCTTCACCCGTTCAAATTTCAACTAATCCAGGATCTTAGAGTTCACGACCATAGACACCAACTTGTTTTCGCTATCTGAAAACTCCAGCAGCTTTGAATTTGACCCCAATTTCGGTCGAAAGATCGTATTCAGCGACGATTTTCATTTTGGAATTAATGAATTCGTCAACAAGCAAAATTATCGAATTTGAGATAAATCACAATCCACATAAGATCCACCAAATTGCAATACATTCCGAGAAAGACCTTTTTGGTGTGGATCTTGGGCTGGCGATATCATCGGTCCATACTTCTTTCAGAACGACGTTCACACGGCCATCACCATAAAAAATGATAACCAATTTCTTTTATCCCGAATCAGATGATATCCACACTGATAATATGTGGTTTTAACAGGACAAATTCCGTGCCACAATGGACATATTGCACGACCAAAATCTAAAGTAGAGGCGATGTAAATTGGTTACAGAGGTTGTGCGATTCGACCCAGTTCGACTTCTTCATGTTTTTTTTTTTTTTTAAGTCAAAGGTCAATGGCAAAAAACCAAAAACCACAAGGACCCTATTAATCAATGCCTTTGGTCGAATTTAACCTGATTTATGCACCAAAGTTAAGGAAAATTGGACGTTTCGGATGCGCTGCTGTGGTCTTTTAAATGGTGGTATATTCCATACATAATAGAATACATGATTCTTCGAAAAAAAAATTTAATTTCTCAATGATATCTAACTCACAGTTTATTTTATTTAAATTTAAAGATAAAAAATTCGTAATGAATCTTAGGACACAATAAAATAAAAGAATAAAGAAACCGAGGAAAACAAATGACATGGATAATTAAAAACCTTTGACTTTTTAATAATTAAGGTCTTTTTTATTCTTATACCCAAACAAAAAACAAACAAATAAAAAAGATGCCGACTCTGAACGCCTAAGATGAGAACCACTTTTTATTACAAGAGATACTCCTGGACGATTGGTTACTTCCTCGTTAGTGGCTGAGTATCGAACCCACACCTTCTGCATGACAAGTTTTACTTTCCAAACATTATGCCGAAGGGTATACCCAAACAAAAAAATGGTTGTTTATTTTTCTATTTCGATTAATAAAAAAGACCTGATGAATAAGGTAAACACGTTTGAAACATTGTATAAAATATAACATCTATTATTAACCTACAGCCCGCTTTAATAACAGCCAATTAAAAAGATCCAATTAACAAACAAAAACCATATTTTTTAATCATATTCTTAATTTAAGAAACAAAGTACATTGATAAAGTAGTTAAGATACTCAAAATTTGGACTTTATGGCTTCTTCAATTTCGTCTTCAAAAATTTCTTCACCATAATCAAATCATCCTGCATCTTAAAATAAACTTATATACGAGTAGTATGCAAGGCACAAACCACATTTATGATTTGTTGCTCATTTTGTGGGGAATATTGTAGTTGACCTTTTGCACCGTGACCAATTTTGTATAACTCTTATAATAAGTTTTTTGCATTTTACTATGCTTTTTATCAAGGTTACACATTTGACGTTATACAGCTGTCAGCTGATTTCGAAAGTCCGAATATACTACATATGGATTTCGTGTGGCAATGCTTTTTACTTGCGACTTATAGGTACTATAAGGCAAGTTATGCATTCGTAAAAATAGTCGAACTCGAGATTTTGATCAAAGTTGACATAACGATGATAGCGAAGACCAAAAAAAGTGGGTCTCGCAATTCTGTCTGTCTGTCTGTCTGTCGGTTCGACTACAGCCTGAGCCACTCGGCCGATTTTCTTCAAACTTGGTAGATATGGGTTTTATTTTTTTCCCCCGGACGTTTTTTAACTTCCCATAGGGAGTTATTGTAATCGGTCCGATTTGTCAAATTGGAATTTTTGACATTTCTCGACGTTTCAAGGTCCCTAGAGGCTATATTAATCATTTTTAGAGAGATGTCTGTGTGTGTGTGTGTACGTACGTTCGTACGTTCGTACGTCCGTACGTTCTTGTACCATTTTTCGTCGTCGATATCTCAAGAACGCGTAAAGATATCGACTTCAAATAAATTTTGTTTAATAGATAATAACTTCGAAAGAGGCTGAAAGGGCGTTTATTAAAATTCAAAGAGTAGTTTTTTCACTATAACGGTTTAAAAAAAAAGTAAAAATTTAGGTTAGTTTCAAATATCTCACGAAAAAATAATGCTATTGATAAAAAATAAAATTTAATGTACTCATTATAAGGTCATACAGATTTGATATGAATATGGCAAAAAATTAACTTACCGTTATTTTTTTAAATTAAAAAAACTGAAAAAAAAATTTCATAACCCAGATATTCTAAGAACGGAAAACAATTTGAAACTCAAAATAATTTTATTTTACGAAAAATAATGTGTTTGACAACTGGTGAAAATTTCAAAAAAAAAAATCAATTTACAGTTTTTTTACAAAAAATAAAAAACTATATAAAATTCTATTGAAAATTGGTAAAAATTGTTTTTCGACTCAAATTTCTCGAGAACTAGTAGTGATATTGACTTCTAATTTAGTTTATTTTATACATAGTATAATTTTGTACAATTGGTAAAATGTTGAGAAATATAGAATTAATAGTTGTTTTTTTTAAAATAAAAAAACTATTAAAAATTCTAATGAAAACTAGTTAAAATTGTATTTCAAGTCGAATTTCTTGGGAATGAACACCGATAGTGCCTTCTAAAGAAGGCATGTATACTAAGCGACATTTCTAAAATTGTTCAGGAAACGAAAAAAACGAAGAAAGTTCTAGGTGAATCATAGTGTGCCAAGAGACAATTTTGGTTAAACTAAGTGACATCTGACAAATTTTTTTTGCTCACGATCAACATCAACAATCTCAATTTCAAATCTCTTTAAATAATTAAAATGCTTTTCAATCTTAAAATAATGTTTCTTTGAATTTTACAGCTAAAGTTTGTTCCGCTGAAAATTTGGTTATTTGAAAAAAACTAAATATAAAGTTTTCAAGACCACAAATGGGAAGTTATCAGTGTGGGTCGCACCCAGCCTCTTTTTTATTTTTTTTTAAGACCAAAAATAACGGTACCTGCCATACGATTTTTTTTCGAAATTTCATAAATATTTTTTTTTCTCAAAAACTGTCTCACAGAATTTTTAAAAAAAAATTTGAAAAATTTCATTTGGTTAAAACTAGCTAATGGTTAACAAAATTTTTGTTCATTTTTTTTTTTTTGATTTTCTCAAAAATGGTACCACCGATTTAAATCATTTTTTTTATGCCAAAGCTCCTCTAAAGTTTGAATATTATTACATATTCAAATTTTCAATTTTTTATTTTTTGGATTTAAAAAAATAAACATCAAAATTTTTTTTTGGAAACTCAATATCTCGAAAATCCCAAGATCGATTTTTTTCAAACTTGACAAATAAAAGTTTCTTAACATAATCTACAAGATTACAGTAAAAATTTTTTGTTTTATCTAAAACTAACGCTACCTTCCATACAAATTTAAAAAATGGTTTTTTTTCTCGAAAACCGTTCCGAGAATTTTTCTAAATTTTTTTTCTTTTGATTAATTCTTACGATCTATAATTAAATAAAAAAAAATTTAAATCTAGATATTACTGACTGTACCTACCATAGAACGATTTTTTCGAATTTTGAATTTCTCATTATCGGCATAAGGGATTTTAATGAAATTTTTTATAAAGAAGCTCCTAAGAAGTTTAAAAAACATTAAATTTAAAAATTTAAAAAAAATATTTTTTCAATTGTTAGAAAAAAAAATCATTTTTTTTTTGGAAAAATTCGATATCTCATGAACAGCTTCTTATTTTTTTTGGAAATTAGACTCTTATTCCTACAATATTAAAAACTTAAGGTTGGCGTACCAAAATTTTTTCTAAAAAATTTTCTAGATAAAAGCTCATTTTTGTTCTTGCATAAATTCTGTTTTTATCTCTTACTACTAAAAGAATTTAAAAAAATTCATTTTACGAGTATCCTTATGAACAGTTTTCTTTAAAAACATCCGTTTTTAAAATTCCTATAGTCTATTACATAGGAGCAAGTTCGTGCGACCCAGTCGTGCATTTTATTTAATTGGGACTTATTTTGTGAATATATTCATATTTACAGTGGAGTACAACGTTCAGAACTTTGCAACAAGGGACTTTATGAAAAACCTGTCTTTGAATGTTTGCTTAGCTCAAAAACTTTTTAGCAAAATACATACCTTACCTATAGCGCAAAAATGTATCACACCGTTTTTTTAATTGTTCTGACATAAATGTTTGATTTATCTGTTCCAACTATCAAGTAAAAATCAAATGTAAAGCTTTAACTACACACTTTGCTCTGAAGATTTAAAAGTCTCTGTTATTTGAAAATTATTTTATTTTAGTACGTATACGCAACAGTGAACAACTTAAATGGTAAGGTATTATGCCATAAGCGAGTCGATATTTTAAAAGTAGGTATATTAAATACCTGTGAGAAGTCTAATAGTACATATGTACATATATACAATTTATGAGACCTACCATGAGAAATATAATTAAATGTTAACAAAAATAATTTTGAATTTTTGAAAACAAAACACAAATCATCAACAACAATAATCAACATCATCATCATCACCGATGATTTCACTAAAACAAAACAACTACAAGTGTGAAATGATTTAACAATGATTTCAAAAGCCCTCGTCTTCTATCCTCTTTTTCATCATCATTTCCTTCATCCTTTCTAAATTTGTGCTCACATTAGTCGCACGAATAAAGGGCGAGTACAAGTGTTTTGTTTTTGTTTCAAACTATTCCGCAAGTTTTGTGTTTTTTTTTGCTGTCTTTCTGTTTTGCAACTATTTCAAGTTCTCCTTTTTATTCTATATTATATTTCAATATAAGAGATTTAAATTTTGCCTCTTTCTTCCTCCTCTTGTTAACATATGAGAAAGTTCTTTGCAGTTTTGTACAGAAATAGAGCAACTCTTCAAACACGTTCGATGTTCGAAGAATCTTTATCAAACGAAAGCTTCCTACAAAGGAAATGGCCGAAAAAAGAATGAGCAACTTAGTTGAAGGCCCAGTTTGTGAGTTTCGGCGTTAGCGGATGCAATGCAAATAAATTTAATAATTATATCCAGACTTAAGCAGAGTGAAAGAGACACCCAAAGATAGACAGCGAACAAACGGTGCGATGTGGGTGATTGTCCTTTACTTGATGTCCTTAACAAATTGTGCCAAAAAGCTTATTCAGTTCTATAGATGTGTGTCGTTTAGGTTTTTGTTTTGTGTTTCGTCGTCGTCTTCATCCTTTTTAAAACCGAAGCGAACTACCACATTTCGTGGGTTATGCTAGGTGGAGCTTTTCCCTGTTTTTTTTTTTACCGTTATTTTGTTGTTGTGTGCTCTATCCTCGTCGTCATCGGTCGTTCTGAGACTGACTGGCAGTGGTAGCAGCAGTAGCAGTAGTGCACTTCGTCCTGTTTTTTGGGGTTATCTGGTCTTTCGTGTCTGTTTGATTCTTTATTTTTATTTTCGGGTGTTGTCGCTGCCTTTTATCGTTGGGCTTTTCTTCTTTGCTTATTTTTGTTCCTTCTCATCGTCATAGTCCTTTTGTTGTATCTTTTTGTATTCGTCTGTCTGACAGAACTGAACTTCTACTGCAGAGTGCAGAGAGTCGAAGGCATAGTGAGTGTGTGTACTAGTAGCCGAATGAATGGCATTTCATTTCCCTCAGCTGCATTTAACCTACACGAATATACATGCCATACTTAAAACAAAACACACATTCTCACTTTGGGCGCCCAAGGAACAGTGAGAGGAATATCCAGTGCATGCAGCTATACACACATTTATATAATTTAATTTTTTAATGGAAAAAAATTGAAAGCTCATTAGCGATCCCAAAGGATGCTTCCTACTGCCTGTGCACGTTGCTGATTTTGCAGTTACTCTATATAGGCAACCTTGCTGTGGTTTATTTTTTTTTTCTGGCCAAAAGAAAATTGTCCGTTCGACCAGGCCAATATGTTATTTTAGCTTGTAATATTTTTATGGTGACCGTTTATTCAGAAATAAAAATAAAAAAACAAGGTTCATCTTATGGCTTAAATAAAAATTTCGATTTGGTTCGAAGAAAGAAATAGTAATGGTGGATGAAGCTAATGAGATGGGTATAAAGCGGATTTATAGGATATAAGAATTGAAGGGACTTCCAAACCATTTTGACCGTCGGTAGTTGACAGTCGGTCTCGAACTCGTACAAATTGTGATACCTACCTACCTATTTCATTTTCGGAATTTTATCAATACATGCATATAGATTACAAGAAAAGGTTCTCTTTTTGATATAACTAATAAATGGGCAGGGCACATACTCATAATGTTGCCTAAATTAGGTGTCTTGATGAAAAAAACTATTAATACTGGTTTAAGATTTCCATACAATCTTCGATAGTAGAAAGTGTGAAACGTAAAAACGGAAAAATTTTTGAATGAAAAGAAATTTAACAGAAAAATTTCTGTCGTCCAAATGTCAGTTTGGTTTGAGGTAACACCAGTGCAATACTGAAATAGGAAACAAACCTAAATAACCAAGGGTTAATTGAAACATTTCCATTTGATACATTCGCCGACTTTCATTTCAAGTTGTGACAAATTTTTCCAAAACTGATATTGTACTACAAAGAGTAAGAGAAGTTTTCTATTTTGGTTTCGAGAATATAAATGCTGAGATTCCGCAAGGAAGTTGTTTTGGCCCTGTACTATTAACTATTAATACTCTCGCATTATATCTCAAGAACGAAATAACATTAAACACTCTTGCAAGACCTAAGGGTTACTAAAGATTTCTTTACAAATTTGTAATAAAGTAACACACAATTGTCACCATCCAACTGTTTTAGAGTTCTTTCAGCAACTATTGATTTTAAAGTTGAAATACGGATTAACATCCGCAGGTCATCTGGCATTCAGAGCATCCTCATAAACCAGACACGTATAATAGTATTTTCGAAAAATTTGTCTGCATTTTTAAAACTCACACGGTGAAAATTAAAAAAAATCATTCACCTTAACCAGTGTTATACGTAGGTACCAATCTTTTGGACGAAATATGAAAAAAACACACTGTTGAATGCGAAGTACAATTGATTAAAGTTTTGCAGTTTTTGACCATACATATGTCTTTGCTGACGTTAGTTTCGTCTATTGTTGAGGACTCAGTCCAAATTTTTTCACGCTCAAACTACGAGTATTATAATTATACTGGATTCGTGTTATTGGGAGTTGAAATTTTAACATACTCGTATGTATGTATGTCTGTTGCAGCCAGAGAAAATGTGTATAAAATGTGTTTTAATTTAGTAGACCCATGAAATGTTGTGCAAAAGAATAACCACAATACTAATGAAGGTTTTAATTCAGATGCATTTTTCTGTTGTTTTGCTTTTAATCCTTTTTTTGGACTACACCAACTAAAAATATGAGTTTCTAAAAATCGTATCCTGCTTTCAAGAACTGTTAATACGAGTATTCTTTCGGGAAAGTTTTCTTAATCGCAAAATACATATGTACATATGTATAATGCTTGTATCCTGATTACGTTCTAATTTAACGTTAAGGTTCAATTTCGGTATACAAAAGCTTAAAAGCAGATGATTTTATGTTTTCTAGTTTTTCGGAAATAGTAATAGTAATTTTCAATTTCAAAACTAGAAAAAATCAAACCATCTTGTTTTAACTGTTCACTCGACTTTGCTAATGTTTTCCAAACCGAATTACTAGCTTTTAGGGTAGCATGAAAGATACTCAAACAAGATCTAAATCAGATCCGGAATAGGGCTATTCAAAAAGACAGTCAGGTAGCTGTTAAAGCCATTAATTATAGAACATCATCCACCAAATTGATCCAGTAATGCCGGAATGAATGAATACTCTTCTCCTGCCAAATTTAAATTACAATCATTAGAAAGGGCATTTTTTTGTTTACATTGACGAACTGTCGAAAATAAAGATCAAAGACTTGATCTTTTTCTCAAAACGACGAAATTCGGTTACTTCTGTGCCATACACTCCGTTTGATTCCTTAGATTCCAAGCTTAGTGGACTGAGGGATTTGATGGAAGTTTTTGGGTGCGGGGCCAGATGAACAAGCAATAAAATAAGCTACTGTTTCAACATCAGTCAACAAGCTGCCTATCTTGGCACAGTATAGATGGTATCGGATGAGTATGGTGGTTCGGTCGAGTTAGTGACCCAAATTCCGGATAATTGTGAAAAATCAAACACACAATTAGAGACATCAAAATTCCAATAGATCCTTTCTTCTTTTTGAACTCAATACAAACTTGATCACTTCGTGAGAATGTTCGAAATTCTCCATATTAATTCCATCCACAGGTTCACACGAGTTATGGCATCAAAATGACGCACTTCAGGACTACTTGGGCCACAGGGCTACGCTGCCAGTGGTCGCTATTTCTACCTACCTAACTGTTTAAATAGGAATAAGAATCATTAAATATTGCAGACAAGCAAATTATGCATAACATACGAGTATATACAGTTAAAACAAAAATAATCATGAAATATTTTTTTTAGCTGAAAAATATAAATTTAAATATTTTGGAGGTTCAATATTTAACAACCAGTTGATACAAATTTTGATTACTGAGAATGATGATGACCATTGTGAATTATCCCGAATTTGATTGTTTTCAAGGAATAGCTTATCAGTTCTTAAATGAATAAAGTTTTCAAATTCCACATTTCAATATTTATCAGTTATCAATTGCTATCTGACTGAATCTAATGAAACATTACGTTCTTCATGATCCACTATTTTGTAACCCACAAACTAAGTAAAGTAATTTGGACAATATTTGCCCTATCTAAAAAGCGTCTTGCCGCGACCGCGGCGGCACACCTCCATCCGATGGTCCAAATTTTCAATGACGCTGAGGCATAATTGAGGTTCTATGCCGTTAATGTGCGAATTATCTCATCCCTTAGCTCTTGAATTATTGCTGGTTTATCGACGTACACCTTTTCTTTCAAATAACCCCAAAGAAAGAAGTCCAAGGGTGTCAAATCACATGATCTTGGTGGCCAATTGACATCGCCACCACGTGAGATAACACGGCCATTGAATTTGTCGCGTAAAAGAACCATTGTTTCGTTAGCTGTGTGGCAAGTGGCACCGTCCTGTTGAAACCACATATCGTCAACATCCATATCTTCCAATTCGGACAATAAAAAGTTCGTTATCACCTCACGATAGCGAACACCATTCACTCATTTTCATTTTGGAAAAATACGGCCCGATGATGCCGCCAGCCCATAAACCGCACCAAACACAAACAGTCACTATTTGTAGGTGCATTTGTTTTTCGACAATCACTCTTATCATTATCATTCGCCCAAATGCGGAAATTCTGCTTATTGACAAATCCACTGAGGTGAAAATGTGCCTCAGCACTGAAGATGATTTTCTTCGAAAATTGATCATCCACTGTTGCCATTTGTTGCCACCATTCTGACCATTGACGACGCTTGAAATGGTCAAGAGGCTTTAGTTCTTGAGTCAATTGCACCTTGTAAGCATGTAAATGCAAGTCTGTATGCATAATGTTCATCAACGACCAGCGTGAGAGGTGCAATTGTTGGGCACGACGACGAGTTGAGGTGGACGGCTCTTCAGCCACACTATCTATGGCGAACAGCAGCAATATTTTCTGCAGTACGAGTATGCACTGGTATTTTCAGATCTCCTACAGACCCGGTTTGCTCGCACCGATTGGACGATTAAATTGACCGAAAAAGTCACGAAGTGCACGATATGCATTTTGATTTGAACGCCCATTTTCATAATTAGCCTGAATAACTTTAACGCGTTACTCGATTGTGTATCTTTCCATGGTTTAAATTGAGTTAGTCTGAAATTAAGAAATATCAAATGAAATGCAGAAAAAAGCTTGACGTTTAGATGTGGTTCACATTCAACATCGGCCCTTAAAATTTAACCACCCTTTATATGGTTGACAAATACAATACCGATTAAATAAATTGCTTGATAAATAACAACTATCAATTTATTATTGACAATCGCAATAAGGGTGAATATTTTATTGGTAATACGGATCCCATTTAGATTGCGAAGTTTCAGTTCGGACTGATGAGGCTTATGGTGTTTAAATTATAAGCTTTGAGGAGCCTAAAATCTAATTGAAATATTTCTTCATCATCCAGAATTCTCTAACCCTAAAAACGAAGTCCAGTAATTTGGACATATGTAAGTTTCCGAATCTAAAAACCGTCTTGAAATTCTTGAACTTTAATAGCCCAGGGAAATTAGACTTTTGCTTACGAAAAGCTAACTTATCTTATTCTTCACTTATCGCTTGTGGAAAAAATTGGGTTTATGTAACTCAATGGATTATTCTAATTTCCAATCTATTTTTACTTTAAATTCCCTTAGAAAGTGATAAGTTGAACTGTTATATTGACATTTCGAAACAAAAAAAAAAATAAAACGAAAGTGAAATCGAATTTAATTAAAAGTGTAGTTTAAATTTTGTTGATTTGGGTGGAGGATATACATTCATATTTGGCTCAGGGCAAAGAAAATCTTTATCCCTATCACTATCCACGTTTGGATATGAAAACTAAGCCGGGATATTTAAGCCTCATCTTCATCAAAGCGATGAAATTGAAGATGCACATGAAACAAAAAATGTGATTACCTTCCGTTTTTTCTACCATCAGCACGTTTTTCTTGAAGACTTTATTGGTTGACAAATTTTTCATTAAAATCAAGAAAACTGCCATTTCGAACCCACTTGTTTTAAAAGGATGATTGAAGCGTTTCAATTTCAGACTTCCGAGTATATGTAGATCCAAAACCTTTTTTAATTCAAACCGAAGCTTCAAACAAATTTCCATCTAAAAATAATTACATACATACATATGTATGTCATGTATTTAAAAATTGGAAAATAAGAAAATCACTTTTACAAGCAGATGAATTCGGTCTTTTTAAAGTACACATATCTCCACTCCTGGATGACATCCCATCGGCTCTCCCCGGAGGAATAACATTTGCTGGTGTCAACATCAAAGCATTTATGTATGCGGACGATATCGTCATATTAGCTGAATCTCCACAAATGTTGCAAATGATAATAAATAAGCTGCAATTATATTGCAGTCTTTGGAGCCTCAAAGTTAATACCAGCAAATCAGAAGTAATGATCTTTCGAAATGGAACAGGTAGATATGCTAGAGAAGAGAGATGGACCTGGGATAATGTCACACTTGATTTGGTGAATGAGTATAAATACTTCGGAGTTATAATTACACCCAAACTGTCCTTTAAAAAGCACCTGCATGCAAAACTAACCGAATCGAAAAAAGCCATCAACTGTATATTGGAAGGGAGTACAAGGAAAGTAATATGTGGCTCCAAGTGCAAAATATAAACTTTTCGAAGCTGTGATGAGGTCGATATTATGCTATGTAGGCCAAGTATGGGGTTTTCTTCAATATGAAGAAGTAGAGAAACTATTGAGATATTTCATTAAAAAAATATTTTGGCTTCCTGAAAACACTCCTACCTACATGCTGCACTTGGAAACTGGAGTCTCACAACTTTATACTTTTACGCTGAAGATGCATTTCAATTATACTCTTAAAGTGATGGCTCTCCCAAATCATCGACTACCTAATGCAATTGCGAGACAACTTCTACAAGATAAGTCACAGTTCTTCGAAGAATGGTCACGTTTGGAGCTGTTACATAACGTCCAGCTACTAGAAAGAGATTGGAGGACCTGGGAAAAAAATTTCCAAATATTGTTGAAACGAATAGAACAGAAAAGTTTCGAGAACTTTACGGAGGGGGCGCATCTCAGTGAATCCCGAAGTATGTACAAGATACTGCAGCACAACCTAGGCGACAAAAACTATTTCCACGATCAGTACTCTTTAAATACCATCTCAACCATTTTTAAAACCAGAGGGGAGCTTATTCGGTTAAATTACCGTCGATATGGGCCCGAAGGAAACACGGAGTGCATTCTTTGCAACCACAGAGCGACGAAAAACGTACTCCACTTCGTAGCGATTTGTCCAATTTTGTCATCAATCCGATGTGCGCATTGGGGAAAAAGCGTCCTCACCCTAAATGAAACTGTGGAAGTTTTAAATGAATCAGACTGGAATGTTCTAAGTAGCTTTGTCCAATCCGCACAAAGATACAGAAACCAGATTTTGAATGAAGCTTTTTAAATTGTGTCTTAATCATAAAATTATAAGTTCCATGATATAATGACCTTTAACTATGTAAATTAGATAAAACAAAACTAAATTAGCTATTTCTTCAGAAATGTTTGTAAAAGTTAAATTATGTTTAGAGAATACTCTTTTTTTTCGGGCTGACGGAAAAAGCCAATGCTTTAATATTGTATTGTGAAAAATGTAAAACAAAGATCACTTAAAACTGATAAATAAAAACACATTTCTATTCTTCTATATCTCCACTCTCCAGTCCCCATTTGAGGTAGTATGTAGTTACATAGGTTTTTGAAGTGCTCCAGTACTCCCCTTGGCAGCAAATTCTGGTGAAGAAGAGGTGGCGTATATGTGATGAAGTCATCTGCCTAAAGCTTTGTTTTTATTCCTGGTATATTGGCTGGTTGATCGGCAGTATAGATATTGAACAGCAGGTGTCCAAGTTTGATCCTTTATGCACTGCAGCGTTGATTCCCTTGGCTGATCATTCGGGTTTTGCTTCTTGTACACGAGAAAAGTCTATGGTTTAGAAAATGTTTGATTTATTCTTACCAATTAATGTTTTCAAATATATTTTAAACTTTCAAAAAGCAATAGTTTAATTTATCTTATAGTTCTCGGTACCTTTGAGACTTAAGAGCATTGCCTACGACTTATACCAACCCTGCGTACAATTTTGACAGTGGTTCGATCGACCATCAGATAGATGAGTTTTCATTTTTGATTTTTGGAGCGAATTCATTGCTTCTGCTCGTTGGATTGGGAATTGGTTTTAAATGGCCTTGTTCACCTGAGAGCCTATTTCCTGCAATAACTTGACATAAACGCCAATGACGCGTCCGTGGAGATCAACCTGACTGGACTACTGCTACACTTGTAATTACAAGAACTCTTCAAACTTGGTAATGCCATGTCCTTCGCTTGGGTAAAATTAATTATTTTCCGCCAATAAGTTGAAGTATTTGTTGGCTCTTTCTCTGATTGTGTATTTCGTCCAGGACGAAGACAAGAAAAGTAAATGACTGGCTATCCACCCACAGGAAAGAAATATTTTTTAACAATTTCATTTGCAACTTATATTATTCTCTTTCTGTTTCTCTTTTCTCTTTTTTTTTTAATTTTGTCTAGTTGTACTCGTAGTTCGACAAGAATTTTGTAGGCAACGCCATTAAGGACATTTTAAAGTTTGTCCTTTTTTTGGCCAAAACGTGGTGGTATAAGTAGGTAATAAAACACGTAAATTTAATAGTTCAGGAAGGCGTGTATGCATGGCATGTATATATGTACATGGAGTGGGAACTAGAGTTGGGGGTGTGGAATCCGAAAATTGTCGCACGAAGGCCAGACAGACGAGCCGAGCCGAGCCAGATTGGTGGTGGTCGGCACGGCTGGACGGTTGAAACAGGACCAACAGCAGAGGTGCGGAGTGGCGGGTGAACGGTCGATTGGTTGGTGTGGGGTGTGGCATGACCTAGCACATGGATGTTGCAATCGAGAGGGTCGTCTACTAGGTATCATCTATGGGAAGGCATGTAGTCAGTGTTTTTGGTTGAAGATAGGCTGGCAGTAGTGTAGTAGTTGTATAGTACTCGTAGTATAGTAGAAGTAGTCCTTGTGCAGAGATTGAACAAGGCTGGCATATGGATTGAATTGAGGGGGTGATGGTGGCACAACGTTCTGTCAGATATTTTATTACGGCATACAAGTTTACTACGGCAGTACACGATGGTCGGTTTGGTAATGGTAACGGTAACAGTGCGGTGCAGTGCAAATGAAGGACGTTTTGTTTCCTGTTTGCAGTTGAAAATGATGGGAGGTGAACGTGAAGCAGGGTTGAAGGGATTGGGGGTTGTGAGAACATGGGATGGAGCGTATTCATTCTATTCAGACTGTGCGATGCACATATTTTGCAAGCCTATTATGTTATGGGGGTGGAACGGCAGCTTGAGTGTTGTTGGTTGAAGAGAAGTGTAGTTGGAAGTCTTGTTGCTGGCTGATTATGTTGATGCGGTGTTGCAATCCTTTTTATCGTTGCGTGAAATATGCAGATAGTCGCGTTGTAAGCTTGTTCTTTCGGTGAAGTATAAAGTTTGGTGGGCATAATTAAAGTAGGGTGTTTTTTTCCTCAATATGTAAATACATATGTATATTTTTTGGTTTTGTTTTTATTTATTTTTGAAGGAAGTTTGCTTTTAATAGTAATTTTTTGTTTGAAAAACATTCAGAGTTTGCAGATTTATAATATCGAACGAACTAATATAAATAAGATGAATGAGTTGGGTTAAGTTTGTTGGTGCTATGAAATTGTAGATGAATTTTGTAGCTTTAATGAAGAATTATCAAACGATTTCTTGTATGATGTCATAAGCGTATTAAGTTGCAAAGTTCTCACAGCATCATATGAATATTGAAAAGTGATGAACCACCAAGATCTTATGTGTGGAAAATGTAAGGTTCATTTGGTTTCTTGAGCACATTTTGGCAAGCACTATGATTGAAATTGATATTTTTTTTCATCGTTTAAAATTTTATCTCTTCGCCTTATCATGAATACATTTTTATTTTTAAATCCCAAAAATATCCTCAATTCAACTTTTGGAACCATTTGAAAACAGAATGAGTGACAAGACATTAGAAATAGGAGGCACTCTTGAAGCTAAGATCGTTTGTAAATTGTAATTTATTGCAATATAGTGGTGTTTTCTTTTCATTCCAAATTATCAATCTTTGTGTTTGCTTATACCCCGATTGCATGAATGCATGAATGGAATCCGATTTGATAATTCGATTCAGTTAGGTATATAGTCACGCTGGATTGAAAGATTGAATTAAGAGGGAATCGAAGTGACAGTTTGACTTTAATTTTGTGCTTGCAGTGTTATCTGTGGGTATCATTCAAAATGGCGACACCAAGAAAAATAATGGTTTGCTTATATTATGCAAATTATGAGAAGAAATACTAAATTTTAACCAGAAACAAGTTGTAACAGAAAAAAGAAAAACATAATGGAAACCGGCTGAAAAACACACCAACAACTAACTGTGAAATCGATTCGTCAATTCATCGGTTCAAGTCAATACAGAAATATTTTCTAATCGATCTAGCTCGTCTAGTGGGATCGGATCCCGAAAAATTTAAACATCCTAAAAATGTTTTTTTTTTATTTTCTGCTTCGGAAAATGCATTTGCAGGCAATCTGCTGACATTTTAAACGAAATATTCTCGATACGTCAAAAATGTATTTGTCCCTTATCTGTCATTCTATATTATATCAAAATATAGATCGTTATCCATCTGTCAAGCCATGAACTGGACAAGGACTACGATGCCAATTGATTAAAAAAAAATTTAATAATGTCAATCGGTGTATAAATCGTTGACAGAGAGAAAAAAAGCGAGGTAAAGTACAGGAAACTCA
This sequence comes from Philhelius festivus, assembly GCA_963931855.1. NCBI lineage: Eukaryota > Metazoa > Arthropoda > Insecta > Diptera > Syrphidae > Philhelius > Philhelius festivus. The sequence continues at coordinate 179,679,152 of OZ007556.1, forward strand.
AAAAAAGACGGAGGATTTAGCACATCTCACCCAAACTGTCAAAAAGACGAAAGACCAAACAAACGAAAAAAAGAATCGTGAATCAGGATCCAAAAGTCAAACTGAATAATCATATTCAGTTCTCAAATATGTTTGACAAGAACGGCATGATTGGCTTAATTTTGATAACGTGAACATACAGCGGTTTGTCAAACATGTTGGATGGATTTCAAAATGTTTTGATATTTTGGCTGCATGACAACCACATTTGAGAATGTGAACGCATGTTCGTCAAGCCTTAAGCAAATTTCATTTTCCATGAACTTCCCGAGCTGTGCACATCATAAGAAAATATATCAAAATCAGTTTTATAAGCAATTTTGGTAGTTCAGGTGGATACATGTTTTCTGCAGACTTTGAATACACATATGTATAATTCAAGTACATTTCTTCATCTAAAATTTCATCTATGTTTTGAGTAGATCCGCCATGGTCAAAATTCTATTGACAAGTGATGTTTGACATCATGTTTGACGAATGTGAATGCTAATGTTGTTCATACAAATATGCATCATTCCGTGCTTGTCAAACAAATTTGAAAATGTGAACGCCCCTGTTAATGCTCCGAGCAAATAGTTGTAGTATGACAGATTTAAACGATGCGTTATAATTTTGCAATTTCAAACATGGTGGCGGGGGTAAACGCCAAATCCTAAAGTTGAGAAAATTGCGGAGTTATCGTTCTTTCTTCTTTCTGGTTTTATTTAGTTTTCGCGTATGTTTCATGTTCTATTTGACGTTCGCTCAGTGAAATTCGCTTAACTGATTAAAAATCGCTGTGTTTAAAAGCACCCATGCAGTCGAAAGGAAGCCAAAAGAGAAACAGAGATTAAAAATCGTTTTCGTGTAAAAGCAATCTATTTCGTATCAGATAACATCTCTGTTTAAATATATGTGTAAAAATGTAACGTTGTATCAACCAACATCCCTGTTTAAACATAAGTCTAACAAACTTTACGTTACGTAGCAGAGTCCAGTGGTGCGTTCTTTTTCTTACAATATTTAACGTTTGAAATAAATAGATTGTTTCCTTTAATTTGAAACTCTATTAGTCTATTAATATAGATATTTATTTATGTATTTATGTTGATTTATTTATTTATTTGTGTGATTATTTACTTGTTTAGTTTGGTATTTATCTACAAATATATATATATATATATATATATATATATATATATATATATATATATTTTTCTTATTTTTGTTACTTATCTGTTTAAATTATTTATTTATTATATATTGTTTTTATGGTAATTAATTATTTATTCTGTTTCCTTTAACTATTTATTTACTTATTTATTATTTATTTATTTATTTATTTATTTATCTATTTATTTATTTATTTATTTATTTATTTATTTATTTATTTATTTATTTATTTATCAATTTATTTATACCAATATGAAATTTTTTTCTCATTTACAATTATTCAATGATTATGTTAATTACTATTTAATTATACATATATATATATTATCCCACAGGCTGGCTATTCCTTTAGATTTTAAGTTTTATTAGTATTTAGTCATTTTTTTCTTCTTTTATATAAAATTATAAATAAATCATATCAAATGAAGGTTTTTAATCATAGTTTTCCTTCAAATGTAATGTTCAAACTCAAAATAATTTTTAAATGTTCATAAAATTTTCCAGTTGTAAGATATAGTTTAAATATCAAATCTCTGAGCAAGCTGCGTACTATAAAATATTTGTAAAAGCCATTATCTATGAAAATAAAAATATCTATCTATCTATCTATTAGTCTATTAGTCCAATGTCAACACAGTCTTGAAAAACTAACGACTAAAAAGTTAATGATAAGTTGAAATTAGAGCTAGGTATGCATGTATAAAACTGGCGCTTTAGTCGGCCATATTTCCATCAATATATATGTATGTGTTGTGGGGGAAAGCATTATGTACATATATCTTTATAGAGCTACATTCATCTATTTTAAGACTTTGGTTTTAAGTATAAGTGAAAGGAACAAATTGTGCATTGTTTTAAATAGATCCAAAGCCACGAACTAATAGAGAAAATTAAGTTGGCATTAATTTATGATTTTGATTGAAATTAATTGTTATTATATTAAATGTATTATTTCTTAAAAAAAATATTTTAAATGTTTAGAAATCAATGTTGACGTTACGATTCCATTTTTATGTAAGATTTTTGGGTACGTTCGATAACAAAAATTCGGCACGCGGAAGAACATTGATGTTTACACATCTTAACCGTTGGTCCCGGCACTCACATTTTTTTGTAGCGCCAAGGTTATCCTACTCATACCAAGCTAGAACTGCCTACGTAGCACAAAAAGAAAAACATTTCAAACAAAAAAAATTATTGCTTATTTAGTTTTTTATTTTTTTTTTTCATTTTTTTTTTCACACTCCCACCATAGTTTCGAAGAAGAAAATAAATTTCCCCCAAAAGTGTTACAGTTCAACAAAAAAAAAATTATAATAAATTATTGCTCTTCCAGTTCTTCATGCCATTTTTTTCTTCTATTATTATTACATAACCTCAAAAAATATTAATAAAACCATATGCCCTAGCCCTATTGTCCAAAACCCGAGAGCTGAGCGAGTTAGCTTCTGGTTAAACTCAGCCTCTATACACACACTTTTGAGTTTGTACAGATAGAAAAGAAAAATAAGGTGCAGCAAAAAGACTCTGGGTGGTGTATAAATTTTAAAATTCATAAGGAACCCTGGGAAATATTTTAAATTATGCACTTCCGTAATTTTATAACAAAACGGTGGTGATGCGTCTTTTTTTTTCGGTAGAAACCTACCTATTGCTGCATTCAGTGCTCGTGCTCTGGTTCTTACTAGGTCTTTTCTGCTCTTGGATCATACTGGGTACCCATTTCTCTGCTCCTTCCATAGTCCATAGTGTCAGAATTTAATATTTTTTTTGTCGAGTTTGGACTGTTTTTGTTTTTATTTTAATTTTTTGTTATTTTTATTTTGTGCCATTTTCATGTTTTTGTTGTGTTTATGCAAATTAATTCCTCTGGTGAAACACCCACAACCGCCCGAGTTGGTTGCCCGCACTTTGCTCGTTGGTGCACCAAAGCTTACCAAGCAAAATTAGTACATTCTATGTTTTGTATATGAAATTCCAAGTGCATGACATCGATAAAGCCAAACAGGATTCACTAGAGCGAAGAACATTTAAATTAACGTCCTCGAATGAGGGTGCACGGCCATTACGGTGTTTAGTGAGAGCCCTGATCTATACGTCTTGCAGACATTTAAGGACTACGAGCAGCGAGCGTGTGTGCGTGCGAAATTTCCGATTCTGCACCATCACCGCTTCGTCCCGACGATGACGGTCGGTCGTAGTCTAGCCGCACTTCCTACCATTGAATCATCATGGTAAAGTCCTTGACGGTTGAAATCCTAACTTGACGAAAAAAAAGAAGACATTTTATGTTTTGTTGTTGTTGCTGGTTAGCGTTAGCGATAACTGTGCTGCACGTCCTTGTGCAGTATGGAATATGTAGACACATAAAATTTGCATAAAAGTTAAAAATCGTCAGAAGGATTGTTATTGTTTGTTATTGTTGTTATTGTCAATGTTATTATGTTGTTTGGCTTAGATGGCTAATAGCTGATGGTGATGGTGATGGTCCTGTGAAGTCCTTCTATAGGTACTTGGCGTGCCCAACTCACTTGCTGCTCTGTTTTTATTTTTTTGCGTGTAAAGAGCATTTTGTTTGAGTTGTATTTATGTTCAGCTGTCTGGTTTTGTCCTTACGAGTATAAGTGAGAGTAAAAGGAAAATGTTTATATTATATGGGGCGAAATTTATGTATCGCATTTTATTTTATTATATTTTATGTTGGTTTGTTTTTTGTATAGGTAGACGGCGAGCGGGCGGCTGTTCGGTTGAAAAGAAATGGCAATGCCAGAAAATTCACTTTTCCACATATCCGGTTAGCGTTTGGGTAATGAATGTGTTTTGTTATGATTCTACGACAACAACCTAAAGCACAGACATAATATAAAACTTAGTGACGTAGTTATGGTTGTAAGGCGTTTTTAACATCTTTATTGCCGTGAAAAGCTGGGAATTCTTGAGAATTCTAAAAACTATAATAAATGAGGTCTGGGTAAAAGAAAAATAAAGTCAAAATTTATTTCACAATTTTGCTTATTGAAGTGGTTTAGGCAAACTTAGCACAAACCTGTGATAATGAAGAAAATACTAAATTTTCAAAAATTAGTAGGTACTATTTTTATTATAGGCTCTTAAAGATGGCGGATGAGCTGCTCGGAGAATTATTTATTTTGTATTAAGCTTAGTACCTACTTAAGCACCACTTTCTGCATGAATGAATAAATATTGAGAGGACCTTGCACTACCCATCCTGAGCTTGCCCTACAACTCTTCTTCCGAGTTTATCCCTTTGATGAATTTGAATCCCCCTTTTCCCTGGACACGTACATGTCCAGGTATAGAATGAAATCTGACATTATTGTTCTTGCCAAGTTCGTTAAGCATGCCTATACATTCTTACGTCAACTTAGACGTGATGGCGTATGAGCTTAGTGCGGATTGGATATCGGACATAATGGCAAATGTTTTTGTTTTGGTAAATTCTTTCGAGTTTTTGACCTGCACATTCTACTATGGCATTGACTTCCACCTTGAAAATGCTAGTAGATTGTCCCATTAGTATTGAAAGTTTGGTTCTAGGCCTAAAAATTCCAGCACCAGTCCCTTTTGTCGTTCTCGAACTATCCGACTACCACTTAACGTCGTCGGCTTTGAGATGGAGTTATCTATTTCGCCTACCCACTCTTTCTCGCAAACTCCGTTTTAAAAATTTTCATTTTTTCATAAAAAGTCAGCTTCTATGACAAAGAGCTATACTTACGATTGAATAATAATTTTAGACATTCTAGTGAAACTCATCGATTAAACTATTAATAGAATGCTTTTTAGTGCAAATACTTCCAGGATACAGCTATATGGACTCAAGTTACTGTGAGATGTACCATAAGTTGTCAAACAGTACCTATATGGCTTTAGCTTAGTCATGCGAGAGTTGTCAATAAGACACGTCCATCAAACTTTCTGGAATACATCCACATCTCGGTCCCATAAAGTTTACAGTGGTATTTTTCTACGCGGATTCTTCACTGGATCTCCCACTTTTTATTAACTTAGAAGTTGTTCTTGGTTTTCTCCTCTTTTACTTCCAGAACAACAAGTTTTGCCAGATCTTCAATCGCCGCTGTAAAAATTTTTACAGAACATTGAGAACAGCCGATGAGATGATATCCGTATACACCAATAATTGGAGAGTTTTGTTGAATATACTGACTTCAGTGTTAGCGCCTGCGATTAAAGAAGCGCTACTACTTGCCAAAACCGTGTGTATGTTTGCAAAAGATCGAAGGAGCTATTTTCTAATTGCAAATTGCAACGCGTATTTTGCAATGCAGTTTCCAAGTTCGTCTGTTGCCAAAAAAACTCCTTACAATAAATGTTATCATATGCGGCATGAAAGTCGTTGGTATTTTCCAGGATTATAAGGATTTGGTATACTTTCGATCTGAAGGGGCGGGAACTACACTGGTATCTTTCACCTTGAGTATTGCAGGACTTCAAAAGATGGTTGCCCAGCCCGATAAATATGATCTTTTGAGGGAACTTTAGCAGGAATGTGCCACAGTAGTTCTTGCAGTTCAGGTTTGTTTTACCTGATAGTTCCCTCTTGGTATTGATGATTAAGCGCATGCAAACTTGAAGGACTCTGCTAGTAAGCCATCACATCTTGTGGCCTTGCTATTTTCTTAAGCTTTTTTATATCAATTTCTTCTATACTCGGTGCTGGAATAGCTTTTCATTGAGTGGAAGTAGGTTATTTTCTTGTACTATTAGTTGTTGAAAATGCTGCTTGAATACCTGTAGCTTGGTGATTTTCCTTTCCCTTTTCAAAGAACCTGAGTTCCGATTAGAGCACTGGGTGGTTGGTATTGGTAGGCTAAGGCTCTCCGATGATATTAAGATACTGGAAGCACTGAATGTTGCTAGGTGAATGCAAACTGATGAGATTCGCTTTTAGGTGCCCTTTGCAGATTTCGAAAATATCCAGCGTCCAACGCAGTTTTTTTTGATAGTTGCCAATTTTTTTTGACTGTTGAGCTCTAAATTTTGCCGCAACTAAAATACTCCAAGTGTAGACGTTTTTGCCATAAAAATATACACACGTTTGAGATGTCATTTTGATTTGCGGTTCGACCACCAGGTTGTTCCCTGGATCCTTAGTTCTGGAAGCTTCGTGCTTCTTATCAACCTATTACGAGCTGTTGGGAAGTTTCTTAGTCAGAAGCCGTTATCTGTTGTCATTTCATGAAGACTGTGCTTCCCAACTTCCTTTCCAACTTGAATATTGAAGTATAACTTTGACTTCGGATATGCTTAGTAGGTTCCATCCAGAAGGTTATACAACTTTCATCTTAGTAACATCTGCCCGTTCTAGATGAGATAACGGAAAAATTCTAATTTTCCTTTTCCGGGAAACGACAAACAAAGTTAAAAAGATATCGGTATTTATCTTTCTGTGTGTTAGCTGTATGTAAAGTTGACGTACTGACTGACACACGGATGCAAAAATGCTTGGACGAACAAGCATACGGGCGTGAGGATAGTACCAAACAAAATTTAATGGATCTCTCTACCATCGTAATGTTGAGTTAGTTTGAAATATCCATTTTTTCGAAACTAGTGTTTGTTCTATGGAGGGAGTAAAAAGGTACTGTATTTCTCAGGTTTGTCCATCTTATGACTTCCACTTGTAAGAAGTTTAGGTATTTGTAAGCCCGAGTGCTATTTTCTACTCAGGGTAGTTCTAGGTGCCTAGGGTGCCCTTTGAGAATATCAGATGTGCACCATTCAATATGAAAATAAAAATTAAGTAATTGACTTAAAATGGAGAAGACCTAGACAACGATTAAGTCAGCTCTCTGGGATTCAACGAGAAGTCAAGCAACAGAATCAACCATCAATCACCCTTTTCCTTTTATTTAGCCGATATGAACAAACAACAAACTTTCTCCACACAGAAACTCTGGTCCCATGTTGAAATTTAATAGTTCCTATCATTTATGAAGTTAGAAATACAAAAAACAAACTTTCCAGTCATATTTATAACATAACTAGCGAAACATTAAAAATTTAATAACTCTCGAGTCAAACTGCTAAGCATTATTACAAAAAATAATCCACTCAGCGAAAAGCTTCTCCATGCAGAGCTCATGAGAAGGAGGCTGGATTGGACGGCGTTACATGAGAACAAAACACGAAAGAACACCATGGCGACCGTAACAATATATTTCGCGATGAAAACAAGTGGCAGACATACACATCTACCCACACGAACACATATTCAAATACATGTGTGTAAGAGTGTAAGAATACACCATGGGGAATACGAGGATAATAAGTCCTTAAACAATAAGTGTTTTCAAAAGTTAAAATTTAATTCGTGTCACCACCAGTAGCACGGCTGTTGCGACTAAAACTTTTGCCTCAACTCGAACTGGTCCTTGCCTCTTTATACAACACACAAAAAGCCATACACCATAAAGGGCCATTTTTTTGGTGTAATTTATTGTGAAGGATGGTCTTTAACTTTATTTTTGTGTTTTCACTGAAATATAATTTTTTGTTGTTGGTTCATGCAACACATGCCATCACGGACAGGAGCCGCATATCGCATATATTTGTGGTTAGACACCCCGGCCACGCATCGCATAGCATAGTACGAAGAGCGGGAGAACTAAGGCAACAACGACGTGGACGATGCCAACCGCAATACCAAACTCAAAATGCAGTAAATCCTTAAATCGAATATTGATTTGAATGGGAAGTTGGCCATAAATCTGCCCAACGAACAATTAATTTATTTAAAAAAAAAAAAAAAAACACCCGAGAGTGACTTTTAACTGATTATTGTATTTTGGAGGCCAAACTGAGAGCATTTATCATGGCTCCTGTCATAAGCGCCTTATGCGTACTTAGAAGCGACCTCCCTCCCCATTAGTGAACTCCCCTTCGATGGAATGCCATCGGGATAAATCTATCAAAAAGGATCACGAACCGCTGAATTTTATAAGCCGTGTGGCATGTGACACTCGATGGGTTCATAAAGCATTTTCCGAATTGAATGTTCTTTTAAAGCTGTTGCCGCCTGATGTGAAAAACTTCGACCCTGAGTTACAGCGCAGCGTGACATGTTGAGGTTTTCAACCATGACAAGCCGTCCCGTCTTTCCCACATACATTTATACACGTTGCACAGTGGAGTATGTAGCCATTAATCTTTTTAAAAAGCTAAAATCGCACGTTGGAAATATATATTTTTGAAATTGTTTTCTAGCAAACTTGAATCTCTGACTAACCAACTTTACAAACAGTTTCATCGAAATTGGTTTCTAGAATCTGATAGGTTATAGCTCAATATTGTAATCATTACTTAACCTCTAAGTACCAGATAACGTGAAATCAAAAACTAATGCATTACATGAAGCCCGATCTTCTTAAGGAAAAAACTTAAATTGCTAACACACCACCACAAATTGAAACATTAAGGATAACCGTGGAAAAGTCTTAAAGGAGTCTTGAACTAGAGCTTGTGCTATTTAAACAGGGTTTGAATATGATGATCTAGTGTACTCGTATGTTGTGGAACTACGCCATCAGTTTTTTGTCTGTACATGTAATTTTCAAACTTAGAAGGGAAAACATTCACATTCTAGCAAGTAAAGAGTTTTTCAATAGGAACTAGTAGATTTTGACAGTTTATAGGAGCCATATTGTTTTATATACTGTTAAATTTGTCTGTCTTTTATTTTTTCGGACACTTAAAACATGGCTGAATGATGAATAAAATCGATCATAGACAACACTGTGTGTTCATTAACTGGATTCTGGAGCAAACTCCGATTTCTGCAAAAAAAATCATCTTCAGTGATGAGGCTCATTCTTAGATGACACCATCAAAAAGCAGAATTGTAGGATTTGGGTCATTGTCAATTCACACGAGGGCCAAATTCCTAAACGCAAGATTTGCAAAGAAAAACACCTGCAAAGCAGATATAGCAAATCACACTAAGCATACGTAAGAGAATTGCGCAAGAAAAATATGACATTTGCACGAATGCCTCTGCATTTGCGCAAGAAAGTAGCATCGATTGCATTTTGGGACACTCTGCTAAGCAGAGATTTTTGTATTTGCATTTTGGAACAGTTTGCTTAGCAGAATTTGCGCAAGATATGCGTTTAGGAATTTGCCCGAGGTCTAGAGTAGCAATGCATCGAAAACGATGAAGGCATTATAATCACTATCAATGGAGAGTACTAAATCTCAAATTTCTGTTGCCCTGAATTGGATGATTTGGTTTTGAACGATGCAAAAAAAAAAGAGATCTAGTGTTGACCTTTACTTCCATTTATTAAAATCATCGAGAAATAACTTTCCGAATAGTTGAGCTCTCATTAAGGCCCAAGGAAATGAAAATGAGTATTGTATTGTTCCCCTATTGGCCAGGGCCCAGTAAACCTTTTGGTTATGTCTTGTCTTGAACTACATTTTAGGTCAGTAGTACGGGACTTATAAAAGGTGGGCCATATCTTTTTAGATATAATGGAGTTGATTAAACTACTCCACTAACGGTTGGATTCTGTAAGAAAAATGGAGAATATTTTCTTCTTCATAACACAAAGAAGAATGTTAACTCTTTCCGCAAATAAGCACTTAAGGGCTGATCCTTATCTGGCTAGCTCATTAGCCCCTTCATTTCCGTCTATTTCGATGTGACCCGAAATCCGCAGATGAGAATAATATTGAGGCTAGCAAGCCTTCGAATACATCCCATTAATACATTCCAGTTAAGATAAGTCAAATTTGTGTGAATCATTATATGTATTTACGAGTACGGGTTGGGTACGATATACCACTTTTTATAATCCCGTTTTTTATAATCCCGTTTCTTATAATCCCGCTTTTTTATAATCCCGCTTTTTATAATCCCGCTTTTTAAATCCCGCTTTTTAAAATCCCGTCTGTTATAATCCCGTTTTTTATAATCCCTTTTCTTATTACGACGTATTACAGTGAGGTATGTAAGGGGGGCCATGCTGCCCTCCTGCAACCCCCCTGCTTGGGCACACTACAGGATTTGGAGTAGGTGGTGCGAGGTTGGGTGTATTCAAAGTCTCTTTAGCATTTAAAGAATCTGGAAAATAACCAACATAAAATCAATAAGTCAGGATTTTAAAAAGCGGGATTATGATAGAACGGGATTTTGAATAAAAGGGATTTTAAAAAGCGGTATTTTAAAAAAATGTTATTATAGAGGACGGTATTTTAAAACTTTTTTTGCGGGATTTAAAAAAAAAAAAACGGGATTATAAAAAGCGGGATTCCGTTAGGCTCCCACGAGCGATAGAGTACTAATGGGTTTTTAAATAAGGGTGGCTAGATGTTGAAATAGAATATCAGACCAAAAACATAAATGTTAAAAAATGAGGCAAGTTCTTCTATACAAAAACCTTTGTGTAACAAGTCAGCCGTGAAAAGTACTGAGATCTAAAAGTACACCAAGTTCTTACTTCATGAAGGTTTAATACCGAATATTTAAATTATAGAATAATATTGAAACAGCTACAATGTAATAGAGAAATTGTATTATTTAATGATTACTGACTAAAATTTGATGTAAAAATTTGCCAAGTAAGCCCATCAAATTTTAGTCAGCAATCATTAAATAATACAATTTCTCTATTATATTGTAGCTGTTTCAATATTATTCTATTCTATTTTTATGTAAGCTCATAATTTTTTCAGGTATGCAAATGTTTTCTTTTTTTTATTCATGTTTAAATAACATAGAGTACCAAATCGAGCACTAGTTCTAAGAAAAGTCATGAATTTTCAAAATGCATGTATAGTTTTGAAATGACAATAAAAAGACACTTCGAATGAAAAATCTTAGATTTTCTATTTTTCGCTTTGAATTAGTGTTGGGCATAATCGAATGATTTAAAGAATCGAGATATTAGTATTCGAATGATTTAAAGAATCGAATGATCATTCGAATGATATTCGAAGGAATATCATAGTACAAAAAAGCAAAAACAAAACAAAAAACGAGGCTGGGTGCGACCCACACTGATAACTTCCCATTTGTGGTCTTGAAAACTTTATATTTAGTTTTTTTTTTCAAATAACCAAAATTGTCTCTTAGCACACTATGATTCAACTAGAACTTTCTTCGTTTTTTTCGTTTCCTGAACAATTTAAGAAATGTCGCTTATTATACATTCTTACGGGGAGGTATCGATGTATAAGACAACATACTTTAGAAGGCACTATCGGTGTTCATTCCCAAGAAATTCGACTTGAAATACAATTTTAACTAGTTTTCACTAGAATTTTTAATAGTGTTTTTATTTTAAAAAAAAAAACTTAATTATCTATTCAACAAAATTTATTTGAAGTCGATATCTTTACTCGTTCTTGAGATATCGACGACGAAAAATGGTACCAGAACGTACGGACGTACGAACGTACGAACGTACGAACGTACGTACACACACACACAGAGACATCTCTCTAAAAATGATTGATATAGCCTCTAGGGACCTTGAAACGTCGAGAAATGTCAAAAATTCCAATTTGACAAATCGGACCGATTACAATAACTCCCTATGGGAAGTTAAAAATCATAACATAATGGTTCTCACTTCTCGACTTTCCTCTGCAATTCCATATTCAACCCTCAACGATGCATTGAGTGCAAAAATAAAAATAAAAATATAAACCCAGTCATTGAATAAATACACACGAGATACACAAATAACCAAATTCTTGAGTTTTCGATTTTGTGTGTTTTCTTTTCTGTCTCTTCGTTCAATATTCGCTTCTCGGTCTCGAATAGGTACTCGAGTGTTGAGTCCTCATTTCGCTTAGAGAAAGTAGATAAGAAAAAATGATTTGAGTATTCGAATGATTTGTGTGAAGAATCGAAATATCTCGAGATGTTGCCTGAATCGATTATAATCGATTATTTCATTCGAATGCGCTCACCACTACTTTGAATGTACATTAGGCTTTACCACTCTACAAAATTTCATCATTCTACGGCAATCGGAAATGCTCCATATAAATTAAACATTTTCTCAGAAAGTGGGCGGAGACCACACCCCCTGAATGGAAAACCTCAATTTTTATTTTTTGTCCTTTATACGCAATTTGAGCTCTACCGTTCTACCAAATTTCATTGTTCTACTGCAATCGGAAGTGTGCCATATATAATTTACATCAGTTCTGAGGAAGTGGGCGGATAACACGCCCCTGAATGGTAAACCTCAAATATTATATTTTTTTTTATTAGTATGCAATTTAAGCCGTGCCACTTTACCAAATTTCATCGTTTTACAGCTGTCGGAAGTGCTCCATTCAACCAACACCAATTCGGAGAAAGTGGGCGGATACCACGCCCCCTGAATGGAAAACTTCAAATTTTTTCCTCTGCTTGCATGACAAGACCTCCCGTTGTGCAAAATTTCCAGATTCTACGATGTCGGGAAGTGCTCCATAATTTTGATGATCTGTCAGTCAGTCAGTTACGGTTCTTGTGATTTTTGAGGCATTATATCTCAGAAACCGCTTAAGCTAGAAAATTGAAATCTGGTAAGGCGCCTGTGCCTGACTAGCTTAGCAAATATTCGGAATTTTATGTTTCTGACTTTATTGGTACTGAAGATAGGGAGGGGTCAAAAATCGCCTGAGTTTGTTCCTGTAAAAAGGGTGTAGTGCCAGAACTTGGCGATGGAATGTGTGGTGTTCATATAAAGGGCATCGGTCGATTGTGATTTATAGGTTCAGACCTGCGACTTCAAAAAATCACACAAAAAAACTCTAGCAAGGTCAAATCGTATAACATTGGTGGCCAATTCAGGTTACTTCTGCGAGAGATAACCTTATACATAGTCTTAAACCATTCATGCAGAATGCCAATCGTGACTTTCAATGTGTTACACGTAGTGCATTCCTGCTCGAGCCAAATGTCATCTAGATAAATGTGGGCCATAAGAAACTGGTTATCATCGTTCTGGTTATTGACAGTGTCCTCCTACCCAACGTTGTTTTCGAAAAAGTACAGATCAATGACGCCGCCGCCGGCTCCACACCAAATGGTGAACCTCGTGTTGGCTGATGTCGTCCAATAAACGGCAATTTTCTTGTTAAAATGTTAACACAAGTATTCATCCAAAAATCCACATCGTCGCTAAAGATGATTTTTCGGCCAAAACAAGGTTCCTCTTCCAAACATCATGAACCTCAATGAGCGAACAAATGGAGTTGTTTAGGATGATGAAGTTTGAGCTTCTGTGCCTGTTGGATCTTGTACGGGTGTTGACGCAAGGCCAAGTCCCCACGCAAAATTCGCCAAATTGAAGTCTGCGAAAGGTCGGATTGTTTTGCAACACGAGGACTTGAACCGCAATTTCATGGCCGATCTTAGGTTCCTTTGACGTACAGATATTGGCTGATTGATTACCGAAACGGTCGTCTCAAATTTGGCCACCAAACGTTGAAGAATTCGACAGTGCAGAGTCACCACGTCCTTCGTAAAATGAGCGCAACGTTTGCTCTAAAGAACATTCATTTAATCATTTTGACAATTTTTTATCATTTGGACGTTCTGTTGAATCGTGTATTCTTGCCATGGTGATTTGACATCAGTGACAAAATAATAAATAACAGGTTTCACTAAAACAACATGGCCGCCAAAATCTTCCGTTTATAGTATAATAAAAGTTTAATAAACTCAAAAAATTCTCCACCATTCCACTAAACATTAGGTTACATTTTGTTAATATAAATTTTGGAGTCAAATCTTAATTCAAGCAAGCCCCTTTTCGAAGGTTTTTGATGCGCTGAATTTAAATTTGACCTCAGTTTTAGATTAAAATTTAAAAAAAATCGTAATATACATATTCAGCTCTATTAAAATACTCCTACACACGGACAGAGAACTTGACGTTTTGATTACTTTCCCAATAAATTTATTTTTACACTTAATCATGTTTTTCCAGTCCAAAGAAGCAACCCAAGGTTAGGTTAGGTTAAGTGGGGTGATGATGCGGCAAGCCGTATAACCTCACCCAGATCTCGATGGATCCATTGTGGTTCCAGGGTGTAGGTAATGTCAAAATGGGAAGGGTTAGAGGAAGGATTTAGTGAAAGTTTTAGGTATGGGGTGCCTCCGCGAAACAGGCAAGACTTCTTTAAATTGTGCAAGCACTTTAAAACATGGGTCACATAAATGCAGTGGCTTTTGTTTGTAGAAGAAAAAAATTCAAAAACAAGTTATCCACATGATAAACAACAAACGTGGCTGAGTAAAAAATTAATCTCTCTTTTTCGCATGTCACAAAACTATTAAATTCTGTTTTAAAACTTCGTCAACCAGCGGTCATAAATCACTTTGTTTAATTCAAATTTTATAATTTGGGCAATGAAAATTGTCCTCTAGCGCCACTGTCCTTGAGTAAAACTTGCACTAGTGTAATTGTTGTTTTTTGTTCGTTTTTTTTTTGTTTTTGAATTACTCGTACTTCAACATATGAAATCATATTCACGCTGACAATCAATTAAAAGGCAATCGATTCAGTTTTAACAATTAAAATTACATAAATTACGAAAGTGATTATCTTGTACATTTGTCTTGTCCGTGTCGTTTTATGTGTCGTGTGTCTGTCTGTCCTGTGGCTGAGCGGAAATGTGTCCTTTAGCAAAAGAGTGTTGCATGAAATTCGTTTCAATTTATTGTTTTACCAACTTTTTTTTTTGTTTGAAATTTATTTTGTTGTTGTATTCCACCTCATTTTACTGAATTACTTTATGGCAACAATGGAAATGCGTAGAGAAAATATTTTATCGCTTTAATATTAAATTAAAGTGATGGATGTGTATTGTTTGAGGCCTATGAAGGTGGTTTGAAAAGTCCGGCCATGGACCTTGTACTTAACCGTGACATAGGGTCGTACAAATTGGTAGGTATATAAATGATGACCATTACATTATGATGGAAAGGCTGGGCTACGTGTGCACGCGGTGTTTTGTGTTGTGGAATGAATTATGAGCGCAAGATCTCTTTTTACAGATAATGAACACTTTTTTAATTGAAACAAAAACAAGGATGAACAGATAAAAAATAATTACATATTTTTATTTTTATTTTATTTCTTATACTTTTTTTTTTTTTTTAATTCGGACAAAGGGAGTACGAAAAAATTAAATATTAAAATCTTAACAGTGTAAATTTGGATGCAAAGGAAAATACATTGATTGGTTATGGGCTATAATTATGTAATACAGCATGAAAAGTGGCAGCAAACTTAACCTATACAAATTTATTTTAATTGAATGGATCTTATAATATGTCTGTTTTTTAATTATGTACCTGATCACTTTTAAGCTCACAGTAAGTAAAACTTGTTCATTTATTTATCGAGGGTATTACAGAGACTTTTAAATGAAGTGTTAAGAAATTAATTCGGTTGTTTCCAAAGCGTTGTTTTAGATCCCTTGAGATCCATCGTGCTATTTGACTTGGTAAGTGGATTTCATTATAATGTGATCAATCCTTTGTCCTTTTTATACTCATATACTTCTTTTATATGGATGTGAATTTGCATTTCACCCTCGTTTAAGCTTAAATACGTTCAAAATTAACGCATCCGTTGACGGAAGGCTATAGCTTGAGAGTGATTGCAGTGGTCATCTTCTATAATATTTCACCTTTAAGACGCTATATCGAGATTGGAGCGTAATACGAGTAGTTCCAACTTGCTCTTAATGTAGTTAAACTTTAACAACAACATTAAGGAAGAAAAATTTTCCATCAGCATTCGGCTGGTTAATTCACTTATTGATTTCTTACTTTGTTGAGACCGACATTTTTTAACCTTTTTTGAAAAACTCCTACTGACATTGTGTGAGTTATTATATTGTTGTGAACAGAGCTTTATACTACTACAGCGCCATCTGTTGGGAAATTGCATATCTATTTTATGGAAGAAACAAAAAGCACTTTTCCAATGTCAAATGTATTTCCCCTTATTCCAACCATCTAGAACATTCCAAGACAAGAACTTTCGAGAACAACTAATTTGAGAGACAGTTGATTTTGGATTATGAAAGTGTGCAAAAGTATTGCTTATTGGATTGTGTTATTAAACAAGTGTGATTGGAATTTGAATAAAGTTATTTGAGTTGATTATAAATTGAGATTTACTGTTTTAAATTGGAAAGTGTAAATAAAGAAGAGATACTAAAAAGAGTAATAAGTTTTATTTAAAGAACCTAGTAAAAATACTACAATATGTATGTACTTTAAAAAATATTTTAATTTATTTAAGCTAAATAAATAGAAGATAATCATTTTTGAAATAATAAAAAACTTTATTTTATTTTTGCAAGCCACTTGGCATAATGGTCAATACGAGTTTTCAGTGTCGATTCTCAGCCGCTTCAAAAACCATTTATCAGGGGTGTACTACTACCTCTTATAATAATTATAATAAAAACGCTGCTCATTAGTCGTTCGCAATCGGCAGAAAAGAGGTCCCCTCCATTCCTGCAAACAAGCACATAGAAATGGTTGAGAGCTGTAAGTCACTAGGTTTAAGGCTCTCTACGAGCCGCGAGCTGTAAGGGCTCCAATTTTTTTTTATTCTTTAATCTTTCAGTCCCAAAGAAGTAATGACTATCATTTTGGACGTTGGCGTATTTAAAAAACGAATTTGTTTTACGATTTATAAATTATATTCAAAATCTAACTTTCAGACCATTTCTTCTACGATCTATTGACCCTTATCTATGTATTTAAAATAAATTATCAATTAATTTCTGGACCTGGTTGTTCCTTATTCTACAAATTTTCCAAAGAATAATATTTTAAAATTTTACATTGGATTCGTCTGGTCTCTAGTCGTTTCTAAGCTCCTTCTGGTGTCACCCGAGGTAGCAACTTAGGTCCACTTTTCTTCATTATTACTATTAAAATTATTAAAATACCAATCAAACATTCACTATAAGCAAAGTTATTTCAATGGCATTTATTCGATACATAACTCTTTCTTTGTTCTACAGAATCTCGACAGTTTTATAGTCTGGTGCTTAAAAACAGCTAAGGTAGATCTTAACATAACGAAGTGCCAATCAATTAGTAATCCCAGCAAACCCCTCAAATCTCCTCCCCGTAAGCAATCGATGACCAAAGCTCAGTCGACCTTGCCATATTATTTCATGAATATATTACGCATGTCTGTGGCAACAAGGAATAACAAGATAAGTGGACTTATTTTGAAAATGAATTTTTGATACCAACCGATGCGCAATAAGCCATTCCGTGTGTCATATTTTTTCGTATTTTTATCTCAAACCGTTAAGGAATTACAGACAAAAGAAAAACGACATAAGTTTGTATCTACAGAGCTTGAAGAAGAAAAACCAACATAAGTACAATTCTTTTATTTTTATTTTCTACTTGTGCTTTTATTCCGTAACGAATAACCAAATCATCACAAACATAAGTTCACTTATGCCCTTTTTCAAAAACTATTATATTTTTAATTCGCGATCATAAGTTTACTCGAGTTCTTTTTCTAAAGTCAAATTGTAGCTTACACGTAGATAAGTTGATTTGTGTAGTTATTCGAAAATCCTTTACGTACTTACAAAATCCAGACACAAGTTGACTTGTGTACATTTTCCTTATTCTTTATTTACGTATAAAGTCTTACAGCCATATTAATAAGCACAAAATAAAGGCGAAACAACTTTAACACGTATTGTAACTTATAATTCTTACTAATAAATGTGTGTTAGTCTTAAATGACGTTTGGCAATGAGATGATAACTTATCTCACCGATTTTGGTGATTAACGACCGGATATCTTTAACTTGCTCGTCAAATTTGACAGAAACCTTTTATTTAATAATACAAATTCCACTAAGTGTCCAAGTAATAGCTGCCATACGCTATTGTGTTAACTAATCTTGTCGCTAGAACTCTAATTTTCAGTCTTTTTTGTTTCTTTTCTGGTATATCCATTTTTTTACAATTTTATTTGAACTTTGATACAAGAATTAAATAACCGTTTCGAATTTGTTTGACATCGAACATTATTTTGTATGATTGAGATGACATGTCAGCTTTCAATAATGAAAAAAGTACTAGAATACTTAGTAGAATTTAAAAAAGTGCTGCCAATTTGTCTTTGTTATTCAGTGAATAGATAAAATGAAGAAACGATAGTTTTATTAATATATTAATTTATCAAAGGGATAATTTCATTATCCGTTTGTTGGAAAAAATGACTTATATCAAATGAAGGTTTTTTACGTAGTTTTCCTTCAAAAAATAAAATCCTTTTTCTTTTTGTAAATCCTTATAATCATTTTGAATATATTTTTGAGTAGTAAGATATAAACTAAATACCTGTGCAAGCTCTGTATTCACAAATTCATTATTAATTGTAAAGACTTCTTCTAATATAAGAAATTTATATCTATCTATTGTGCGCATATAGATGAGATAATTTTTAAAGCTTATGTAGCACTTGGCTTCGTGAAACGATGGAACCAAGGAATTCTCCAACCCTAATGTGATCCGATGCATATATAATCCCTCAGTACTTCTAGCTCTTCTGAAAATCCCTTATCAATCCCAATCTTCCAAGCTTCAAGAATTAAGCTTAGATTAAAAATGAGTTGGTTTTAAGCCGAATAAATGGGGTTTATAACTCTCACTTAAAAAAATTAAAAAATTAACAAAGTTTACTAAGAGACCGATGCTAAAGCAGTTCAATTACAATTACCCAGCTCAACAATGCAAGGCCGAAATGCTTTATTGACTTTATCCGGTCTTTTATTTTAAATTTTAACAGCCGTATTTATTAGAATTCCCTAAACGCGTGAATAGTTATGCAATGCATAAGGACTTATTCATCCACTATGCAAATTCATATTTATAAAACATTTGCCTACCCTGCATAGTTATAATGAGCTTGTGTCAAATAAAGTACCAAAAAGTAAGAATCTATTACATTTAGCCTTCATAACACTCAGCTGTTTATCAAAAAACAAAAAAAAAAAACATCTTGTCTGTCTATCGAATTTAATAAACAAAAAAGAAACTACCAAAAGCTAAAAGAATTCCAACAATTAACTTTGATTCATCAGATAAAGTATGTTATTATCTCTAGCACAATATTGGAAATCAAATTGTTATTCGTTTCATTATAGCTGGAATACTCCTCAGACATGTTCTTGAGGATACAATTCAATAATGCAAGATAATAATTACAACACTAACACACCGGATGAAGAAGGATGCGTGGAGAGACATCACCAACAAGTATATTTATCTATTTAATTCTAAACAATTTTCAATTCAATTTGTTTTTAATATATTAGTATAACATTTTTGTTTCAATAAATAAAAATAACACAAAGTTTTAGTTTCAATATTAAGTCAAAGGCATTTTTTTTTGTTGATAATCTTTATAATTCAATGTGATGTCAAAGTGAATGTGACAGTTCAATACTAAAATGTCCTTATGTAGGCACTATTCAACCTCCAAACGCGTTTAGCTTATAATGCCCCTATTCAACGTCACATAAGTTTTATAAATAACGATTTTGCGTTTAGAGGCATTATAAGGGTTGCATAGCCTTATGTACTCGCTATAATGAGTTTATAAATATGGCTGTAAGTTGTTTAACCTACCTAGAATTTTTACCTTTGTCAAAATCAGCTGCCACGAAAAAAGAAAAATATATAATTTTTGGAAATAAAATACAAAATAAAACAGATAAAGGCAATAATTAATCATTTGTGAAGTTCTTTTAACAAATAAAATTTATTTATTAGACTCATTATTAGATGAAAAAAGTAATTGAGACCGAAAAAAAAATATCTACAACCAATACCTTTTTGAATAAGCTTAGGGATGTGTTGAAAAAGTAAACATTATTGTATGTCAAATTGAAATACAGTCGAAATTACTATTTATATGCAGGTGAAAAAATGTCAAAATTGGTAATTCCCTCTAAATGTAAATAAGATATGATTTTCTTCTGGATCTCGACCACTAACAGATTTTCTGGCACAAAACTGGCAAAGTAATTAATAAAATCAATTATCATGCATGCATTTACGCACAAACGTCATTTGCAGTTGTTAGTTATTTATGACGAAAGAATGTTAGATCTAAAAGTATTCACACGATAAAGTCAGAAGTATTAATCAAATGAAAAACATATGACAACTTTTAAGTCGTCTAAATCCGGGATAAGTGGTTTGTGCGTGAATGATATTTCAATCATTGCTCTCAGAAATCTCATATATTGACACTTAGATAATGAAGACATCGTAAACACTTCTTATGAGTTTTGACCCAACTGTCACCGCAAGCCACTCAAATTGGTTTTTTTCCCAGGGCGAAAATTAGAATGTACAGTATAATCTAGTCCACACGAGGTGGCCACCATTTTGAATTTTGAGAATTTTGAATGCTTAAATCAATGATCACGGTAAATATTGGTACTATTAGATTCAAATCGTCCTTTTCTGATGATTTCTTAGCTCTCGCCAGGGTCCCACAAGGCAGCCACTTAGGGCCTCTCCTCTTTATTCTTACTATCAACGATATTGAAATGGTCATTAAACATTCCAATATTTCAAGGCCATTTCTTCCACACATGATGCCACTCTTTTACAACTTGATCTCAACAGTTTCTCTGTCTAGTTCCTAAAAAATTGCTTAGAGCTAAATATTTCCAAATGTCATTTAATCACTTTTTCACGAAAACGCATCCAATCTACTCCCTGTCGATACCTTTTCCATATCCACCGCTGAGTCAATTCGTGACCTTGGTGTTTTATGTGCTAGAGAGCTCAACTTTTTTACACACATTGACTAAAGCAAGCTCTACACTATGACTTTGTGAAACGTTAGTCCTGCCTGAAACTCCGTAATCATCCTTCCAATTCACTCCAATCTTAGATTTAAGAAATATATTTACTTTAGATTAAGAATTAGGTTATATTAAGGGTTTCGCCCCCACCAAAATATTAAAAAGAACGTGTTAATAAAAATTGTTACAATACTAGTACAATATTTCTAACACCTTTTTTTAATATTTTTTTATTTTCTATGTTTTGAGTATTTTTAAAAACCCAAGTATTCAATATTAAAATGTAGGGGATATTAGGTCACATTTTTTAATTATTATTTTCTATAGGGTTTCCGCCATTTATTTAAAAAATTTTGTTACCGCATCAAAACTTTAGGTTGGGTCTTGCATAATTATTTTTTTTTAAACGTGCAATTACTACAAATTTGCCCTCTATGTATAATTTATATACATACATACATAATATGTATATATTTGTTTATTGTCTTATAATTTTTTACTTAAACAATTACTTTTTCTTGAAATTTCTCAAATTATTAATATTCATACAAGCTCATTATAGACCTTCAGTGTGGCACCAGAACAACACAAGATATTTCTATGACAACGTCATTCCAACAATAACAATATTAAATATAGTAAAATCAGGAAAGATGCCTGTAGGTAAGGAATATTGACAGAAAATGATTCCTTGGAATTCCATGAATAACAAAAACACTTCACAGCTCCTCCTCCTGCTCTATAATGATTATACAACATCTACAGAGGCCTGAATTAATATTAGGCATGAATGGCCTATGTATAGATTAAAGACCCATTATTATATTTATTTCTCAATGCATATTTTAAAGTCACACAATTTACAGCATTTTAGAGCTTTTAAAGACCAAATTATATAGCTCATGGGCAATAAACGGACGAAAATTGCATATTCAAATTCAAAAGTGGAGAATTGATAATGTTTGGTTTGTGAAGGAGGCGCCTTATTTGCCAGAGAAATCAATAGGTATATTAGCCGTTGGCGATCTATTAAAATTATTTGAAGTAAAGTGTTTTGTGTGCTTAATATGCGATAGGCCTATGAGTCATCAAGCTATGTTTTGTTTAAACGGATTGCGCTGTTGAAGTATTTAAGTTTAATAATTGATGAACTTAAATCAGAAGTGAGAAACTGAAACGTTGATGCACAAAATTAGTGGTGGATCCCGGATGTCATTGTGAGAAGTCTGGGAACTTAAATTTCTTGATTTTGGTGATTTGAGGGAGTGATGTTTAGAACTTAATTCGTTATATTGCTTTATAGGGCAAGTAATTACTTTCATATCAAAACTTTTGTTTATCAAACTTAAAAAAATATTTAATTATAATATATTATATTCTCTTTAATTTCTTCATTTTAATGTATACCTAAGTCATATTTAAGAAAACATAAAGATTTATTCAGTCTTCTTAAAAAAACTCAGTCCCCTGAACATCCTTTTTCAAAAAATGTCGTTAAAATCGTCGTTTTTTTATTTTTTTAACTGGCCACTTTCCACAACGTAAAGAGACGTTCTAATGATCAACTAGAACAACTCTTACGACTTCTGGCTTCCAAAATTGTCGTGCCGAAATTTGTATCATTTCATTCCATTGTTTGTAGAATCACCCATGTACATATTTTTACTTGCAAAATATACATAGGTAGGTACTATTAAATTCGATATTTTTATAGAATGATTATTGGGCAGTTTAAGTCAAGACACTATGATCATGCTTAATTTTTCTGTCGGACTCTTATAGTGGAATATAGTTCCTATAGTATTATTATAAAACGGTGCAAATGCATGCATAATGTATATCTTACTTAGCTTACGTTCGAAAAGTATAACTCGGGTTTTCCCCAGTTAAAATGAGTCATTGACATAGAGCGCACCACGCGCTTTTGTACCCACTTTAATATTTAACGAGTCAATGAAGGCCGAATACAAAACTTATATCTTCGTGGGTTCAGAAGTTAACGTAAATCCTCCCCGAGATCATCAAAGTCACCAGCCATGCCAATTTTAATAAAATGCCCGACTGGGTCGCACGAACTTGCTCTTATGTAAACGACTAACAATTTCAAAAATGAATGCTATTAGAGAAAAACTGTTCATAAGCATAAAATTAATTTTTTAATAGAATAAAACAGTAGTAGTTTAGTTGGAGATAAAAACAGAAAAACAGAATGCCATGTGATTTAAGCAAATATAAGCTTATGCAAGAACAAAAATTATAAGCCTGTATTGGTTTCTTAAAAAAATAAGCTTTTATATAAAAAATTTTTAAAATTGTAAAAATTAACCAAAAGAAAAAAAAATTAAAGCAAAATTTTCGTAACCGTGTTAGAGAAAAATACGATTTTCGAAAACAATTTTTTAACATTTACCGTTAATTTTAGGTAAAATAAATTCTTTTTTCTTACATCTTGTAATTTATATTAAGAAACTTTTATTTTGTAAGTTTTAAAAAATCGAGCATGGGGTTTTTGAAATATTGAGTTTTGAAAAAACAAAGAATTGAAATTTTTTTTAAAAATCAAAAAAATTTTTTTTGGAAAACTTGAATATAGCATAAAAGCATAAAAAAAAAATTATCAAAATCGGTTGTACCGTTTTTGAGAAAATCAAAAACCAAAAAAATGGTTCCAAGGGGGATACCAAAAATAACCATTTTCTGAAATTTTTTTTTCAACCATTGCCTAGCCTTAACTAAATGAAATTTCTTGAATTTTTTTTTTATTTATAAAATTTCGAAAAAAAATCGTATGACAGCTACCGTTATTTACGGTTTAAAAAAAAAAAGAAAAAAACATATGGACGGAAAAAATAAAAAATAATGTCTAACAAGTTCAAAGAAAATCGGAGGAGCCGTTTAGGCTGTAGTGACAGACAGACAGAATTGCGAAACCCACTTTTTTAGTCTTCGCTAGCACTTCTGTCTGTCTGTCGGCTCGACTACAGCCTAAACGGCTTGGCCGATTTTCTTCAAACTAGATATGGGTTTTAATTTCCCCCCCCCGGACGTTTTTTTCTGTTTTTTTAAGACCAAAAATAACGGTACCTGCCAAACGATTTTTTTTCGAAATTTTATAAATATTTTTTTTTCTCAAAAACTGTCCCACAGATTTATTTAAAAAAAATTTTAAAAATTTCATTTGGTTAAAACTAGCTAATGGTTGAAAAAAATTTTACAAAAAATTGTTATTTTTGGTAGCCCCCCTGGGTCCATTTTTTTTGTTTTTGATTTTCTCGAAAACTGTACAGCCGAATTAAGTAAATTTTTTTATGCCGAAGCTGCTCCAAAGTTTGAATATTCAAATTTTCAATTTTTAATTTTTTGGATTTAAAAAAAAAAAATTCAAAATTTTTTTTTGGAAACTCAATATTTCGAAAACCCCATGCTCGATTTTTTTCAAACTTGACAAATAAAAGTTTCTTAATATAATTTACAAGATTTAAGAAAAAAATTTTGTTTTATCTAAGGCCCGGTGCACACAAGCGTTCTTTTGACGCGCGGTACCGCAGCGTCACCGCCTTTGCGTCTTACAGTACTCACAAATGAATTGAGTGATGCACACACGAGTGCGGTGACGCTGCGGCATCGCGCGTTATTTTGCGTGTTAAAAGACTCGCAGGCTGCGGTACCGCGCGTCAAAAGAACGCATGTGTGCACCGGGTCTAAAACTTACGGTACCTTCCATACAAATTTTAAAAAATGGTTTTCGAAAATCGCATTTTTCTCGAAAATGGTTCCGAGAATTTTGTTCAATTTTTTTTTTAGATACTACTGACTATACCTACCATAGAACGATTTTTTTCGAATTTTGAATTTCTCATTATCGAAATAACGGATTTAAATGAATTTTTTTATAAAAAAGCTCCTAAAAAGTTTAAAAAACATTGCACTTAAAAACTTAAGAAAAAATATTTTTTCAATTTGTAGAAAAAAAAGTAATTTTTTTTTTGAAAAATTCGATATCTCAAGAACGGCTTAGTATTTTTTTTTGGAAATTAGACTTTTATTCGTACAATAATAAAAACTTAAGGTTGGCGTACCAAAATTTTTTCTTAAAAATGTTTTAAAAATTTTGTACATAAAAGCTTATTTTTTTAAGGAACCACTACAACGACTTATAATTTTTGTTCCTGCATAAATTCATATTTACATAGCATTCTGTTTTTATCTCTTACTACTTAAAGAATTTAAAAAATTCATTTTATCCTTATGTTTAGTTTTCTCTAATAACAATTGTTTTTAAAATTCCTAGTGTATTACATAGGAGCAAGTTCGTGCGACCCAGTCGTGCATTTTATTTTTTACGAATGCATAACTTGCCTTATAGTACCTATAAGTCGCAAGTAAAAAATATTGCGTATTGGTCGAGAGGATATCTTTTATGTTTGTTCATAATTGGTCCTGCAGTTTTTCAACAACTAAATTTGAAGGGTGATTGCTGGATGCTGATAGTGTGGACGCGTGGGTGACCAAGTAAATTCCTTTGAAGTACTTGCAAGCAGAACCTAACCTGGATTATCCATCTTAAAAGAGGAAGTACGAGTACCAACTCCGAAGCTGAATTTGGAAGTCCGTTTGGTCTACATTGAATTTTGCCATGGCATTACCAGATTTATAAGTTAAATATCCCGAATCACGAAATCCCGCCGGAAATAAAAATAAAAATCCCGCTGGCAGATATTTTTGGAAATATTTGCCGGGATTTTCAATGCCATTTTAGTACTATTAATAAAATGTTTTATTTTTATTTATTTTTAAACAAATGGAAAGTATTTAAGAAACTGTTGGTTCGAGAAAAATTCAATTCTTGTTAGAACTCCGAGGAGGCAAGACCTCCTTCATCTTTAGAGAGATAAGATGATTTTCAATGGCTTGGCCAAATATTTTTGGACATTTAACCAAAATATTTTTGGATATTTTGTTAAAAATATTTTTTTAACAAAATTTTTTCAACAATTTTTTTTTTGAAGAAATTTTAATTTTTCATAAATTTTTTCGGGACATTTTTTTCAAAAATATTTTTTGACACAAATTTGCAACCCAAGGTACTTTTATTCAAAAAAAAAAACTGTTTACATTAACGCCTGCTAGGTGACTTAACATACCCGAAAAAGGGAGTTGAAATCCTTAAATCCCGCGGAGCGGGCCACCTAAAGTACTGTTTGTTTAGTAAACATAAACTGCAAGCTCACCAATTATCGATATCATATATTATAAGAAAACAAATTTTTATATCTCTAAAGCCGATTTTCTGTCAAACTAAGTGCCGTAGACCTATCAAAGTTGACATCTTTTTTTTTTAATGTGATTTGTGGCAAGCGTCTTAGAGAATTAAAAAATACATATTCGTGCTCTAGGGAGTGCCACCTTTCAATCCACGTATCGCATGAAACGAAAAACAAATTTTTATCTTTAAACGCGATTTGCGGCTAAACGGAGCTTCGTAGACCCCCCAAAGTTGACATTTTCAAACGTGATTTCTGGCTAAACTAGGCAAGCATATTGCATAAATGCATATTCGTGATGTATCACATGATTTTTTTTTTAAACTTTTTTGGAATTTTTTTTTGTAATTTTTTATTTTTTTGACTCAATATACTTTCAAGACTTCATACTTATACAATTCCAATACAATAGTAGGAAACTTCGTTCTAATTGCTTCTCATTCATTCAAGTCACCATTACTATGGAAATGAAAATCCATAATGTGCTGTTAATTTAGTATTGAAACGGCGGGATTTCGTGAATCGGGATTTTGTGATGCGGGATTTCGTACCTTACCCAATTTTGAATCCTGTAGATCACATAAAATTTGATTTCTTACCTTACATTTTGTTTATATCTATAATCGATACAACTAATAGTTTGTAGGCTAACTATAAAATTATCGGAGTTTTTTCTTATCATCGAAATTTTTTTGGGTTTCTCTCTAACTTGCTTGGCAAAGCAGCTTGAAGTGAAAACATGTTTGGTCGTAAGCTTCAATCTTTTTTGGAGACAGCATATGTTCGAAGTAAGCACTCGATAGGAGGATCATCACATTAATGGAAGATGTCTTTAAAAATACCTTCTTTCGACTGCATTATTAGGTACTTCTATAGAAAATATGTTGCTTCGGAAAACACTCCACAATTCTAACTATCTAAATTACAACCGACAAATGCAAATCATGCCCTAGTAAGTCTCATTACAGCATGCAAAACCTTCGTCTAAT